>CM039680.1:89645808-89816954 GCA_022537955.1 Schmidtea mediterranea
TTAAATGTGTACAGCTGATGGTTCTGGTCCCTATCCTACTTTGAGGTAACTGTGAAAAACTACGTTTTTATTGTAAGCAATCCCAAATAAGACTGATGGATGATAATATCCACCAACAGACTTCACCCTTTAGCCTCATGTATCAGATTTTATACCTAAATAACTGATAGCACATTGGGTCTAGATAATCCATCATATCACCCGAGACCTGTTGAGCATTCATAACTTTAAATTCCTATCAGCATGAATCGGGGTACATTCTCCTCGAGTTAGATGGTGCCGGGTCGTAATTTGAGTGGACTAGAAGAGGCTTGTCTCTATGCATTTCCGGCAAAAGAATTCAGTCAGTGTTAACCTAAGAATTATATCGAATTCAGGTGTCTGCCAGCAATCAGATATTTATATCACAGCTGAATTCTGATCGATATTTTGCCAATTCATTATATTGTAATTGTACATCCGCAGCTTAGACAGGTCTAGTCTGATAGGATATGCTAGCTAGGCATGCTCTATAACATTAGAATGCTTTGTCAGAATGAAGCAGCAATCAAAAATCTACACTATTTTAATGATCTTTTGAAAGTCGGTTTGAAGGCATATCATCATATACAGCTGAATTGCATAGCCCTCAATTCAATACCGTTTTTTTCAAATCTCAACGGACTTCCATATAGGCTATTATTAAATAATTTATACAAATCCTATAAGGGAGCTGCACTTAGAGTTTGAGCGTATATCATGTATATCTTGTATATATTCTTAAAAATAGTGATGTTTAAATTTAATTGCCATGAATACACTCAACTTCTGCACGACCCAATTCTAATATACAGCTTGAGAAATCTCAGTGAAGAACATGGTTCTTCTTACTGTGAGGGATGCGTGAGCATTAACTTCTCAACTTTTTGAATTGGGCGGGCACATTTTTTTCAGAGCAAGCGAAAGTCATTCAAAAATACTGATGCCACACGCTCAGGATATTGATGCCAATTCACATTGTATAAAGACCATACTGGAAAGGAACAATATTCCGCATCCACACATTCACTCAGCACATCATCAGTTACAGCACCCAAACAAATCACCATTATCGGGAAGGTTTGGCTAAGTACACCATATAAAATTATTAAATGTCGATATACAAGATTCTGTATCTTCAGAACTTGCAACATTGAATGTTTGTTAACATGTTAAACCACGCCGTATTCCACTCTCAAATAGAAATTAAACAATTTCCATGTGACGTGCAAGAAGTTCATATGGGTTCCTTTAAATTAGTCATGAGAGCGGACGCCCATGACATTCCAGGAATTCCATAAAAATTCAGAGGTTCTAGAACATTGTAAGCAATAGCCTTTGGCGACGAAATTGCTGAAAATAGTCTGTCAAGGAGGAATACGTCTAATTTTAAGGTAAGTTAACATATAGTCTAAACATTGTAGTTGCAATTTTGCTGTGTCCAAATTAGTTTGGGCGGAGGCATAATTCATATCAGATACAGAATCCCATTTTGGAGGTAGTATTCGTAAGTCGATTCAAGGACCTCCAGTGAACTAGGCAAAATCAAAGGAAAGATACCCTTTGTCCTTAACAATAAAGACCAATAACAAAGCAGAACAGTAGGAGTAAATCAGTAGAAGTTTTATTACAGCCTTGCTAAAGACAATTTACAAATGCATACTATCTATAAATCTAACAGCTAATTCTTAATATTTACAATCAAAATATGAATTTCTCAAGTTGTTGTAGGAATGAATATTTAATTTCCAAGAAACGAAATTCATATTCAATCCATACTTTAAAATAGATGAGGTCATATCCTCTCAAATTATGAAAGACGATAGGTAACTGTTTGCTTTATTTTCCTATTTATATTACATTACGACATGCAGCAACAAAGAACGACTGCTAAAATGATCATGGTCCTTAACCTTATTTTCATAATAAATTTTTTTACAAAGATAGCAAGTTCTAACATGCGATGAACTGCTGTTTCCTCATTAGAATAAGATAATCTTCATAGGTGTTTTTACCATGATTTCATAATATGTAGGAACAATTGTGACACAATTCCTCTACCTTTTTTAAAATTCCAATACAACTCCAAGCTATATAAACTGAAATATTGTGTAAGTATTTGTTAAATTATTTATTAATGATAAGAACCTGCCGATATCGCAATGTGATTTATATGAATGATGTTTTAACATCTTTAAGCAACAGCACTCAAAATTCCCGCATAAATTACGATGGTGGGGTAATCATTTTAGAATAAATTTTAATATTAAAGTTTTATTTTCAGGAGAGCGTGGATATAGGTTGTTCCTATTTGATTTTAGCAGCACAAATCAACATGGACTAAAAGGTTTATCATAATAAAACCGTTTAAACAATTGGGGACACATTTTACGTGAATCTGGTGTTACATTCACTACTCGAACGACATTTCAACCAGTCTAATTTGAATTAAAAATTGCGGTATAATGAAAATTATCACCGTCTGTAATAATAAAAGATTAATCGGGTTAACCACCAGATAACCTTATGTTCATGACATTTAAAGGCAGGTGAGGAATGATGAGGTACATAATCAATGTCAATTTCAAATTGTTTAAGAAGCGGGATGATTAGTTTATATTCAAAGACATTGATGGCTATTTAAAATCGAACTATTATTATCTCTCAAATTTGGGTATAGATTACAAGAGTCTCATTGGACAATCTGTAATTGAAATCATAATTCAATCATCCATAAGTAGTGTAAGAGAAACACGCTCCCTATTCTTTTTAAGAACTATATCAAGCTTTAAAATCGATAAAGAAACTATATATTAAAACACGAATAGAAGTCTGTGTATTTTAACGTTACGATAGCCTATTTAACCTACATAGAGATTCAGGCATAAGGGATAAAACTATATGCCGCTAATCCGAAACTTACAGGATAATACGTGTAAAAGAATAAATCGTTTCGACAATCTTACTAGACGCCACAAACACTTCCTAAATATGTGAATTTTTCGATTTTCTATTTAACCGACTCACACCATCTGCAAGAAACTATCGAAAAGACACAACGCCTAATTCGAAAAGAAATATCTTTTATTCCCCAGATAATTTTTTCAAATGAATGAGAAGCTGTAAACTGAACTTTAATACAGATCCATTTCTTTATTATCGATTTTAAGTAATTTTATTTACAAGTTTATCAGATTAGAGGCGAATTGAACAGAAGATATTGATTTCTAAATCAAAATCGAAATATTTTTTACGAGAGAACTCTTTAGTCATCTCTATTTAGGTTCATCGTTTATTTTCAATATTTACAGACCCCTATTTGATTAAATATCCAAATTGTCATCACATAATGATAGATTTCTATTTTTTTAATTTTAGCAGGGATAACACGGCACAATTTTATCAGCAGTCTTTTATGATTTTTTAGTAACATATTATTAATTAATTTTTAAGTGATCTTTGTATTGTTGTGATTATTATTACTAGCATTTTTCGCATTAATCATTGAAATAATAGCCATTTTTATAATTTTAATTGATTTAAATGGCTGAGGTTTTCTTATAAAAACTCTAGATATTCAAATGTCTTGGACTGTATCGCATTTAGGGCAAATAAGTCAGATGCCATAGAATCTATGACATAGTACTTATTCCATAGGTCCGTATGGCATTTCGAGTTATGACCAATTCCAGATTGGCAATAGTTATACAAAACGACCTGATATATAGTAATACATCAATGTTTATTATTATTTAAATCATATATGATCAAATAATAATATAATGATAATAAAGTAAATATTATATAAAAATTAATTTCCGTATTCAAATCATAAATTCTATTTCATAATATTTCAAATAATATTTTCTTATTCAAAATCACATATTTATCATTATAAATTAATATTCGTATTATAAATCACAAATTATCTAAATTATGAAATACAGTCAAATTTTCTATTATAAATAATAATTCTGATTACAATCAAATATTTCTATTAATAAATTATAATTCTGAATACAAATCAATATATTCTATTTATCAAAATCATATTTCAAATAAATATATTACATATAATAAATATGATATTCCGATTACAATCAAATATTTCTATTATAAAATTAATATTCTGATTACAAATCATATATTTTTTATTTCAAAATTCAATATTCAAATAATATATTCATTATAAATTGATATTTCCGATTACAAATAAATATTTCTATTATAAATAATTCTGATTACAAAATAAATATTTATTCTATTCATATTCAAATCATATTATCGTATTCAAATAATATATTTTATTCAAATAAAATTTTCTATTATAAATTGATGATTCAGATTACAAATCAAATAATTAATCGTATTTCAAAATAATATATTTCTATTCAAATAATATATTTTCTATTATAAATTGATATTCCGATACAAATCAAATAATATAATCATATTTCAAATACATATATTTCTATTAAATAATATTTTCAAAGCATATATTTATTTCAAATAATTTTCATAATATATTTCAAATCATATATTATCTATTATAAATAATAATATTAAATGTTTATAAACTTTTACATATTATTACTTATAACTTCATTAAAATACTCTTTATAATAATGAAAATTTAAATAATATGCTCTTAACATATTTTAAAAATAATAGTTCATTAAAATATATTAAAAAATAATTAAAATAATAAAAATACCTACATTTTAATATGAAATCTCGTCTTCCCCAGAAACTCAGCAGAACGGGGCCATAATTTGTGGCTTTATCCCAGAAACGGAGGGCATAATTGATTGTCATTCCCCAGAAACGAGGGGGGCAATCAGCATTAATTGGTTCAATTCAAATCTTCCCAGAAACGGGGGCATAAATTGTGGTCTTCCACCCAGAAACGGGGCATCAAGACATATTAATTGCATCTCTATCCAACTCTACTAAATTGTTAAAAAATAAAATAAAATAAAATTACCATGAATAAGATTTCGTCTCGCTATCACTGATACAATGATCTCCGTCGTTTGTTACAAATAACTTATCAAAACAATAATAAATTAATAATTTTAATAATAAATTTACCACTATCATCAATTATAATAACTTCGTTATCTTTTCGGTGACCATCATACAAATAAATGTACACTTAAATAATAAATAGAGAAGAGAGAAATAATAAAATAAAAACTTACGTTCCCTCCGCTCAATAATTTTCTTAAATACTATCAGTTCCATTAAATTTTTTTGAACCCGCGACAGAAAATTTTGAAATAATTGTGACAAATTCTACTTTTGTCAATGTTTATAAAGAGAATAATATTTTCAGGATTTAGCCAATCACATTTTAGCAATACACACATATAGGTGAGAGATTTTTACGCATGCAGCCTATTCTGTGTAGGCATGTGTTCTTGTAAATCACATACATACTTTTGTTTGTATGTGTTTTCTTTATTCTGTTTGAGTGTGTAGGCATGTGTTCTTTGTAAATCACATACATAGAGTTGCATGTGTTTTCTTTATTCAATTTTGTGTATGCATGCACTTATCATGTGATGATTACGCACTTATCATGCACTGTCTTTGTGATCACGCACTTAACATGCAATGTCTTTGTGATGATGCATTAGCTTTAATTAAACACATAATAATAATAATATTAATAATAATAAAAATAATAATAATAATAAAAATAATAATAAATAAAAAATATAATAATTAAAACATAACAATAAACATTAATACATTTATTAATCATCAAATCTCTTGGATAATAACCAAGCTAAACAATGTTGACCACATGTTAAGGTCCATGGTTTTTGATACATAGTTTTATTATAGACAATAGGTTTACCATTGTTTGCAGTTTCGAAACCATTAAAGCCGGGTAATAGAAATCCATAGGATCAAATACAAATATCTTGCTAGGCTTCATATATATTGCTAACCAATGTTCTCCACCGAGATGAGATGATTGAGTATTGACGATAATGGCTTGATTATTACGTAAATATGGAATTTTATCAAGAGGAAATACCCCTAAAAATTCATGCCCTAGTATTTGTTTTCCAATTCGATAGACCTGAACAGAACTACATCAATAATATTAATAATACATTTAAAAACTTACTCCATGACAAATTATCATAAATTATCTATACATTTATACCAACATTTTCAAACCAACAATGTTAGTTCAAACCAATACTGTTCTGTTTGCAGTTATTTGAACCTCATTTTCAAATACTCCATATATTACAACATGTACCGGTTCAGTTGTAGCTTTAGCAAACTTTATATCTAATCGTAAATTACCATTTTGAGGTAATTGACTCTGATTTAAATCGAAATCTGGTGCCAAAACAAATGTGAAGAATGGATATTTGTTTTTAAAATCTTCAAGAGTTATACCACAATTAAGGTTTTTATCCAAATAACCCATATTTCTAACTATACTCTGCATATATGTAGCACAATAATTATCATTTTCGAAATCTTGAGTATATGTTTCTCTATAATCACTATTTTTCGATAAAGTTGAGCTCGATGTTAAGTATGATCCATTATATTGCGATTCACTTTGAAATGTTACCAATATAAAGTTGGGCATTCTTCTATCTCCAAATATTTGTTCCTTATAGAAAGAAGCTGAACCCTTAGCAATTGCAAATTGAACAATTTCCTTTGTTTTCAATGGATATATTGCATGCTTAGAATTAAGCCCCAATTGATGACCTGCTAATACAGAAGGCTCAACACGAACTCTTCTTACCAATAATTTTGCATCAACTAATTGAAGAATTGGTGCTGTGGTAGCACTTGTTAGTGATAATGCCGAATCAGATCTTTTCAATCTAATGTGTACATTAACACCTGGGAGTAAATATTTCGGTTGATCCATAAAATCGAGTTGTAATGATGAGCACATGGTAAATAATTTCGAGCCTTTAATCTACTTTTTCCTATCATCATCACTACCATAACCCAAAGGAGTTAAACATGTATTTTTAGTATCACTATTGTAATTTATAATAGTTTCTATTAGAGCTTTGTGAATATATGTACTGTTTCCACCCTCAATCTTGATATTATTAAATCCTAGAACTGCATCTTTAAAAAGCGTATGAAACAAGAAATTGTTTGGTATTACATCACTAGGTTCACCCAACGGTTTTCTATCTTTATCTACAACTTTGATCTGAACAGTTAACAATGTATCGTTCAAATCTAGATATTCAGTTTGGGAACCATTAATATAAAATTCAATATCAGTTCTACTATCCATAATAGAATTCATCGGGAATAACATCTTCAAAGGCCCCATTTCAATTACTGCTTGGGGAGAATGGTCTATCAAATAAACACAATTCAGATTTACCACAAATCATTTTTGAAATATAGTTCCATGTCCTTTCATTCGTTTGTTTATATGTTTATGATGTCTTTTACGTTTTTGAGCTGGTGCTTCGGGTTTTTGAAACATACCTGCAACACTAGGTAGAACTTTCCCTAACTCGATAATGCATTTGATTTCAGAGATGGCAATATTTTCTGCTCATTCATTATCACATCTTTAGCAGTTTTTCATACCAAAACTACCAAGGCGTTTAAGAATAGAAAGTGCAAATCTACCAATTGTTCTCAACCAACCTGATCTATACTGTTTACCAATAAAATATGGTAATTCGCCACCACTTTGGCTACCACTATACATACTAATAATATCGTTATTGGCAATCTAATTTACGAAAATGTAATGTCAAATGAGTTTTTGTATCTTTACTAAATTCAATAAATTTACCACTATCATCACGAATATTTATTTCTATATTGTTTATACATGATGTTGATACCGGTTAGTACATGAGATTATCGATATTTATATTGACAACTTCATCCTGGTCATGTTTATCAACCCAAACAGATTTCAAAAGAGGAACCAAAGAATCACCAACAATTATAGGGTCGATGATGTTAGTATATATGAACATTTGCCTATGAAGTTTTATTATTTTTGGTTTGCGTACACCAAAAGCACTTGCCCTATATGTTTGCTTATCTAATCCCAATGTATTAGCCAAATTCTTATCAAATGTAACTTCACAAATGTTATTATTCAGACTGAATTTGCATATTCCATCTTTAAGAAATTCAATAGTTTTAAATATGTGTAAACAATTTAATGAAATATATTTATGTAATTCTTCAAGTGTTTCAATATATAATTCATTAGTAAATGTAAATGTATCTTCCACCTCATTAATATATGATACAGATATTTTGATGTTCTCGATCGTTACACTTTTCTCATCAAATGTTTTGAATTGTATTAGGTATTCAGTTCCAGGAACAACAATGCTAAGCTTATCACAACCCATTCGCTTGGCATCCTCAATACTTTCAAACTTTATTGTAAATGGGCTAAAATCACAACTAACATTCAATCCATCTTTGAAAACATGCCACTATTTTCATCTAAAATTTGATTTGGAATATGACAATATCGTTCAAAATTATTGATTGTGAAAATACCACTACAGGTTTTAGGAACACGTTTCTTGAATCCGATTTTACAATGACTATAAAATGGAAATGTATTGTACACAAATGTAAAGTCTTGCAAAGCAACTTCCCAATTTCCATGTAAATAAATGGGATTTTGAAGATCAACCATAAATTTACTTGCTTGATTTTCCGGATGGATTAGTGGGCAACTATTACTCGGTAAAATTGTATAGAAACTCATTTTACTAGGTCTTTTGATGATATCCATGAAGGTTTTTGATATCCATGCCATTTGACATAGTATTGTTTATCCTTACCCACCATTTTAGTTTTCAATATTTTCTGAATTCTGAACACTGTAGGTTTGGAAATAACTTGTAATTCCTGTTCATAGAATTTACCTTGTATTAAATTGTTATCACTATCTTTAATAACATACATTACAGGACTCTGTTTAGTATTAATTTTAGTTATTTGAAATACTTCATCACTCCAATTACTATCCAAATTTTTGATGAAAGGTGTAGCAGATATTTTACTAATTCTAACGTGATCACCAACTTTATATTTTGGTTTTGTAATAGCAACTGTTTTAGATCGTACTCGTGTTTTCGAGCTGATATCTACGGGTCTCAAACCATTCAGACCTCGATGTGATGAATTATTATAACTAACAAGTATTTTCGGTAATACATTTATCCATATTTTATTACCTTGATGCACAAAATATTTCTTCAATCTATCCCTCAATGTCCGGTTAAATCTTTCAACATGAGCGGCTTTGTATTGAGAATGTACAGAATAATGATTTATTTTGAGACGATCCAGGATTTGCTTAACTTTACTATTGTAAAATTCCTTGCCTATAATAATAATAATGATAATAATAATAATAATAATAATAATACCTAAATCGGTTTGCAAATTATCTGGATGCCCATTTTTAAACATTGAGTTAATTGCTTTAGATATTTCCTCTGCAGATTTTGTCTTTGTTGGTAGACCGCGGGCAAAACGACTGAAAACATCAATACACGTAAATATATTTATAACCCTTGTTAATTTTCGAATACGGTATCATCTCCATCAAATCCATTTGCCATAAATCATTAATACAAAATGTCTTATAAGCTCTCGTTGGAAATCTTTTCCGCATTGGTTTGTTTAAACTGTACGCAAGCTGATCTGACAACCACTTTTGCGTTTCCTTTTTCGACTTTGGGACTCTTTTCTTTAACTTTGCCACTCCACCGAAACCTGCTTCGTCTTCTGGGTTCGTCCAAATCTTCTCCATTACAACAAGATGATTTAAATTTTAATTTAACATTAGGTAATGATTGACCCATCGTTTATTGTGATAATAATGATAATGCTAATGGTAACATTGCTCCGATAAAACCACCTTGTTGTTTATATATGATTTTTCTCATTTGCTTACGATTTTTATTATTTACTAGTGATAACAAAGGCTTATGATGTTTATTCAATACTAGTTTTTTAGAATTACTGATTTTAATTTTACCTCTGACTACTTTTAATAGAATTTTGAGTAAATCATCGACAACAAAAGTTGGAAATGATTGTAAAATAGACATTCTTTTCATACTCGAAGCCTTTAACAATGCATTAAAATATGGGAAACTCCTATGATTTTTTACAATTTTATCTGTTTTCTTACTCTTTTTAATAATGTTTTTCGAAATTAGATTCATTGCAGGGTAATTCTCGGTTATTAGTTTTTTAGATGGTGTATAACTGGTTTTTGGTGGAACTTTATTTATAGTCTTTTTAATACTCTGTCTAAGTTTTCGGATATTTTTAAGCCTGGATTTCATAAACATTTTTACATGTTAAAGTTTTCAGCTTTGTTTATATACCATGGCACCTTCTTTATTGAAAATATCGGTTTTTACCCGTAAATCATCATTGCATTGTTGTGTGAAATCAAGAAATATATATCCATGTGGTGATTTTGTAGCATCTTGAAATGCACTGATGAGAAAATTACGATTATTAGGGTATGCCTGTCGAGCAAGAAAATCAATAACTGTTGCATCTCTAGGATTCTTGAAAATAACTAAATATTGAACATTTAAATTCCTTGTTCTATGGGCGCCACCCTGATGAAATAGATTTTGAGTAATAAAGATCACAGTAACACCAACATGTCTACTGATTTTTGTGAATAAATTATTAAAATCCTTTTCTTTATTAGCTTCCTGATACAAATCATCAATAATGATGACATCACCTTTCCTTAATCGACTTGACCAGTTTTTATCGAAACCCTTTACTATTTTCATGTTTTTCAATTTACAGAAATTATCTTGAGTTAATCCATGTTCTTCATCTGCACCCTTATGCCAATAAATCTTGTTGAATTTGGTTTGAAATAAATTAGATTTCAGTAATTTACACACAAACATAGTTTTACCACTACTACTTGGGCCAACGATTTGATATACCGCATCATTTCTTAATTCCATTATTAATTTGTATAATTATAGGTTTTTGTTTATATTATATGATTTAATGAACTCTTCCTAAAAACTCGTATATATAGCTTAATATTTCTTTATTGTTTAATTATGTTATCAAATACAAATTATAAAGGAACTTTCGATGTATCAAAAATGACGTTTCCAAATGGTAAACCCCAGCAAATTGTAGATAGGAGTGGAAAATACCCTATAATATTTTTCAAATCAGGCAAATGCAGAATCATGGGATGTAAGAAACCTTTAGATGTCAATAAATTACAATATAGAATAAAGGATCTTAAAATACAGTCAATTACAGTTACCATGGATATGGGACAATCTATCAATCTATACAACATGTCAACAAAATGTCTTTGTATGTTCGAACCAGAATTATTTCCTGCACTGAGGCTTTTAAAATACAACCCAATGTGTGTTAACGTGTTTGCTAGTGGCAAAATATTCATATTAGGGGTGCGAAATCTAGAGTACAAAAATATTGTTTGTGACATACAAAATGAAATCACCGGATTGGTCGATATCTGATTGGCTAATGATTGATTAAAACAAATTGCTTATTCATTTTATTTCATTTTTAAAATGGAAAATATTATGATGACGAGTACAAAATTAAGCAAAAAGAGATCGAAAATTATGGTAAATTTATTATTTATTATTTATTGATATTAATATCTTTGTTTCCAGATAAATATCAGGCCGTATTACTGGAAAGGTTATTCTTCTTCTATCCTCAACTCAGAGCAATAGTCAAAGACCAGCCTGAATCAGTAATTCCAGATTTGGTCTATACAACCACCAACATATGGATTTTTAACATAATTGATCAAGCTCTATGGGATATTAAGCTTGACAGAAGACCAAAGGAGATGGAACCCGAATACCCCTGCATTCTGGGGTGTAGCTGCTGCGATTTTCGATACCAGCGCTATGTGGAATGGTGCCTGGCAAAATCAGTTAGAAATTCTTCGAAATACCAACTTTTTCGAAAATAAATGTATTTTATTTTGATTGTTTTGGTAGTTTTATTGTTGGTAATAAATGTTTCTGTATTTTATTTTTGTTTTGTTTTGTTAGTGTTGGTAATAATAGTTTTATTTTTATTGTTTTGGTAATAATATTAATAATATAATAGTTTATTTTTTTGTTAGTTTTGGTAATAATAATAATAATCGTAATTTTATTAGTATAGTAATAATAATAGTAATAATAATAGTAATAATAATAGTAATAATATTAATAATAATAATAATAATAATAATAATAATACATTTTATATAGATGATATGTGTAAAATCATAAAACTCAACGGGTTAATTTACATACAGTCACGCACTTATCTTGCACTGTCTTTATGATCACGCACTTAACATGCACTGTCTTTGTGATGATGCATTAGCTTTAATTAAACACATAATAATAATATTAATAATAATAATAATAAAAATAATAATAATAATAATAATAATAAAACACGTGATGTTAATAATACATTTTATATAGATGAATGCGTAAAATCATATACAAAATCCACGAGTTAATTCACATACAGTTTTCCAGTCACGCACTTGTCTTGCACTTATCATGCACTTATCATGCATTGTCTTTGTGATCATGCATGATTCTGATTGGTTAATCAGTATCTGTCAAGGGTATAAAAGTGCGTCACCACATTATTAAGATCATAAATCAAACATGACCAAAAAAATAAGTGTCCAACCAGTTCAGATGTTCCACAATTATAAAATGTATTTTTTAAAGGAGCCTATCAATATGCAATTGGCAAATCCAGTCAAACTCAATAAAACGCAATTTCAATCTCTTGCTGGTACTCTCTCAATGTTAGATATCAAGGATATTGATAATACATTCAAAAAGATCAATTCCAATTTAAAATGCAATGAAAATGCTTTCTTCACGAGTCAATATACCAGATATTATGATGCATTTACAGAAATAGGATTCAAAGAACAGGAAAACTGGTATATAACAATAACAATCCAAGGATATAAAGCAGATCAAAACGATGTGCTTTCTCCAATCTGGAAAATTGTTACTGCTAGACTTTCACAGTTATTTTAATGTATAGTGTTTAATAAATGTATTAATGATTCTTTGTTATTCTATAAACAAAATTGTAAGTAGTTTTAAAATAGTGTTAAAATGATGTCTGAAAAAGGTAAAATATAAAATATAAATAATTAATTAATTTTGGTTTAGAATATTTAATAAACTTTTTGTTTGATAAACTTGAAGAAATAACCGGTGTAAAAATTAGAGATATGTTGACTCTAGTTGAAGCATTGAGTAAAGAATCGGATTGCGAATCTGAATGTCAGAGTGAATCTGAATGTCAGAGTGATGAAATTGTTAATGATGGAGATACTGAAATTGTTAATGATGGAGATACTGAAATTATTAATGATTCTGAAGAAATTCTTAATGTTGAAGAAGCTACCGAAAAAGATGAGCCTACCGAATTTAAGAATTGTATTGATCATGTTATAGAAAATATTATGATAGAATCTTGTGGTGATGAACAATGTACATGTAATAATCAATAAATCTTTAAAATATAGTTTTTATTAATAAAAATAACAAATATTTATTAAAATCTATGATAAACCTTGTTACATAAATATAAAACAGATACTCCAGTGAATAGTTTTAATAAAAATTTGCAATTCTCGATATAAATATCAGAGCGTTTGGCTTCTGCGGCAACTTGAATAATAGCTGTCCATCCACCGTTTGATTCTACCCACGGATCGATTTTTGTTTCTATCACCTAAATAATAATAAATTAATAAGAATATAAAGTAATATACCTCTATAGACCATTGGAAATAATTTTCATAGTCGGATCCAGATTTTAATATCATGTGTTTCATGTACATTAATCCTACTATTATTCGCATCCATTTATTATTTTCATCAAACATGTAACTAAATATTGATTGGAATGCCTTCTTTCTCTCCAATGGTGGCAAATTGAGAATTTTTTCATAATCGAATGGGATGTCTTCAACGATTTTCTCGGTACGGTTTACCATAAATTTCATGTTTTTAATGATTTCATCTTCTTCTCTATTATTAGAGACCAGCTCATTCAACAAAGTTATAAAAAATTTAGTTTCTGGCATTTTATAAAAATATATGAAAGTGTAAGCTTATTTATACTATATTCGACCAATCAGAATCATGTAATACTAAGAAAATATGTAAAAATATATAATGGAAATGGCAATGATGATTTGTTGGCACTGTTGACTTCTTTCAAGTTGTTGCCACCACTGTTAACTGGGTGTTGTTGTAATTTCATTATACGATTGAACTGATCAGTTGTTTTATTAGAATAAAATTTTATACTATATTGAACTTGATTCATCATTTTTTCATTAAGTTTACGATTTTCTTTCAATTCTAATACTGATTTTCTTAATTCATTTTTGATAATACCAATGGTCTTATTTAAATATATAATATCATCATATAATTCGTTTTTAGCTCTTTTTAAAGTCTCATATGTATGTTCAAATCGGAATTCTAAATTACTCATTCTTTCAGATAATCTTTTGACTGGAGTTTTCAAATATCTAGGCCTATCTATCATATACAAAATATCCATCAATACAGCGGTATCAGGACATACACATCTTGTTGAATTTTTACCTTGAACGGTTACAACAATTGAGTTGACCATATTAAAAACTAATAATATTATTAAAATTTCTTTAATCATTTTCAAATCTATATAAATTAATATTTATTGTTTATAGCTAAAAATTTGTGTGTGTGTGTGTCTAAATTAGTATAAAAGTAATTGTTATTTCATTTTTTATCATTAAAATGGATGTACCGAGCGCGGTTCAAGCTATGAATGAAATTAAACATTATGGTAATTTATTATTAATATTATTATTATTACTTGCTTTTAGATGATTATTTTAAAGTTATTAAAGAACGTCTGGAATTTTATTATCCAGAAATACATGGAATCATGGATAAGCCTGCATCAATAATTCCAGACTTGATATTCAATCATACATCAATATGGATATTTACTGTAATAGATGAGTTCCTATGGGATATCGAACAAAACAATTTGTCAAAAGATATGGAACCCGAATACCCTTGTGGTGATGGATGTCATTGCTGCGCCGCCCGATATCGGAAGTATGTGGAATGGGCTTTGAATAAAGCTCTTAGACAATACTACTATAGTAGAATTGTCTCTTTATAATAAATTTGTTGTATATGTCTCGGTTTTCAATATATAATATTAATAATAATAAAAATAAATAATTTACAAATATATACTACTAATTTTTATAAGTAGTAAATTTAAATTTAAAAATGATTAAAAATAATATGACCTTGACCTTGAATGACCTTGAAAATAGATGTACTTTTAAACATAGAAAAAAACTCTTTTCTTTAACTTTGCCACTCCACCGAAACCTGCTTCGTCTTCTGGGTTCGTAAAACTCTTCTCCATTACAACACGATGATTTAAATTTTAATTTAACATTAGGTAATGATTGCCCCATCGTTTATTGTGATAATAATGATAATGCTAATGGTAACATTGCTCCGATAAAACCACCTTGTTGTTTATATATGATTTTTCTCATTTGCTGACGATTTTTATTATTTACTAGTGATAACAAAGGCTTACGACTACCTCTGACTACTTTTAATAGAATTTTGAGTAGGTCATCGACAACAAAAGTTGGAAATGATTGTAAAATAGACATTCTTTTCATACTCGAAGCCTTTAACAATGCATTAAAATATGGGAAACTCCTATGATTTTTAACAATTTTAACTTTTTTCTTACTCTTTTTAATAATGTTTTTCGAAATTAGATTCATTGCAGGGTAATTCTCGGTTATTAGTTTTTTAGATTGCGCATAACTAGTCTTTGGTGGAACTGTGTATTTCTTTTTAATACTTTGTCTAAGTTTTCTGACATTTTTAAGCCTGGATTTCATAAACATTTTTACATGTTAATGTTTTCAACTTTGGTTATAAACCATGGCACCTTCTTTATTGAAAATCAAGAAATATATATCCATGTGGTGATTTTGTAGCATCTTGAAATGCACTGATGAGAAAATTACGATTATTAGGGTATGCTTGTCGAGCAAGAAAATCAATAACTGATGCATCTATAGGATTCTTGAAAACAACTAAATATTGAACATTTAAATTCCTTGTTTGATGTGCGCCACCCTGATGAAATATATTTTGAGTAATAAAAATCACAGTAACACCAACATGTCTACTGATTTTTGTGAATAAATTATTAAAATCCTTTTCTTTATTAGCTTCCTGATACAAATCATCGATAATGATGACATCACCTTTCCTTAAACGACTTGACCAGTTTTTATCGATACCCTTTACTATTTTCATGTTTTTCAATTTACAGAAATTAATTACAGAGTTAATCCATGTTCTTCAGGATATAAAGCTGATCAAAATGATGTGCTTTCTCCAATATGGAAAATTGTTACTGCTAGACTTTCACAATTATTTTAATGTATATTTTAATGTTTAGTGTTTAATAAATGTTTTAATGTTTTGTTTGTTATTCTATAAACTAAATTATAATTAGTTTTAAAATAGTTTAAAAATGATGTCTGTAAAAGGTAAAATATAAAATATAAAATAATTAATTAATTTTCTTTTAGAATATTTAATAAACTTTTTGTTTGATAAACTCGAAGAAATAACCGGTGTAAAAATTAGAGATATGTTGACTCTAGTTGAAGCAGAGTGACGATGTAGAAATTGTTAATGATGGAGAAATTAATAATGATTCTAAAGAAATTATTAATGCTGATGAAATTATTAATGATACTGAAGAAATTATTGAGGATACTGAAATTATTAATATTGAAGATGAAGTTGAGCCTAACGAATTTAAGAATTGTGTTGACCATATTATAGAAAATATTATGATAGAATATTGTGTTGATGAAGAATTTACATGTAATAATCAATAAATCTTTTAAAAAATGTAGTTTTTTATTAATAATAATAACAAAGAAATATTTATTAAAATTTTTGATAAACTTTATTACATAAATATAAAACCGATGCTCCAGTTAATAGTTTTAATAAAAATTTACAATTTGCGATATAAATATCTGAACGTTTGGCTTCTGCGGCAACTTGAATAATCGCTATCCATTCACCATTTGTTTCTACCCACGGATCAATTTTTGTTTCTATCACCTAAATAATGATAAATTAATAGCAATATAAAGTAATTTACCTCTATAGACCATTGGAAATAATTTTCATAGTCGGATCCAGATTTTAATATCATATGTTTAATATACATTAATCCTACTATTATTCGCATCCATTTATTATTTTCATCGAACATGTAACTAAATATCGATTGGAATGACTTCTTTCTCTCCAATGTTGGCAAATTGAGAATTTTTTCATAATCAAATGGGATATCTTCAACGATTTTCTCGGTACGGTTTACCATGAATTTTATATTTTAATGACATCATCTTCTTCTCTATTATTAGAAACCAGCTCATTCAACAAAGTTATAAAAAATTTAGTTTCTGGCATTTTATAAAAATATTTGGAGGTGTAAGCTTATTTATACTATATTCGACCAATCAGAATCATACATTTAGGTTGTAATACTAAGAAAATATGTAAAAATATATAATGGAAATGGTAATGATGATTTGTTGGCCCTGTTAACATTAACTTCGTTCAATTTGGTAACCGTTTGTTGAACTTCTTTCATTATACGATTGAACTGATCAATTGTTTTATTAGAATAAAATTTTACACTATATTGAACTTGATTCATCATTTTTTCATTAAGTTTACGATTTTCTTTCAATTCTAATATTGATTTTATTAATTCATTTTTGATAATACCAATGGTCTTATTTAGATATATAATATCATCATATAATTCGTTTTTAGCTCTTTTTAAAGTCTCATATGTATGTTCAAATCGGAATTCTAAATTACTCATTCTTTCAGATAATCTTTTGACTGGAGTTTTCAAATATCTAGGCCTATCTATCATATACAAAATATCCATCAATACAGCGGTATCAGGACATACACATCTTGTTGAATTTTTACCTTGAACGGTTACAACAATTGAGTTGACCATATTAAAAACTAATAATATTATTAAAATTTCTTTAATCATTTTCAAATCTATATAAATTAATATTTATTGTTTATAGCTAAAAATTTGTGTGTGTGTGTGTCTAAATTAGTATAAAAGTAATTGTTATTTCATTTTTTATCATTAAAATGGATGTACCGAGCGCGGTTCAAGCTATGAATGAAATTAAACATTATGGTAATTTATTATTAATATTATTATTATTACTTGCTTTTAGATGATTATTTTAAAGTTATTAAAGAACGTCTGGAATTCTATTATCCAGAAATACATGGAATCATGGATAAGCCTGCATCAATAATTCCAGACTTGATATTCAATCATACATCAATATGGATATTTACTGTAATAGATGAGTTCCTATGGGATATCGAACAAAACAATTTGTCAAAAGATATGGAACCCGAATACCCTTGTGGTGATGGATGTCATTGCTGCGCCGCCCGATATCGGAAGTATGTGGAATGGGCTTTGAATAAAGCTCTTAGACAATACTACTATAGTAGAATTGTCTCTTTATAATAAATTTGTTGTATATGTCTCGGTTTTCAATATATAATATTAATAATAATAAAAATAAATAATTTACAAATATATACTACTAATTTTTATAAGTAGTAAATTTAAATTTAAAAATGATTAAAAATAATATGACCTTGACCTTGAATGACCTTGAAAATAGATGTACTTTTAAACATAGAAAAAAACTCTTTTCTTTAACTTTGCCACTCCACCGAAACCTGCTTCGTCTTCTGGGTTCGTAAAACTCTTCTCCATTACAACACGATGATTTAAATTTTAATTTAACATTAGGTAATGATTGCCCCATCGTTTATTGTGATAATAATGATAATGCTAATGGTAACATTGCTCCGATAAAACCACCTTGTTGTTTATATATGATTTTTCTCATTTGCTGACGATTTTTATTATTTACTAGTGATAACAAAGGCTTACGACTACCTCTGACTACTTTTAATAGAATTTTGAGTAGGTCATCGACAACAAAAGTTGGAAATGATTGTAAAATAGACATTCTTTTCATACTCGAAGCCTTTAACAATGCATTAAAATATGGGAAACTCCTATGATTTTTAACAATTTTAACTTTTTTCTTACTCTTTTTAATAATGTTTTTCGAAATTAGATTCATTGCAGGGTAATTCTCGGTTATTAGTTTTTTAGATTGCGCATAACTAGTCTTTGGTGGAACTGTGTATTTCTTTTTAATACTTTGTCTAAGTTTTCTGACATTTTTAAGCCTGGATTTCATAAACATTTTTACATGTTAATGTTTTCAACTTTGGTTATAAACCATGGCACCTTCTTTATTGAAAATCAAGAAATATATATCCATGTGGTGATTTTGTAGCATCTTGAAATGCACTGATGAGAAAATTACGATTATTAGGGTATGCTTGTCGAGCAAGAAAATCAATAACTGATGCATCTATAGGATTCTTGAAAACAACTAAATATTGAACATTTAAATTCCTTGTTTGATGTGCGCCACCCTGATGAAATATATTTTGAGTAATAAAATCACAGTAACACCAACATGTCTACTGATTTTTGTGAATAAATTATTAAAATCCTTTTCTTTATTAGCTTCCTGATACAAATCATCGATAATGATGACATCACCTTTCCTTAAACGACTTGACCAGTTTTTATCGATACCCTTTACTATTTTCATGTTTTTCAATTTACAGAAATTAATTACAGAGTTAATCCATGTTCTTCAGGATATAAAGCTGATCAAAATGATGTGCTTTCTCCAATATGGAAAATTGTTACTGCTAGACTTTCACAATTATTTTAATGTATATTTTAATGTTTAGTGTTTAATAAATGTTTTAATGTTTTGTTTGTTATTCTATAAACTAAATTATAATTAGTTTTAAAATAGTTTAAAAATGATGTCTGTAAAAGGTAAAATATAAAATATAAATAATTAATTAATTTTCTTTTAGAATATTTAATAAACCTTTTGTTTGATAAACTCGAAGAAATAACCGGTGTAAAAATTAGAGATATGTTGACTCTAGTTGAAGCAGAGTGACGATGTAGAAATTGTTAATGATGGAGAAATTAATAATGATTCTAAAGAAATTATTAATGCTGATGAAATTATTAATGATACTGAAGAAATTATTGAGGATACTGAAATTATTAATATTGAAGATGAAGTTGAGCCTAACGAATTTAAGAATTGTGTTGACCATATTATAGAAAATATTATGATAGAATATTGTGTTGATGAAGAATTTACATGTAATAATCAATAAATCTTTTAAAAAATGTAGTTTTTTATTAATAATAATAACAAAGAAATATTTATTAAAATTTTTGATAAACTTTATTACATAAATATAAAACCGATGCTCCAGTTAATAGTTTTAATAAAAATTTACAATTTGCGATATAAATATCTGAACGTTTGGCTTCTGCGGCAACTTGAATAATCGCTATCCATTCACCATTTGTTTCTACCCACGGATCAATTTTTGTTTCTATCACCTAAATAATGATAAATTAATAGCAATATAAAGTAATTTACCTCTATAGACCATTGGAAATAATTTTCATAGTCGGATCCAGATTTTAATATCATATGTTTAATATACATTAATCCTACTATTATTCGCATCCATTTATTATTTTCATCGAACATGTAACTAAATATCGATTGGAATGACTTCTTTCTCTCCAATGTTGGCAAATTGAGAATTTTTTCATAATCAAATGGGATATCTTCAACGATTTTCTCGGTACGGTTTACCATGAATTTTATATTTTAATGACATCATCTTCTTCTCTATTATTAGAAACCAGCTCATTCAACAAAGTTATAAAAAATTTAGTTTCTGGCATTTTATAAAAATATTTGGAGGTGTAAGCTTATTTATACTATATTCGACCAATCAGAATCATACATTTAGGTTGTAATACTAAGAAAATATGTAAAAATATATAATGGAAATGGTAATGATGATTTGTTGGCCCTGTTAACATTAACTTCGTTCAATTTGGTAACCGTTTGTTGAACTTCTTTCATTATACGATTGAACTGATCAATTGTTTTATTAGAATAAAATTTTACACTATATTGAACTTGATTCATCATTTTTTCATTAAGTTTACGATTTTCTTTCAATTCTAATATTGATTTTATTAATTCATTTTTGATAATACCAATGGTCTTATTTAGATATATAATATCATCATATAATTCGTTTCTAGCTCTTTCTAAAGTCTCATATGTGTGTTCAAATCGGAATTCTAAATTACTCATTCTTTCAGATAATCTTTTGACTGGAGTTTTCAAATATCTAGGCCTATCTATCATATACAAAATATCCATCAATACTACTGTATCAGGACATACACATCTTGTTGAATTTTTACCTTGAACGGTTACAACAATTGATTTGACCATATTAAAAACTAATAATATTATTAAAATTTCTTTAATCATTTTCAAATCTATATAAATTAATAATTATTGTTTATAGCTAAAGATTTGTGTGTGTTTAACTTCTCATTGGTTTAAATTAGTATAAAAGTAATTGTTATTTCAATTTTTATCATTATAATGGATGTACCGAGCGCAGTTCAAGCTATGAATGAAATTAAACATTTCGGTAATTTATTATTAATATTATTATTATTACTTGCTTTTAGATGATTATTTTAAAGTTATTAAAGAACGTCTGGAATTCTATTATCCAGAAATACATGGAATCATGGATAAGCCTGCATCAATAATTCCAGACTTGATATTCAATCATACATCAATATGGATATTTACTGTAATAGATGAGTTCCTATGGGATATCGAACAAAACAATTTGTCAAAAGATATGGAACCCGAATACCCTTGTGGTGATGGATGTCATTGCTGCGCCGCCCGATATCGGAAGTATGTGGAATGGGCTTTGAATAAAGCTCTTAGACAATACTACTATAGTAGAATTGTCTCTTTATAATAAATTTGTTGTATATGTCTCGGTTTTCAATATATAATATTAATAATAATAAAAATAAATAATTTACAAATATATACTACTAATTTTTATAAGTAGTAAATTTAAATTTAAAAATGATTAAAAATAATATGACCTTGACCTTGAATGACCTTGAAAATAGATGTACTTTTAAACATAGAAAAATTTTTGAAAAAATGATGAGTCAACCAATGACCGTGAATTACCTTGACCTTGAATGACCTTGAAAAATAATAATAATAATAATAATAATAATAATAATGATAATAATAATAATAATAATACTAATAATAGTAATTTTATTAGTATAGTAATAATAATAATAATAATAATAATATTAATAATAATAATAATGAAATAATTTACAAATATATACTATTTATTTTTTATAAGTAGTAAATTTAAATTTAAAAAGTGTGTAAAAATTCCATGACCTTGACCTTGAATGACCTTGACCTTGAATGACCTTGAAAAATAATAATAATACTAATAATAATAATAATAATAATAATAATAATAATAATAATAATAATAATAATAATAATAATAAAATAATTTACAAATATATACTACTTATTTTTTATAAGTAGTAAATTTAAATTTAAAAATGATTAAAAATAATATGACCTTGACCTTGAATGACCTTGACCTTGAATGACCTTGAAAATAGATGTACTTTTAAACATAGAAAAATTTTTGAAAAAATGATGAGTCATCCAATGACCTTGAATGACCTTGACCTACTTTTCCATGACCTTGAATGACCTTGAATGAGTCATGGTCTTTGTTTTAAAATTTTGATGAGTCATCCAATGACCTTGAATGAGTCATGGTCTTTGTTTTAAAATTTTGATGAGTCATCCAATGACCTTGAATGAGTCATAGTCTTTGTTTTAAAATTTTGATGAGTCATCCAATGACCTTGAATGAGTCATGGTCTTTGTTTCAATGACGTTGAATGAGTCATTGTCTTTGTTCTAAAAAATTTGTACTTTTAAACTTAGCGCAAAAAAAAATTTTTGGGGGGGTATGTGAGCTAGATGGCCTCTGAGCTAGAGGGCCGGTATCCCACTACTCAAATGAAGTAACATTAAAAGATACAGAATTAACACATAAATCATACAAATATTGTTACGAGAAAAACTCTATCTTTTCAGTGCCTCAATTTCGTATTGGTACAAACAATCACAAACTCTATAGTTTTAAAACTTCAAAGATTGTACTAACAAACAAAGATGATAAAAGGGTTTGGGTAGAAAAGAATGTAAGTCTGGCGTATGGTCATTATATGGTAATGAATAAACAGAATATTTTCTCACATATTTATCTAACAGCACATCCAACCTCTCACCCAACAAAATATCCAACAGTTTATAAAATCGCACATTCACAATATGTCAACCAGCTCACCCGACAGCACATCCAACAGCCTATCAAACCGCTCATCCAACAGCTCATCCAACTGTTCATTGAATTAATAAATATATATTTACATATTTTTGTTCTTATTCATTATTTTTATAATTGCTGTTTATGTAAAAAAAATTTTGATGGGGGGTATCAAAAAGTGGGCCAGATGGGACACATCCACCTACTTTAAAAGTAATAAAAAATTTCCTTAATCCACGAAAATAAATCTATTGTCACACAGTTAAAAAATTATAATTGAAACATCTGCCAAAGATATTTTAGATAACAACATTTAAACATTTTTTTACTAAATAAGACAAATATTTTCAAATGAAAAATCTTTTACTAGAATCTATTGTTTAAATTTGTACATTTTAAATAGCACAATTATATTTAAATCTTATTTATATACTCAGTTTGTTTATTAAAAAATGAATTTTGATGATTTTAAAAATAAAGTAAAAAATAGACTTCTGATTTTTTAAATTACTAGAACGGATTTGGAACAACTTTTTTAGAAATAAATCTCATTTCTCCTAATGGAATCAGATTTCTTATATTATTATTTGTCCCCAAGCTCTGAATTTTAGGAACATCTGTAAAAGATTTAGAACAAATTTTTTTTAATTTATTATTTTATTTTTTAAAACTTTTAAATCTAATATTCAATATAGTGATGAAACATTTATCT
Source organism: Schmidtea mediterranea (assembly GCA_022537955.1). Classification (NCBI taxonomy): domain Eukaryota; kingdom Metazoa; phylum Platyhelminthes; order Tricladida; family Dugesiidae; genus Schmidtea; species Schmidtea mediterranea. The sequence continues at coordinate 89,670,127 of CM039680.1, forward strand.
GCTTAGGCATTTTTGGTTCTCCCATCACTACTTACTAAATAATAAATATTTTATAAGATTATGTAAAGCGTGATCTGTAATTATCATCATTAATTATTAAAATTCATTTTATAAATTATTTTATTTTAATTTAATTAAATCTTTTTTATAAGGACTTTTTTGTTTTTCACTTCTGATTTTTTTTAACTGACATAATATTTTCTACAAAATTTGACTATGAATCAGATTTATTTAAGGTATTCACGAATTTTCGACACAGCCTTTTTCAAATCTGATTCATAGTCAAATTTTGTGGAAAATATGATAAATCATTTTTATTTTTAATTACTCTATTTAATTCTTTTTTTATAATTAATAATTTTTATTTATTTTTACTCAAATTTATCTTCTATCACTGTTAATTTATTATATATATAATTTTATTCTTAAATTTACTAATTATTTTCTTTAAATTGTTTGTAACATAAATAATGGTTATTAATTTATATACTAAAATTTTTATTTAAAATTACGAATATAACAATATAGCAATAAAAAAATGCAATTATTAAAATGATATGACATTAGCAATAATAATCGCAAGTATATCAATTTTGATAAAATGCTTGATAAACATTTTGATGATAGATTTGATTATCGGTTTCAAAGGGGGCTCAAGAAATTTTTCCAAGCTGTGCGCCCTAGATGAACTTTTACGAAGCGCCTACCTTAAAGAATGTCAACTGAAACATGTTTTAATCATTTCCATTTCTTAATTCAATGTGTAGTATTTCATAATAAATTTTCTATTGAGTAAAATAAAAAATATAATCATTTATGCATTTTATATATACATACAGTAAATAATAATAATTGTGAAGATAAAAATTGAAGACATGATTATAATTTTCATTAAAAATTCACTTTCCTTGACTTTATTTTCGCAAAATCTTTCACTAAATAAGAGATATCTAGGCTGTTTCATATTTCTTGTTTTCCTATTTCCCTAGACAAAGCTAAAATTCCTTGATTCTTGGAAAATTCCAGGAATCTGAGATCACGGATTTACAGTATTAATAAGTACAAAAAAATGAATTAAATTAAAATAAATTACGTGTTATTTATGTTTGTGAATGGGGTTTATTTTAATTTATATTTTGTAGGGTTCCTGTGTGACTACATCTAAACGCCTTCAAGATTATTATTGAGACCCTCCTATGTACCCATGGTGATCACCATGTTGGTACTGTACATAGGGTTTAAAAATTCAGAGCAGGTGAGCTCCGTTTCTAGAACTACTCCTCATAATATTTTCACTTTCAGGTTCTTAATAAATTTATTACATAAATTTATTTTTTAGTTTAAAATGTGACTTAAAGCCCAACACTTAGGTGTAAATTAAAATAAATTAAGTGTTGCTTAAATATAAAAAAAATATATTAAATGTTACTTAAATGTAAAAAAAAATTATTTGTAACTAATATGTAAATTAAAATAAATTAGTTGTTACATCAGTGTTAATTAAAATAAATTAAGTGTTACCTAAGTGTAAATTAAAATAAATTAAGTGGAGTGGCGTACCTAGGGAGGGTAGTGGGTGCGGTCCGCACCGGGCGACTTTTATATATTTATTAAACCTTAGATTATACACTTGAGACAGTGAACCATTTGTTCTATTATTTGAATATAAACATAATGTAAATTGCTCAACCTTTATTACGTTCATATTAATTTCTATTTATGAATTGTATATTTTATAGCATTAATAACGGGACCTATAACAATTTTCCAAGTACTTTACAGAAAACTGTTCCTGCCTGAATCATAGAAAACGGTATTGAATTAGTTGTTTACATGTGATATGATCTAGAATTTGATTTGTTTCTAAATATGTAACATATTTATTCTGTATCAAATTAATAATTAAGTGCACTATATATAATTGTTTTAACAGTGTAATGTAGAAGTATTATTTTCTTAGCCTTGTTTCCGCTGATTAATTTATTTAAATAATATAAATAATATTACAATTAGCATTATAAATAATCGTTTAAACTTAGCAATTATATTCAAATTTTTCCATTAATAAACGTTACAAAAGGTATACATAATTTTGAAAAAGATATTTACTATTTAAAATAAAAATTATACGTTTTATTTCTGTAAATTATTTTTTTTAACATATCTGTAAAATGAAACGAATAAAAGAAGGCTGAACTTCTGGAATTTTTGAATTAACTGAATTTAGAATCAATTGAACGGGTGTAAGGAGACCATTCTTTGTTATCGCAGCTAATTTAATAGCATTTATCCAAAATTTCTCATAAACACGACTCCAACCCATAACTGACTACATAGATCACAATAAGTTGAGAGTCAATCTAAGACAAGTAACATAACAGCCGAAGAATAGGTTTTAGTTTACTAACTACAATTGATTTACGATAAACATTCAGAGGTTTCGAGTCGATAGATAAAATTAACTAACATTAATTAATCAGACTGATTTTTCTACTTCCAAATGACAAACAAATAATAAATCAATAAGCTTGAATAATTTTCATAATTTGTAATAATAGGATAGACTTTGAGTCTGCTGTGTTTCAGTCACCACAATTAAAACATTTTTGTAGGCCGATCATTTAAAGTTTGCAACAATCACGATCTACGCATTAATAAGTTCGCGTTTAATATAAAATAATCTGAAAAAAATTATAAACTTTTCTGAAAGACCTAACACCTACGCGAAAATCGCATTTCTTCATTTTTATGGCTAATACCACGAACTCGGGTCATCTTTAGGGAAATATAGTTTCTCATTTACTTCTAATATTGCTGATCTCATGCCAATTTTCTTCCTGCATAAAATCAATACTCAACAGTAATGAACCTCCCAAGAATTCCAGCACCATCGGCTGTCGTTACAGCTCAATATCTAGCGAATTTGGAAAACGAGAACCATACTTTGAAAGAAAAATATGCCAAATTAAAAGGAACCTGGTGCTCCCCAGAAGCCACGAGGGATCTGTACAAAAAAATAACGGCTTTCTCGAGCTCGCAATGATCTCGTGATAGAAAATCGAAGTCAAGGGATCACAATTTCCGATCAGAGTGCCACATTGAGATATTTACCGAAAAGGAGTTACATGCGCAGCTACCAGGTCGGAATATGGCCCAACGACTCAAATCATCCCGGCACATCATCTGCCAATAAATTCTTCTAATCTGACGAACAACGAAGACCTCAATGCGGCCACCACAATGCCAACACAGTCGACTTCTAATCGCCGACATAAGCCAAATAAGAACCGGCGAAGGAGACAGAGCAAGAGGGCAGAAATGCCGCTCTAAAGGCAAATCTGGGCGTCATAGAAAATCCAAATTTAAGTAGAACAACGGAGACATTTTTACCAGAATCATTGTCTATGCATAACGACAAAAATTGGAACATATTTTATGCTCACAGATTACCGGATTTCTCACAAACAGCTCCAACACCATCTCAAATAAATATATCGATGAACAGCCGCTCTATGGAGATGCCGATAAACGTGCAGATCTCTATTTCTACCCGGACAATTTCTGATAGAGACGAAATCTCTAGTGGTAGATCTTCGCCACAAACTATTTCCGTCATCGAACCAACGGCACATGGTAATCCCGATCGGATGGCCAACAATCTCCCTCGAACACCGTTGAGCTCCGAGCCACGGCAACCTAAGAGAAGATGTCTGGCAGTAGATCCGATTGCTTCATAAAACTTCACCTCATTGTGACAAAATTTTGCCTTGTTTTAGTTTTGCTTATCTATATCGAAATATAAATCTTAGTCTTGATCAATTTTTTTTATTATTCATATTAATATTAATTGAGTTATAAATGTATAAAAACTTTTTTAATCAGCAATTAAACATTGCATAATTTTTCGAATAAGTAATGAATAAATTAAAGAAATAAATCAGTAAAATGAATCCAATGAGTTTGATCTAATTGTCTCTAGAAAAATTACCAAAGTCTAAATTGGGATTTTGATGCACGCTCTAAATTTCGATATCTTCACACAATGTTATACCGCTTACGATTTGGAAAATTGCTTTGCCGTATTATGATGATAACCGAATAAAGCTTAAATCCTTCTAACGGCCGCATCTAACCCGAATCGAAGGTTATTCAAAGAGTAGTGTTGGTAACGACACTCAACTGTTTGAGTAACATTCGGCTGTCATGCACAGTACCAACATGGATTCACCCATGGGTGTGTGAAAGTAATTTGTAAATTATATAGTGCGCGAGGGGGAGGAAAATCCTAGAGATACAAAGAGGCATGGCTTCAGGAAGCACAGTTACTAATTGTTTATATGTTCCCCGTGCATCAGCAATATAAACCTGAAAATTCTAAAGCTAAATTTAATTTATAAATATAAATAAACTCTAAAGTAATATTAAAATTAGAATACATTTTGTGTATTACATAAGGTTTATGTATATTTTTACTTCATCGTTCAAGACACCTTTCTTACTCCAACGATAATTTATTACATTCACTTTCGTTTGACCCACTTCAAACGACTTGATTTCAGATTTTTCTATATTAATATTCTTATGATTTTGATAACCAATTATATTTCTGGACTTTCTCATCACATTTATTATAGACTCTAATTCGTATTCCAATTCTCACATAGTTCACTATTAAATTTTGTCTTATACTAGATTATTTTCAACAAACAACCCTAACCCTTTTAAATCGTGTCTGTTACTAAGTTTTGACCATTAAACAACATCAATAATTTAAAATATAATAATTACTTTTTTGTCGATCATCCGGTACTTTTCCTTATTTGATGTCTTTTATCGAAACTTAAATCTACCCCATTCCTCAATTTTGATTCTTGCCAAACCCTTTTAAACAAATTAACAGGAGTTTCTCACTCTTAATCCATTCTAGTCCTTAATCTCTGTTTGATAAAACCATTGAGATCAACCATTAAATGGCGAAAAGTGAAAATTTCCATAAATTTTGTTCCTAAAATTTACTCTATATGACCCTGACATCAAATAACATATGTCAATTATGTAACATGACTTTAATCTCACTAGTTATCAGTACAAACTATTATAGGATGCCTTATGTCAATGACTCTTTTTTGTTTTGCCATAAACTATATAATTATAAATATTCTTAAAGATCATCCTTATACTATGAATGAATACAATGTCATCATTTTAGCATACGCGGATGATATTGTCCTAATTGCAGAGAATGGAGATGAGATAGAGAAAGTATTAAAAGACACAATTAAATATGCAAGTATGGCAAACCTAAATTTTTGACCAAGCAAAGGCGGCTTTTTTCAGCTCCAAAAAACTTACAATAAGACATCATTAAAAATCTACGACGAGAATATCTTTATAATAGATGATAAAAACATATACAATTACCTTGGTGTTGGTATTGGTGTAAAGGGAAAGAATGTTATTGATGAAACTTTACAAAAAGCCCTACGATGCAGAATTAATTTTTACATCATATATACAGCCGCCACAAATGTTATATGCATCCAAAACATTCATACACTCGTGTCTTATTTTTTCATTTAGAAACTGCACTGTAAACCATATGATATTGGACTATAACAGAAATAAAAATGTACAAAACAGAGAAAAGCCACATGGTTATGGCCAAAAAATAATAATTAAAATGTATATGAATGATTTACAACAAAATTTAAACAATAATTTTATTGATGTATATTGCTCTTTAGGTGGATTAGGTATTGTACCTAGTGTTAGCCACAGAACTTTTGGTGTTAATTAGATCCATTAACAGGCAATATTTTAAATACAATGTTTATTATTTTTATAAAAATAATATATTAAAACAAATTCATAATAATTTGTCTGGAGAGTTTATAAAAATAATTAATACATAAGTAAGGATTTCGACATACAGTCAACATACAGTAACAATTTAATTTATAATTAAAATACCTCACACCTAGTATTGATGAATAACTAATCCAAAGTATTATTCATTTATTTAAATTATTGGTGTCTAAAGATATTAATATGAGAAATTTTATTATAAAAGAGTTTCTTGATGTTACTAAAACCAGATTTTCCAAAAAAATGAAGTTATAGTTAAAGCCTTAAACAGGATAAACTCTAATCTAACTGATGATATTAACAAACCCAGTTATTTCTTTAACAAATTTATAGACTCATGTTAACAACTCAAAGAAAACTTTTATATAAATATAAAATTAATTTACAAGGAAAACTCTTTTGTTCTCTAGGTTTGGAAAGATGAATCTACAAAAATTACCAACAAAGAAAATATTACAGATGCCTTGGCTAAAATACATACCCTTACAAGTGAATGGTGTGCTCACCAGTAGTAAAATACGACACATCAGGGACACAAATGAAAAACAATAGGGGAAGTAAAATATCAGAATATTTAATTAAAAGTCAAATCTTGAGCGACAATCAATAATTTTTTCCTAATTAAAGCAAGAAATAACAGCCTTAATTCGGCGCCCAAAAATCACAAGCAAAACACAGGGATTATGTTCAGATTATGTAATTTGCAATGGAAAACCCAACCACATATTTTTAATCACTGCACACAACTAAAAAATGCAAGAAGAAACCAACTCAATAATGTTCTCGAGGTAGTAAACAACTTCCTAATCTCGAAGGCCTTTCGAGATTAATATTGAAAGACTTATTGATAAGACTTATTGCTTTTAACAGGGTTAGATATCACCCTAAGACCAGATTTTATTAATAAGACCAAAATATAAAAATAAAATTTATCTACTTTAATATTAAAATTCCATACGATAATATAACAAAGTTTCGGGATGCTAGATCACTAAAATTTGAAAATTTAGAAACTTGGCTGTTGAAACCGCTAAAATTACTAAATGTAAAGTAATTGTAACTGCGCTGGTTATGGATACTTTGGGAGCCTGGGTCTAATGAAAATAATAAAGCATTCATAGAATTAGGCTTAAATAGTAAAGAAATTAAATCATTGACTAAAATATTGAAAGCTGCTATCGAATTTATATCAAACATTAATTAAAACAATTATAAATAAAATACCACCAAATAAAACAAATGAATCAATATATTTAAAAATGCAGGACAGCCGCAAGCACAAAAATAAATAATTAAAATACAAACCAATAAATCTCGCAAAATGAGGTTAGAAAATACATAAAAATCGGAAGATGGTGGCTAAAAGCAAGGAAAATGGCTACAAGAAATTAAAAACCAATTGTTAAAAATAAATAAAATATTTAGGAGAAAATAAAATAACCAAGAGAGAACCTCACTAGGAAAGAAAACAATTAAAAAACAACATAAAAGAACAAATGGGCAAATTAAAGCCCAAAAGGTATTATTGGTCGCTCATAAGCAAACAATAAGCATGTAAATATCGGTAACAACCATAAATTTACACTTTTTACAAAAACTTTAAAATAATTTTGAACTTAGTCCTTTCAACTATTTGTTCTATTTGAATATATTTATGAAACTTTTTGTTTTATAATGTAATATTTTGAATGTTCGAGGCCTTGCATATTTTTATTAGTAGGTCCACGACTAAATTTATATTTATTTAGTTATTATTTAGTTTATTATTTAGTTATTTAGATTTCGTAAATTTTTCTTAAGTATTAAAATATTGAAATAATACATCGTCTGAAAGCGATTCAAATACCAAGATAATTTTGGAGTCGTAACAACTGTCTTAACACGATTAAAATCCTATATTCATTATCACTTTAAAATAATTAAAACAATAAAAAGGCTATGAAAATCAGCAATCATCTTCGATCGCCAAAAGTGGATTTCAATCGTTTCTTTGAAATTTAGATTTAGCTGTATGGTAAATCCAACAAAGGTCTTCCAACAACAGTGGACAATAAAATAGTAAAATAAAAGATTTAGCTAATAGCATTAATTAAAAATCAAAGTGTAGAAGTACAATTAGAATATGGGATCCCGCATAAAAACTTTTAATTTTATTTTATTAACCGAACCAGGAACTTAACCCATAAAAGCAGGGCTCATACCTTTGGGAATTTGTTAAAATTGTATAAACTTTATTTTAATTTGTCCAGTGCAAAATCAGTCAGTTCATTCAGGTTTGTGCTATTTGTATAACAAATAATACTTGTCGGCAAACTTCATAAGGAGTTCACATAAAATAACATATTTTTAATATCTCAGACTCTTTTTATCTAATCTGTCATTACTATATCCAAAGTATTAAATTAAATTAGAAAATTATAATTAGAAAAATGAGTTTTGTAAACAAACATTTCACTTGTAGAAGATAAAATCTTTAAAATATTTACATAAATTTTTCGTCAACGATCAAAAGGATTTCTAATTATAAAACTGACATAAAAAAAGAAAAAACTATAAAGTTTGAAAATTAATTATTAATTGGTCAATACAGTTTATGTGAATGAAATGTTTTCCCTTTTTTGTCGTTGGCATTAGGTAAAGAAGTCTATAATTCTTTTTTTCGATTGTTTTGCTGCATTGGAAATAACATTCAAAAAGACTCCGAAAATAAATTGTAAATTATTAATTTTTAGAATAAGAATAGTATTATAAAATAAAATAAGCGTGGAAACGAATTTTTAAAAGAAAACACCATTCAAACAATCGTTGTAAGATATATTGGTAATCTTCAGGTACAAAAAAACTAAAATAGAATGGAATAATTTACATATTTTAAAGAAAATAAATTTATACTATTTTAGTTTGTTTTTGTACCCGAAGGTGAAAGTTAATCTGTCAAAATCTCTTGTACAACTAGTGTTTGAATGATCTTTTTTATTATAAATTAATATAAAATTAAATAAGCTAGTGCAGTGGCATATTTAAGGGACGGTAGATGCGGTCCGCGCCGGGCGGCACACATTTTGGGGAGGCATTTTTTTATATTTATTAAACCTTTGATTATACACTTTAGACTGTGGAACTATTAGTTCTATTATTTGAATGTAAACATATAATATAAATTGCTCAACCTATATTACGTTCATATTAACTTTTGTTGAGGATACCTAAATAATGGAATAAAATAATGTAAAATGATTGGGGGAAACAATAAGAAGTGAGTAAGATGTGGTTCTGGAGCTTAATAAAAAGAGAATGAAAAAGAAATGTTGAACAACGAGAAAGGAATAAGAGAAAATCAATAAAAACAGACAATTAAATCAAAGAAGGTTATTTATAATTAACAAGTGCAAATTTTGGAAAACAAATACAAAAGCAAAATTCGCACGTTATCTCAAAAGCCCTTTCAAGATAAGGGAAGAAATATTGTTTGGAAATCCAGGAAAGGGCATCTCCAAAAAAATTAGTTATTTGGACAGATGTCAGTGATTATGGAGGCCCAAAAGGAACATTAAACAAGGCATACATAATTTCGAAAAAGATATATACTATTTAAAATAAAAATTATACGTTTTATTTCTGTAAATTATTTTTTTAACATATCTGTAAAATGAAACGAATAAAAGAAAGCAGAACTTCATTTAAAATTGTTTAGAGAGCAAAGGCCCGTAAAATTAATTTAAATAATATTACAATTAGTAATATAAATAAACGTTTAAATTTAACAATTATATTCAAATTTCTTCATTAATAAACATTAAACAAGGCATACATAATTTCGAAAAATATATATACTATTTAAAATAAAAATTATACGTTTTATTTCTGTAAATTATTTTTTTAACATATCTGTAAAATGAAACGAATAAAAGAAAGCAGAACTTCATTTAAAATTGTTTAGAGAGCAAAGACCCGTAAAATAGCTTCTCGTGGACAATCGAGCTAGTTTTCATTCCGATCAAATAAAAGAGTTATTTTTAAAATGGGGTGTTAATTTATCTTTTAGATGTGTGTACCGACCATCCGGAAATGGAATCGTCGAAAGGAATAATCGCACAATAAAGTGCTCGGCTTCGAGGAGTCGAAGCGATCCTTGAGAAGCTGTAAATAACATGTGGCATCTCGGCTTAAAAGTGATAACAGCTTTGCTCCAGCAAACTTATTGTTGAACTATGATTGGCGGTTTAATAAAGTGATGTTTTGGATGTTCCAGGTACTAGTAGTTTCGAGGAAGGGTGATATGTTTTTGTAAAACCATACCCATTCAAATGCACCACCATATGGCTAATGAGAACATCGACTGGAATAAATTCTTCAACAAATACCGAGGTAGACGGAATGCCAAACCATATTGCCGACATTCGTCATATGGTTCTGTCTGAATCAGAAATCGAGACCGAGCGCTCTGAACAGCAATATGTAACGGAGGAAAGCAACAAATTTGAAGTAACTGAGCAACGTATTCGCCGAAAACCATAATATCTTGATGAATAAGTGCTAGAAAGCCATCACTTATCACGTGGGTATGTGTCATAGTTGTCAGAGGTCAAACAGCTATGATCACTCAATTAAGATTGTGTTTTTTCCAAATCTGTGTATTTTGAGAAAACAATGTGCAGATATTACAATTTCGTCTTAAATTAATGACATTAGTATTCTAAATAAATCGTAGAGAACTTCTTCCTTTTATTAGTTTCTTTTTAGGCAATGTTACGTAAGTGAACATTTAAATAAATTAAGTGTTATTTAAGTGTACCGTCAACGGGGGTTAGTTCGTTATTTATAAAAAAATTTTAATTGTTTAAATCTTCTAAACGCTTTAACGCTTCTTAACATCCGTGTTTATTTACTACACCAAAGTATTTAAACTAGCCATTAAATTTCAAGGTAAGGTTCTAAACTGATTGTTTTTATACACGATTTACATTTTTATAAATAAATAATATTCATTCCTTTCTTGTATTTCAACTAGTTCAGCTTGTTGCTTTGTAGTGATTATTTTATAATTTTTAATGCATCATATAATCATTATTTTAAAACAGAGAATGAATAATGGAGTTTGACAGTTTAATGAAAATTTAGCATTTCCTTTATGGGGGTGAGTTCGGTAATGCAAAATGTACATGATTCTGACACAATACCATAATATATTTTATGGTACTTATGATGTTAACAGGAAAAACATTAAGAATGAAAATGTTAACTAGGTATAGTTATTCAACCATTTAAAAAATTATTCAATACCGGTAATCAAGAATTGTATTGCATTATCAATTTATTTTTTCTATTCTATTTCCATGAACTGATTTTTCTGCATTTAACAAAGAAATTACATTTAATTTTTTTATTTTTAGATGCCACTACAAGTACCACGCTCACCAATGCCACGAAATTACATGCCTGTAATCGGAAAGACGAGACAAAAGCAATACCTAGAAGCAAGGAAGAACGAAGCAATAGAAGCGGTAGCAGCAGAGATGACCCAAACAGAAGCTACTGCCACCTACGACATCCAGCAAACAACTCTGTCCAATGCCCTAGAGGACCAACGGTTCTGAAAGCTGAAGAGGAGAATATTCTAGCAAGAAATATTGCCATTCCAAGTGACTGGGGTTATCCAGTGGATGTATTGGAGGTGCGAATACTTGTGAAAATTCAAAGACAATACTCCCAGTGTTAATTAAGTGAAGGCTTTTATAAAAAGAGTACGAGCTGTATTATCCGAATGTATGTGCCAAAATATTTCTCTTAAGAGGGCAGCAGTTTCTTTTGCTGATGTGAAGAGTTATTTCGTTCATTTGCAAGTAACACTAGAAGATGTGTCAATAACAGACATCATCATGCCGACAAGCAACGCGTGCAGTTTTCACAGAACCAGGGACCGTCAAAACTCAAGAAACCATTGTCAGGTTGCAGGAGACACGAACGAATTCTCAAGAAGCCATAACGCTTTATAGACCAAGTTATCTGTTTATGACATTAAAATCATTTGGAACGTTATCAGTATCCATTAAAATGGGATTTTAGAAGTTTTGAAATTTTACAGAACTCAATACATGAGGGAGTTCGGTAGAGAATTATATGTGTTACTTAAGTATAAATTAAAATAAATTAACTGTTACTTTAGTGTAAATTAAAATAAATTAAGTGTTACTTAAGTGTAAATTAAAATAAATTTAGTGGTACTTGTTCTTGTTGCCAGAGGTCAAACATCTATGATCTGTTATTGAGATTGTGCAATTGTCCCATCTGCGTATTGTACATACACATTGTACAGGCATTACTAGTCTGTGACTTTTTTAATTAATCTACTTCTTCTCTTATAAAAGACATTTCCATTCTTAATAAATTGTTGAGAACTTTTTACTTGTATTATTTTTTTAAGGCACAAGCTCTCTCGACAGTTAAGCACTTTGGTATCGAAAAGATTTTAAGGTTTTATATCGGTTCATGACTCACGAAACTGAATCTAATGGCTAAACATTTAAAAGATGGAAGACCTGCCATCCGTCCTTCTGCTATTACTCGAGGACCAAGCCTTAAAATTAAAATAAATTAAATGTTACTTAACTGTAAATTAATATAAATTAAGTGTTACTTAATTGTAAGTTAAAAATAATTAAGTGTTACTATTATCGTCTCAACAAATCTTTTCCAAGCAGTGGTCCTAATCGAATTTTTAAGAAACGTCTACTTTAAAGAATGTCTGCTAAAACTTTATGTTTTAATCATTTCCATTTTTTCATTTAATGTGTAGTTATTTTATAATCAATTTTCCATTGAGAAAAATAAAAAATATGTTTATTTCTAAATATGATCATACAGTAAATAATTATAATTGTGAAAATAAAATGTTAAGACATGATTATAATTTTCAATTAGAATTCACTTTTCTTGCTTTCTTTTTCGCAAAACCTTTAACCTAATTATGGATATTGACACTGTTTGATGTTTCTTGTTCATTTGAATAAGAAGCCAATGAATTTTACTGATCCTTTGTCCTTGTTGTTCGAAGATAACTGAAAATTTGATTTCCCTATCGAAAAATGTAAGATTCCTTGTTTTAAAATCTGCTATGCTTATTGAAATTTTCCCTAGTTTTTAGTTAATTTCACTTTTCTTCTAGACAGAGCTGAAATTCCTTTATTCTGGGAAAAATTTTCTGAAGCTGAGATCACTGATTTACTGTATTAATACTTACTAAAAATGAATTCTTTCAGATAGTTTATAGTTGTCTGATAAGCCTTTCTGTTTGATAATTTAATAAGGTTGGATTATTGTAATATCTCAGTAAACAATTTTTTTAAATATTTTTGCGCCTTTAAAGATTTAGTGCCATAGGCTGCCGCCTAATTCGCCTATATATTAGAGCCGCCTCTGATCTATTTAATAATCGTTTTGATAATTGGTTTGATGAGCAGTATGATGAGTACATCGTGAGTAGTTTAATGATTATAATTTTAATTCACTGCTATATAATGACCATATGTCAGACTTTCATTCTTTTCCACCCAAACTTTTTTATCGTACTTATTCTTAAGTTGAATAGCTTTATGATAATGTTGGGTTTTAATTAAATAATAATAATAATAATAATAATAATAATAATAATAATAATAATAATAATAATAATAATAATGATAGTAATAATAAGTTTTATTAAAGGTTTTATTAATTTTATTATTTTTAAAAATTTTTATTACAAATTTTAATTTTATTAAAGGTTTTATTAATATTATTATTTTTAAAAATTTTTATTACAAATTTTAATTTTATTAAAGGTTTTATTAATATTATTATTTTTAAAAAATTTTATTACAAGTTTTATTTATTATTATTACATATTTTTCTTTTAAAAGTTTCTATTAAAAGTTTCTATTAAAAGTTTTTATTAAAAGTTTTTATTTATTATTATTAATTTTACTTTTATTATTCAAAGTTTTATTATTATTTTATAAATCAAATAATATATACAAAACCTGTATAAAATAATAAATTAATATATATATACAAAACCGATATATATAATATTTGCATGCTCACTGCAAACTATTATATTAAAAAATAAATCTAAAAATCTATAACAAATAAGTCTAAAAATATTAATAAAACTAAGACAAATTATTTTGACAATTTTTTATTTTTTAATTATATACAAAGATTTATCAATAAATATCAATAAATATCAATAAATATCTATTATGTTATCAAATATTTCTGCGAATTGTTCATCACGAATTGCTGGATCGGCTTCAGGCATTACTATATTACCGCCAACATCAAGGACAACAACCCATCTATAATGGCCATATGCAAAACTAACATTTTTATCAACCCATGCCCTCTTATCATCGTGGTTGTTTAACGCTATTTTACTATTTTTAAAAGTGAAAAGCTGATGATTCCGGGACCCTATTCTAGTCTGAGGTACAAATATAATCTCGTTATTATTGTAACAATCTAAATATGATTGATGATTTATATTTGTACCTGCTAATTTTACACCCTTAGCCCTCATAGTAGACTTATTTCCCAATAAACTATAACATTTAGGGCGCAAGAAAACCCACTCACTATACCCTTCCCCTTACTCTCATCCTTAAACTTTCCTATTACGGATGCTAGTCGTCTTGAATATAAAGGATGAGAGGGGTCATAATTAGATGTATCTAAAAGATCATCCGAAATCATCGCTTTTAATATAATATCTAATTTTAAATTTTTTATCTCCAAAAAGAAGCTGTCCATATCACCGACAATTAAATTTATATCACAATTATAAATAGTTCTATACTTTTGCAGCTCTATATACTGCAACTGATACATCCGTAGTTTGGATAGATCTAGTACTGATTGTCCGATGTAACTAGGCCTATCCAAACATTTTGAATCCTTATTAAGATGCGCGGCAAACAGATTCTCATCAACTTCGATGGTTTTTCTGAATTCCGGTTTTGACGAATATGTAACTAACTTTTCAAATGAATTACATAGTCGCAAATTCATTCGTTTCTTAAGGTTTTCAACGGATTTACCGTACAAGCTGTTATTATATAATTTAAATAAATCTTTATATATCTCGCTGACTGCATTCGCTCGCAAGTCAGTATTTTTATCTATATAATTTTTAAAAATAGGTTTCTGAGTAAATTTTATACATCTATGTACATTCACAACATTAGCCCCAAGCGAAAGATAAGGCCGGAGAAGCCTCCAATGAAGAACATGATTCTTCTTTGGATAATGCGTGAGCATTAGCTTCTCAACTTTTGTATTTGGTGGCACATCTTTTCCGGTCCAATAGGAAAGTCATTTAAAAAATCATGTAAATTTTCAGGGATATCAATATCAATTTCCATAGTATATCCATATGGAAGGATTTCAATATCTGCAACATTCATACACTCATTCAATACATCATCCAAACCATCATACACCCAAACAAAATCAGCATACGGCATAGATTGGCTAAGAGTCCAACCGTACAAATTATTTATGTCTTTACAACAATTCGGTGTCCTCTGAAGAAGCAACATAGTGTTTGTTAGCAAACGTTAACCCTCCTCGTATTCCTCCTTTGTAAAAATTGAACATTTCCATGTCCTGTAAAAGCTCTATGGGTCCATCTAATGTCATAAGCGCTGACGCTCATGACATTCCAGGAATACCATAGAAATTTAAAGGTTCAAGACCATTGTATGTAATGGCCTTTTCACGGAACTGTTGAAAGTAATCAGCGAGTAGGAATACATCAACTTTTAAATAATGCATCATATAGTCACGCAAATTACCACAGTTTTGTTGCATCCAAATCAATTCAGCAATCGTATACTCATCATCCATCACACCCTCCCATTTAGGAGGCAATTTATAAGTTGTTTCAAGAACATCAAAAGATGCCGCATAATCATAAGGAAATATACCTTTAGAATCTATAATAGAACCAGGAAAGGCAGAAGTAGTAAGAGGTAATGTAGTAAGTGTTTTTACAGCCTTAGATAAAGAGCAATTTACAAATTGCATACTTTCTATAAATATAACAGCCAAAATTTTTATATGTACAATTAAATAAATAAATTTTTCAGTCGAGGTAGGGATAATATTTAAATTCCAAAAAGGAAAACCGTTTAGACCAAGTTTTAAAATTTGATGCAGATCGTAACCTTTTAAATTATGAAACACTATCGGAAGCAACTTGTATATTCTACGCGCAAAATTACATTTTCGGCACGCTGCACCAAGATATTTACCTGTAAAGTGACAATGGTCTTTAGCAGGATTTACAATCGGTTTCTTGCAAAGATAGCAAGTTCGACATGATTTAAATTCTCGTTGTTCAGCGAAAGACATAAAACTTATCAACTATTTCCCTTCAACATCATAATAAGGTAGGACAATTGTGACAGCAATTTCCTCTATTTTTTTAAGAAATAAAGAAATGCATTCAGGTCCATAAAATTCAAAATATTGTTGTGTTTTTGTGTAGTTATTTAATAGTAAAAGGCCTGCTGACTAGGCATATGAATTTGGTGATGTCTAACATCAGGTGGTAAAACCGACTCGAAATCGGCATAAATTACATAGGGAGGGTTGATGGTTTTTGAATAATTTTCAAATTTTAAATCTTTGTTATCGGGTAATGTGTAAAGGGTTGTACCCGTCTGATTTTTAGCGCATAGAGCTACATGTTTATTAAAGGCGTTATTCAGTCTGAAACCATCATCACTGATTTCGATGACTTCTTTTTTAATTATTTTATTAGGGATATTAATTTTAATATTTGCAGCAGGCCTTTTATTCGTTTTATTTGATTTTGTTTTATTTGAAGTAGTTTTATTTTGTAATATATTCAAAATATCTATGTTATTTTTATTAATTTCCTTAAAAAGTTTAATTTTATTTGTCTTAAAAGAATTTAAATGATTCGAATGTTCCCTATAAAATTCTTTATATTTAATGTTCTGGGAAGTTTTGCATATGGCACATATAAAAAAGTCGATGCCATTAAATCTATGGCGGTAATACTTTTCATGTCTTTATGATATCTTTGACTGTGTTCCAATGATGAGACGCAATATCTCGGATAAAAAGTGCCTAATAAAAAAAATTAAAAAAATTAATATATATGTACAAAACCTATATAAAGTTTCTAATAATTAATCTAAAAAAGCTAACTATTAAAACTTTTATTAATTCCTATAAAACCTATATTAAATATCTAATAAAATAATATATATATATAACATATATAATATTTGCATGCTCACTGCAAACTATTAAATAATTTCCATATAAAGTATCTAATAAAATAATTCCTATATAATTCAATAACAATTACTGTAAAATCTATAATAAAAATGCCTATATAATTCAATAACTATTATGGAAATATATTTGTTTCTTTATAATTTTAACTTATTATGGTAATATCTGTTTCAGTAATAATAGTTGTTTCTTTTTAATTTTAATTTATTATAAATTAATGATATTTGAAGTATTATTATAATAATACATTAAATTTCACCAACTTATATTAAAATAAAAATATATTTATCTTAAAACTTATAGATTGAAAAATAAATAGAACCTTATTAAAAATTATTGATATTTGATGTATCATTTTAATAATACTTCAAATATCATTAACTTAATTTTTTAAAAATAAATAAAAATAAATAAAAAACTAACATTTATCCCCTGATTCCGAAGAATCATCATCCTCTATAGAAGAGAGGTCCTCCATATCTTCCCCAGAAACGATGACATTCATATCATCCCCAGAAGCGGTGGTATCCATATAAATATGGGCATCATTAATTAAATTTGCATCCATAGAAACGGGGGCATACATCGAAATCTGGGCATCCAAATCAACTAAAAAGTTTTTTTAAATATATAGAAAAAATAAATTTAAAATTTACCGAGATCATAATTGTTGGGTTCACTATCTTTGTCATCTTCGATTGAAATAATTTATGTATCCTCGATAATTATTATATCTTCATTTTCGATTGAAATAATTTCTGTGTCATTGATAATGATAACATCGTTTTCTAAAATAATTATTAAATAAATCACAAATAAAATTAAAATTTGCCTATATTATCATCTAACTGATCTTGCAATTCGGTTATCAAAAACCAATATAAAATAATAAAAGAATAATAAAAAAAAAATTTACCTGTCTCATTCATCAAAAGACCTTTTAAAATATTATTGTTGTTGTTCATTTGGCAAATTTTTGAAATAATTGTGACAAATTTGGAATTTGTCAATGTTTATAAAGATAATAATATGTATATGATTTCTTTGTAAATTACATACAGACTGTATGTACAAACTCAAGACTGTATGATACAGTCTTGAGTTTGTATGCATGCAGTCATGCACTTATCATGTGGTGATCACGCCCTTGTTATGCACTGTCTTTGTGATCACGCACTTATCATGCACTGTCTTTGTGATCACGCATTAGCTTATTAACATTAATTAATTAAACACATAATAATATTAATATAATTAAAAATATTAATAATAATAATAATAATAATAATAATAAAACATTTATTAAACATCACATCGGTTGGATAATAACCAAGCTAAACAATGTTGACCACATGTTAAGGTTCATGGTTTTTGAAACATAGTTTTATTATATACAATAGGTTTACCCATTGTTTGAAGTTTCGAAACCATTAAAGCCGGATAAAAGAAACCCATAGGATCGAATACAAATATCTTGCTAGGTTTTATATATATTGCTAACTAATGTTCTCCACCGAGAATTGACGATTATGGCTTGATTATTACGTAAATATGGAATTTTATCAAGAGGAAATACCCCTAAAAATTCATGCCCTAGTATTTGTTTTCCAATTCGATAGACCTGAACAGAACTACATCAATAGTATTAATAATACATGAAAAACTTACTCCATGACAAATTATCATAAATTATCTATACATTTATACAAATCAAACCAACATTTTCAAACTAGTAATGTTCGTTCAAACTAGTACGGTTCTGTTTGCAGTTATTTGAACCTCATTTTCAAATACTCCATATATTACAACATGCACCGGTTCAGTTGTAGCTTTAGCAAACTTTATATCTAATCGTAAATTTCCATTTTTAGGTAATTGACTCTGATTTAAATCAAAATCGGGTGCCAAAACAAATGTAAAGAATGGATATTGGCTTTTAAAATCTTCAAGAGTTATACCACAATTAAGGTTTTTATCTAAATAACCCATATTTCTCATTATACTCTGCATATATGTAGCACAATAATTATCATAATCGAAATCTTGAGTATATGTTTCTCTGTAATCACTATTTTTCGATAAAGTTAGCGATGTTACACAAAAAGTTTTTGAAAATTGAGCTCGATGTTAAGTATGATCCATTATATTGAGATTCACTTTGAAATGTTACCAATATAAAGTTGGGCATTCTTCTATCTCCAAATATTTGTTCCTTATAGAAAGAACGCTGAACCTTTAGCAATTGCAAATTGAACAATTTCCTTCGTTTTCAATGGATATATTGCATGCTTAGAATTAAGCCCCAGTTGATGACCGGCTAATACAGAGGGTTCAACAGGAACTCTTCTCACTAATAATTTTGCATCAACTAATTGAAGAATTGGTGCTGTGGTGGCACTTGTTAGTGATAATGCCGACTCAGATCTTTTCAATCTAATGTGTACATTAACACCTGGGAGTAAATATTTCGGTTGATCCATAAAATCGAGTTGTAATGATGAGCACATTGTAAATAATTTCGAGCCTTTAATCCACTTTTTCCTATCGTCATCACTACCATAACACATAGGAGTTAAACATACATTTTTAGTATCGCTATTGTAATTTATAATAGTTTCTATTAGAGCTTTGTGAATATATGTAATAATACCGCCCTCAATCTTGATATTATTAAATCCGAGAACTGCATCTTTAAAAAGTGTATGAAACAAGAAAGTTTTTGGTATTACATCACTAGGTTCACCCAACGGTTTTCTATCTTTATCTACAACTTTGATCTGAACAGTTAACAATGTATCGTTCAAATCTAGATATTCAGTTTGGGAACCGTTAATATAAAATTCAATATTAGTTCTACTATCCATAATAGAATTCATCGGGAATACATCTTCAAAGGCACCCATTTCAATTACTGCTTGGAGAGATGGTCTATCAAATAAACACAATTCAGATTTACCTCAAATCATTTTTGAAATATAGTTCCATGTCCTTTCATTCGTTTGTTTATATGTTTGTTATGTCTTTTACGTTTTTGAGCCGGTGCTAGTTCTTGTTTTTGAAACATACCTGCAACACTTGGTAGAACTTTCCCTAACTCAGATAATGCATTTGATATCAGAGATGGTAATATTTTCTGCTCATTCATTATCACATCTTTAGCGGTTTTGATACCAAAACTACGAAGGCGTTTAAGAATAGGAAGTGCGAATCTACCAATTGTTCTCAACCATCCTAATCCATACTGTTTACCGATAAAATATGGTAATTCGCCACCACTTTGGCTACCACTATACATACTAATAATATCGTTATTGGCCATCTATCTTTACTAAATTCAATAAATTTACCGCTATAATCACGAATATTTATTTATATATTGTTTATATATGTTCGTTGATACGGGTAAGTACATATGATTATCGATATTTATATTGACAACTTCATCCAGGTCATGTTTGTCAACCCAAACAGATTTCAATAGAGGAATCAAAGAATCACCAACAATTATAGGATCGATGATGTTAGTATATATGAACATTTGTCTATGAAGTTTTATTATTTTTGGTTTGCGTACAACAAAAGCACTTGCCCTATATGTTTGCTTATCTAATCTCAATGTATTAGCCAAATTTTTATCAAATGTAATTTCACAAATTTTATTATTCTGACTGAATTTACATAATCCATCTTTAAGAAATTCAATAGTTTTAGATATATGTAAACAATTGAATGAAATATATTTATGTAATTCTTCAAGATATTTTGATTTCTTCTGTCATTACACTGTTTTCTTCAAAAGCATTGAAACGTAATAGGTATTCCTTACCAGTAACAACAATGTTAAGCTTATCACTACCCATTCGCTTGGCTTCTTTAATATTTTTAAATATTATTGTAAATGGAGAAAAATCACAACTAATATTTAATCCATCTCT
The DNA here is from genome assembly GCA_022537955.1 of Schmidtea mediterranea. Classification (NCBI taxonomy): domain Eukaryota; kingdom Metazoa; phylum Platyhelminthes; order Tricladida; family Dugesiidae; genus Schmidtea; species Schmidtea mediterranea. The sequence continues at coordinate 89,691,231 of CM039680.1, forward strand.
GTAAAACATGCCACTATTTTCATCTAAAATTTGATTCGGAATATGACAATATCGTTCAAAATTATTGATTGAGAAAATACCACTACATGTTTTGGAAACACGCTTCTTGTAACCGATTTTACAATGACTATAAAATGAAATGTATTGTACACAAATGTAAAGTCTTGCAAAGCAACTTCCCAATTTCCATGTAAATAAATGGGATTTTGAAGATCAACCATAAATTTACTTCTTGATTTTCCAGTTGGATTAGTGGTCAACTATTGCTCGGTAAAATTGTATAGAAACTCATTTTACTAGGTCTTTTGATGATATCCATGAATGTTTTTGATATCCATGCCATTTGGCATAGTATTGTTTATCCTTACCAACCATTTTAGTTTTCAATATTTTTTGAATTTCGAACACTGTAGGTTTGGAAATAACTTGTAATTTCTGTTCATAGAGTTTCCCTTGTATTACATTGATATCACTATCTTTAATAACATACATTACAGGACTCTGTTTAGTATTAATTTTAGTAATTTGAAATACCTCATCACTCCAATTACTATCGAAATTTTTGATGAAAGGTGTAGCAGATATTTTACTAATTCTAACGTGATCACCAACTTTATATTTTGGTTTTGAATTTTTACAAATTTTTTAGACCGTACTGATTTAGCTAATGTTTTCGAGCTGATATCTACGGGTCTCAAACCATTCAGACCTCGATGTGATGAATTATTATAACTAACAAGTATTTTCGGTAATACATTTATCCATATTTTATTACCTTGATGCACGAAATATTTCTTCAATCTTTCTCAATGTCCGGTTAAATCTTTGAACATGGGCGGCTTTGTATTGAGAATGTACAGAGTAATGATTTATTTTGAGACGATCCAGGATTTGCTTAAATTTACTATTGTAAAACTCCTTGCCTATAATAATAATAATAATAATAATAATAATAATAATAATAATAATAATAATAATAATAATAATAATAATAATAATAATAATAATAATATGTAAATCGGTTTGCAAATTGTCTGGATGCCCATTTTTAAACATTGAGTTAATTGCTTTAGATATTTCCTCTGCAGATTTTGTCTTTGTTGGTACACCGCGGGCAAAACGACTGAAAACATCAATACACGTTAAAATATATTTATAACCCTTGTTAATCTTCGAATACGGTATCATCTCCATCAAATCCATTTGCCATAAATCATTAATACAAAATGTCTTATAAGCTCTTGTTGGAAATCTTTTCCGCATTAGTTTGTTTAAACTGTACGCAAGCTGATCTGACAACCACTTTTGCGTTTCCTTTTTCGACTTTGGGACTCTTTTCTTTAACTTTGCCACTCCACCGAAACCTGCTTCGTCTTCTGGGTTCGTAAAACTCTTCTCCATTACAACACGATGATTTAAATTTTAATTTAACATTAGGTAATGATTGCCCCATCGTTTATTGTGATAATAATGATAATGCTAATGGTAACATTGCTCCGATAAAACCACCTTGTTGTTTATATATGATTTTTCTCATTTGCTGACGATTTTTATTATTTACTAGTGATAACAAAGGCTTACGACTACCTCTGACTACTTTTAATAGAATTTTGAGTAGGTCATCGACAACAAAAGTTGGAAATGATTGTAAAATAGACATTCTTTTCATACTCGAAGCCTTTAACAATGCATTAAAATATGGGAAACTCCTATGATTTTTAACAATTTTAACTTTTTTCTTACTCTTTTTAATAATGTTTTTCGAAATTAGATTCATTGCAGGGTAATTCTCGGTTATTAGTTTTTTAGATTGCGCATAACTAGTCTTTGGTGGAACTGTGTATTTCTTTTTAATACTTTGTCTAAGTTTTCTGACATTTTTAAGCCTGGATTTCATAAACATTTTTACATGTTAATGTTTTCAACTTTGGTTATAAACCATGGCACCTTCTTTATTGAAAATCAAGAAATATATATCCATGTGGTGATTTTGTAGCATCTTGAAATGCACTGATGAGAAAATTACGATTATTAGGGTATGCTTGTCGAGCAAGAAAATCAATAACTGATGCATCTATAGGATTCTTGAAAACAACTAAATATTGAACATTTAAATTCCTTGTTTGATGTGCGCCACCCTGATGAAATATATTTTGAGTAATAAAAATCACAGTAACACCAACATGTCTACTGATTTTTGTGAATAAATTATTAAAATCCTTTTCTTTATTAGCTTCCTGATACAAATCATCGATAATGATGACATCACCTTTCCTTAAACGACTTGACCAGTTTTTATCGATACCCTTTACTATTTTCATGTTTTTCAATTTACAGAAATTAATTACAGAGTTAATCCATGTTCTTCAGGATATAAAGCTGATCAAAATGATGTGCTTTCTCCAATATGGAAAATTGTTACTGCTAGACTTTCACAATTATTTTAATGTATATTTTAATGTTTAGTGTTTAATAAATGTTTTAATGTTTTGTTTGTTATTCTATAAACTAAATTATAATTAGTTTTAAAATAGTTTAAAAATGATGTCTGTAAAAGGTAAAATATAAAATATAAAATAATTAATTAATTTTCTTTTAGAATATTTAATAAACTTTTTGTTTGATAAACTCGAAGAAATAACCGGTGTAAAAATTAGAGATATGTTGACTCTAGTTGAAGCAGAGTGACGATGTAGAAATTGTTAATGATGGAGAAATTAATAATGATTCTAAAGAAATTATTAATGCTGATGAAATTATTAATGATACTGAAGAAATTATTGAGGATACTGAAATTATTAATATTGAAGATGAAGTTGAGCCTAACGAATTTAAGAATTGTGTTGACCATATTATAGAAAATATTATGATAGAATATTGTGTTGATGAAGAATTTACATGTAATAATCAATAAATCTTTTAAAAAATGTAGTTTTTTATTAATAATAATAACAAAGAAATATTTATTAAAATTTTTGATAAACTTTATTACATAAATATAAAACCGATGCTCCAGTTAATAGTTTTAATAAAAATTTACAATTTGCGATATAAATATCTGAACGTTTGGCTTCTGCGGCAACTTGAATGATCGCTATCCATTCACCATTTGTTTCTACCCACGGATCAATTTTTGTTTCTATCACCTAAATAATGATAAATTAATAGCAATATAAAGTAATTTACCTCTATAGACCATTGGAAATAATTTTCATAGTCGGATCCAGATTTTAATATCATATGTTTAATATACATTAATCCTACTATTATTCGCATCCATTTATTATTTTCATCGAACATGTAACTAAATATCGATTGGAATGACTTCTTTCTCTCCAATGTTGGCAAATTGAGAATTTTTTCATAATCAAATGGGATATCTTCAACGATTTTCTCGGTACGGTTTACCATGAATTTTATATTTTAATGACATCATCTTCTTCTCTATTATTAGAAACCAGCTCATTCAACAAAGTTATAAAAAATTTAGTTTCTGGCATTTTATAAAAATATTTGGAGGTGTAAGCTTATTTATACTATATTCGACCAATCAGAATCATACATTTAGGTTGTAATACTAAGAAAATATGTAAAAATATATAATGGAAATGGTAATGATGATTTGTTGGCCCTGTTAACATTAACTTCGTTCAATTTGGTAACCGTTTGTTGAACTTCTTTCATTATACGATTGAACTGATCAATTGTTTTATTAGAATAAAATTTTACACTATATTGAACTTGATTCATCATTTTTTCATTAAGTTTACGATTTTCTTTCAATTCTAATATTGATTTTATTAATTCATTTTTGATAATACCAATGGTCTTATTTAGATATATAATATCATCATATAATTCGTTTCTAGCTCTTTCTAAAGTCTCATATGTGTGTTCAAATCGGAATTCTAAATTACTCATTCTTTCAGATAATCTTTTGACTGGAGTTTTCAAATATCTAGGCCTATCTATCATATACAAAATATCCATCAATACTACTGTATCAGGACATACACATCTTGTTGAATTTTTACCTTGAACGGTTACAACAATTGATTTGACCATATTAAAAACTAATAATATTATTAAAATTTCTTTAATCATTTTCAAATCTATATAAATTAATAATTATTGTTTATAGCTAAAAATTTGTGTGTGTTTAACTTCTCATTGGTTTAAATTAGTATAAAAGTAATTGTTATTTCAATTTTTATCATTATAATGGATGTACCGAGCGCGGTTCAAGCTATGAATGAAATTAAACATTATGGTAATTTATTATTACTATTATTATTATTACTTGTTTTTAGATGACTATTTTAAAGTTAATAAAGAACGTCTGGAATTCTATTATCCAGAAATACATGAAATTATGGATAAGTCAGCATCAATAATTCCAGACTTGATATTCAATTATACATCAATATGGATATTTACTGTAATCGACGAGTTCCTATAGGATATCGAACAAAACAAAATGTCAAAAGATATGGAACCTGAATATTCGTGTGGTGATGGATGTCATTGTTATGCTGCCCGATATCGGAGGTATGTGGAATGGGCTTTGAATAAAGTTCTTCAACAATATTACTTTAGTAGAATTATTTCTTTATAATAAAAGTTTTTTGTTGTATATGTCTTGGTTTTTATTATATGATAATATTAATAATAATAATAATAAGTAATAATATTAATAATAATAAAAATAATAATAATAATAATATTAAAACATTACTTATAAAAATAATTAAGAGAATAAAAGTAACAAATATATATATATACTACTTATAAAAATAAGTAGTAAATTAAAATTAAAAAATGTTTAAAAATACTATGACCTTGAATTTTTTTTGATGAGTCATCCAATGACCTTGACCTACTTTTGGATGACCTTGAGAAATTATTATGACTCATCCAATGACCTTGAATGAGTCATTGTCTTTGTTTAAATGGCTTTGAGAAAATATTATGAGTCATCAAATGACCTTGAATGAGCCATGGTCTTTGTCTCAGAAAGATTTGTACTTTTGGACTTAGAAAAATTTTCTCTCAGTGGGGGTAGGGGGTGTGCTGACGATGACACATCCCACTACTGTAGCTTATTTGAATATCTTGAAATAAATTATTTTTCTCAGTGTTATTAATGGACGTTATAAATACGAAAGCTGCCGTAGCTAATAAATAGTAAGTATTTTAATATTCACCTATTTTATATAATTTTAGATTTTTGAAGATAAATTTAAGATGGTAATGATAAAAGATTGATTTAAATTAAATATCGAATACGAAATTAATCTAAAAGTAGATATATTTGAAGATAAAGTTTTATGAAAATTGACGATAAAGATAATGAAGAATAAATTGTTGATGATGAGGATGAATAAATTTAATGAAAACAATAATGAAGATACAAATGCTGACATAGATGCAAATGATGACACAATGGCTGATGATATCAAATTAACGTATTAGCTCTATTCTAAGATGTTTTATCCTAAAAGTATCATTAAAAATATTTTTTTTTAAAATTATTTTTCGGTAAAAAATGGGACTCATATTATTGTCGGGTTGTATTGAAACAGTTAATTGATTAATTGCTAAATAGAAATGTTGAATACAATTACCAAAAGATTGACAATGAGAATGTAATTCATAATTTAACATTGATAAAATATCTATAAATTTTGTTGATTTTAATTTATGAAAATAATTTATAAAAATATATTCGATAATAATCAAAATTCAAACAAAAATATGATTATAAATAACATGATTATTCGTTTTTTTATTCATCCAATCAAATGAGTTTGAAATTTAGTTTTCCGCAATGAAACTATTTACTGTCAATTTTTCTAAAAGATCGAACCAGTGGAAACATGTATTTGAATAATTGCTTAAATTCTTCATCGCCAAAGAATGAATGGTGCACAGAACCGAGCATGGTGCGATTTCAGTTTGTTTTCAATGTTTTTATTGTGGGCTTGATAATAATTTTCGGTTTTGTTGGCAACTTTATATCAATATTGGTACTAAAGAAAGACTGGAAGAGATCATCCATGAATGTGCTACTTTGCACATTGGCTGTATGTAAGTCTATGTTTTGTGAGCGTTTATTTCGAAAGTTTTAATTTGCAATAAATCTCAACTTTAGATATTTTAAATTCTGTATTGTTTTACTAAAAGTGTAAAACCAAATAAAAGAAATTGTCGATAATTATAATGACACTTCTATTAAAAAAAACTATTATGGCATCGGGTACAAAAATGGGTTAGGGGACTCCTTTCATTTATATTGAGATAAAAAGTTTTAAATCGAACGATTATATTTATTAAGAATTAAATTTATATATATATATATATATATATATATATATATATATATATATATATGTGTGTGTGTGTGTGTGTGTGAACTATATTTTTTACTGTAACTTCAATTACTTTCTAGTATACATTTGTAAATAGTTAATGCGTGAAATAAACTTTTTAAATGAACGAATAAAATTGTGTAATTTTGAAAATTTTATTAGTCAGTTGAGGATTTTCACTAACATTAATGCATATTTAAGCTATTTTAATCTCGAAAGAAGAGGGGGTCTGATTATTTTCTTTGATTTGAAAAGTTCTAATTTCAAAATCTATTCAACAAGTGCAATACTTTATAAAGTATTCGATATCTTTACAAATAAACTGTAAATTACATAATATGTTCTACAAAAGTTGACTATGAATAAGATTTATTTAATGTATTCACGAATTTTCGGCACATCCTTTTTCAAATGATTTCACTTTTTCACTTGAAAAAGGCTGTGACGAAATTCGTGAATACTTTAAATAAATTTGATTTTGTAGAAAATAATATGTCACTTATAAAGAAATCAGAGGTTAAAAACAAGAAAATGTGCTTATAAAACTGTAAATTATTACTTGAAAAAATTATTACTCAAATTATTAAATTATTACTCAAAACTTTAAATTTTTTTTCAAATTTATATTCAATGTTTTATGGCTCTAAATAATTAAACTTCGTTTTCATGGGCTTTTTGTAGTCACAGGTTTATCTTAACAACCTTATGACTACCCAAGCTTTGAAGTAGGAGGTTAGATAATGTATCATTAAAATCCAGCAATAGTTATGTAGAAGATCTGGTGTTCTTTATATAATTTCTAAATGGTTATTTCATTATTAAATAAAAATTTTGGTATTTTTTCAAAAAATGCTTTCAAATTTAAATTTGATTTTTTCATCCTTATTTGGAACCCTGTTTATAAGGATATATTTTTTCAGATAGTTATAAGAAGTTAGAATTTTTATAATGTGTAATATCCGTGTCAAATACGCTGACCTATTGGAAGGACAAAAATAAATGAAAAGAAAAATGAAATTACTATAACTTCACATGGTAAGTTTTTGTCCCTCCGAAAAAAGGAAACACGTATTGATTTTTTATATTCCATCGCATTCAAACAAGAAAAATTGCATATTCAAAAAAATGAATGTAAGTTATTGGCTTTTCAAGAAAGCTTCGACCATGGTGACAAAATGTTTATTAATTTTATGATAAATTTTAAATTACATATACAAAGGCCTTCTGGACTATAAGATTAAGAAAGCGAAGTTTTCTTTTATTTCTGAATGAAAGTAGAATCAAATGGTTTTGTATTCAATGAAGTTTCCCCAAAATCGACAATGTTTTTACTTGTAAACAATTTCTGATAAGGCTAAAGAACTAAGTGACAAATTTGATGCTTATTGACTGAGAAAATATTATAGCATTGTGAAATAACGGTAATTTAAATAACTGTAATTTATATTTTTAACAGACTTAAACAAGAAAATAAACTCAAATATTAATTTGTTATTCCATTCACTAGTATAAAATTTGTGTTTTTTATCAATGGATATATATCATCTTAGATCAGGGCTTCTTAAACTATGGGTCGCGACCCCACTTTAGACATTTTATAGCATTTCTTATTCCAGCAAAACAAATTTTCTTGGGCATTTTTAATATACATTTTGCAATTAGTGATACCCGTGTTTTGTTAATTTTTGTCTTCAAAATTCAATAATTCATTTTAAATTTTAATTCGTTTTTTAATTTATCAATTTCATAATTGTTTTCATGTCATACTTTGCCTTGAGCCTCTGAAATATTTACCGACAATCTTGTTTAAACTTATTCAATCTTCACATTTGCATGATTTGTTCGGTATACTGCAGATATTTCTTGACAAAGCTTCTGCATTTTCAAGTTTTATTCTTTTCTAGATGCCATATGTAAATCAAAATTGCTTAAAAATTAAACTATGTTTAAAATATAGCTGTTATTGGCTATTTGATCTGTTGTTATAATAAATGTTATTGTTTTATGGTGTGTTCTATGAATAAATTTCTTTCTGCACAAAATAATGTTTGAAATGTTGAGTGAAAAAATTAATTACTAATAATTCTTTTGAAAGAACTTTTTCTAGTTTTCACCTCTGATTGTTTTTCATTTTGCAATGACATAAAGAATTATTTTTATTGTTTAGCTATGAATCAGATATTTTATTGATATTCATAAATTTTCGATACTTGAAAAAGACTGCCGAAAATTTGTGAATATCAATAAAACATCTGATTCATAGTCAAACAATAAAAAAAATCTTTATGTCATTGCAAAGTAATTCTTTTTCTAGTGATGTAATATTCACTGAGTGAGATTAATCGTTCTTTTTCACCTTCATCTTTTTGTGAAATTACTGTTCCTATTGTGTCAAAACATTTTTACATTTCAAGAATGGATGTCTTTTTAAAATTTTGATATTTTAAATCTAACAAATGAATCATTAGAGAAATTCAGATAATAATGTGAAGAATTGATTTTGTAGAATAATTTTACAAAAATTAACTCTTTATTTTAAAAATTTTTAAGAATTAAAAATATTTGTTTTAATTAAAATTCAAATTTATATATAATTTTCTATTTCCTGCAATCCATCAGGAATTTGATCTGTATAGTATTCATGTTGAGTTATATTTTTCGTATGTTATAATACTGGAGATTTAATTAAAGATAATAATAATTATAATAATAATTATTAATAATTCGAAATATAAAAAGAATTTGAGTTTTTTTTAATTTTATCAAAAATTCAAATTATAAAATGAAATAATTAATGTAATAGTAAAATATTTAAAAATTATATTTTAAAAAAATTATATAAAATTAAATTTTAATAAACGTTCAATACACAATTTTTTTACAAAAATAAATTTAGTGGAACATTTATATATTATCAACAATTTATTTTATTTTTATTTTATTTATTGAATTTTTATAAAGAAGGGTAACTTAAAACAAGTTTAATGTATTTAAATTTAAAATATTAAAATTGTGTCTAAATTTAGTGACAACAATTTACAAGTCCAAAAGTAAAATTTCAAGTAAACAAAAATTCTCTAATTTTATTTTCATGTTGCTGTCAAATTTATGAGTATTTCAAAATTTAACAAACTAAAATTACACAATTGGGAATGTCAATTCTAGCTTCCAATTTCATCATCCTGTTAATAAATAAAGAAATCAAATTATAATGACAAATAAGTTGATTTAATTAATGATGTCAGCAATTAAATTTAAATTAAATTTAAAATTAAATTAAAATACGATAATTTATTAATAGTGACATCTCTAAATTTATAAATATACTCACAGATGTTTTTACAAAAATGATATTCCAAAAATAATTTTAAGCTAAAAAATTAATTCCAAAAAATTATGAAAAAATATACATATTTTTCCAATTCACAAATTTCAGAATAATAAAAATGTATTTTTAATAAAATAAAATATTTTATTATAATAATTGACATATTTAAAGAAAAAATATTTTTTTGTAAAATCAATTATTTTAAGTAAATAAAAGTAATCAAATTAAACAAACACTCATATGTCAGAGAAAACTACTAAAAATAGTTTATCTTTAATATTTAACTAATTAATTCATAAAAAATAATATATTTCGATGAATGAAATTTTCTAAAAAAAAAATTTATCTTATCTCATGATTAAAACAAATTTATTGCTTTAAATTGTTTAGCAAAAGTTTGTTTTATGAAATTTTTGAAAAGTTAATCTGAACGAACTCCTACAGTAAAAATATTGATAAAATAAGAACTAACTATACAAAAAAACAAAAAAATAGTTTTTTTGATAGACTCATCAAGTTTAAGATTATGTTTAGTGATTATATTATTTATTTAAATTATATATTAATTTTGTAATATTGAAAATATGCGATGTAGTAGATATAACTTGGGGATAGCTTGATCATCTTTCAGATTAGAATCTTCATAAACTTTTCTAAGATGAAAAAAAGATGAAATAGAAAATACATTACATAAGTTTAATATTAGCAGATAATTTTGACATTTTCTAAGTTACAAATTAAATGAATAAACGTGTTTTTTATGTACTAATTTGAATGCCCACGATCAACTTATCAGAATTGTGGATTCATAATGGATATTTACTGCATATTTTGTAAATTTTTATCTGTCAATATTTTACAACATCTTAATACCGACATTTGCTTGTTTTGAAATATATTAAGCGGTATTTATTGTTTCTATCCATAATATTTCTTTCTCAGAAGTTTGAAATTACATATATCAAATCTAATTCTTTAATTTGAATTGTATATCACACTTATGATAAAACTGTTTCTATTTCAGTTCAAGTATTTTTTTCGTATAAACAATACCTATATCGTTGTAATTTAAAAATAAAGTTTTAAAATGATGCAATTTATCAAATTGTCGGTTCAAAGCTATGTTTTTTTGAAAGCGTTTACAATCAGGATTTTTTAAATCAAAATTTAACAATATTTTTTGGCTCAAAGATGTTGATGATGAATACGGTGTGATTCAATATGAAATCTCTACATTAAAATGACTATAATAAAAGGATTTAATAAAAACTGGTTATCTAGAGACAAATTTGAAGCTTAATTATAATTGATGATTTTTAACCAAAAACCTAATAAAGAAAAGTATTTTTATAACTTATTTATAAATGTAGCTAGGCATGAATATTTTTTCATCGGGTGGTAGTCATAAAACACGTAATTTAAATGTATATTATTTTGTTGTTTTTAAAAATCCAAAAATTGCAACTTTTTGATCAAATTATTAAAAAATACGGCACAAACCGCCGATGGATATATTTTTTTCGATTTCACTAAACGATGTCCTTGTTATTTGCGAATTTTGAACTAATATTTTAAACGAGACATAAAATGTGAAGATATATTTATAGACCACAAAGAATTTATAGGCATATTGTTACCATCGCCGAACCTTTCGCCAACAGGCTATCATTTTTCAATGATGTAGACCATTTCTTAAAAGATAGGGCTTTCCGAAACAAATCAGATCAAAAGTGTCTTTGAAACCTTTATTTACTTTAAACAAACGGAGTTTTATTACAGCGACATTTCTGCACTTTTATCACGTTTGAACAAGTGCATTGACCAATATGGAGCTTATTTTGATTAATAATATATGTATTTAGACAAATAAAACAGGTTTTAAATAATACCAAAAATTCAGCCATTTCGTATGCAACAACCTAATACTAGCAACCCTAACTTTGTTTTGCATTTTTTATAAAAATTAAAAATTTTACTGATATATTGTTTGACGCTTTATGAATAAAAACTCATTTTAATCCTAGAAAGAATCATATTGTGTAGTAAGGAAAAGATACTCATGAGTAAAATTGACGCATGTGTTTAAATTAGCTACAGGTCGAGGTTTATTAATTTATCTCAATAAATTTTATGTGATTATTTATTTACACATCTATAAGAATAATAATATTAAAGATAATTTACTTATAATCCTTTATTTATTAAAAAAGTACGAAAACTAATTTTTACTACAATAATCAGCCTTTTTTTAGTACAAAAGCAACATTTAGCATATCTTATATATTAGGAACATATAGTTATATAAAAATCAGTTACAAACAGCTTAGGCGCATATAAAAGTTATGCTCACAAAATATAATTTTTTAAAATTTTTTGCTGGACACATTTGCCTTTTGCCTTATTTTAAAAGGGCAAAATGAACAATAAATACGTATTTTGCTACTTGCTCATCGGTATTGTTTTCCGATGTACCAGGTACTTCATTTGGCAAGATATTAGAGATATTATCTCGTAAATATCTCATCGAAGTAGGTGCTTCTAAAAGTCTACGTATAAACGAAGAAGATAGACTTATCATCTACTTAGTACCAGTGTCACACATCATGATGATTTTTATGCCATATTTACTTGGATTGTTTGGAATATACATCCTAAACGGACATCGCCCTCTAAAGCCAAGTAACTGTTCGTCAAATGAGCACCTGGATTATTATTGTGTATGTATTGGTTTCGGCCAATTAAAAATGTAAATTTATTTTAATTTGTAAAAACTTTTTTATAGTTTATTGTGAAAATTACTTATAATTTGAACTTTGTTTTGCTGGGTCAATTTTATTAGAATGTTTTGACTTGAAATTTGATTGTGAATAAAGTTTATAATAATTTCGAATTTTTTGTTCTTCAATATCGTTAATGAATTACTTATCAACGCTAGATCGTAAATTTATCAAAATCAGGATTTATAATGAAGTCAATGGAATTAATGACTATCTATTAAAAATAATATTTGGAAATATTGTTCAATGCATCAGTCGTCATATTATAAGGGATTTTCGTTGTCAAACAAACCCATATGCCTTTATCGAATGTACTTGCCAATCTTCTGCATGTTTATCCTCATCGACAATATATGGAATTTATATGTGCAACGATCAAATTCAAGTTAACTGGGCAAGTGGATCCAGTACAATACCAGGACCTGCAGCTGTGACATCTGTTATAATTGACTATAGTGATTCAGTACAAACATTTGTTGGTGACATTGGCTTTGATGTAGATGAAGCGATGCTGAAAGAAGGATTTAGTCAATTTGGGCAATTGATCGATGCGAAAGTTGTTGGAATTCCTGGGGATTATCCAGAGGACTTCCATTTGTTTCATTTTCAAATTCAAACCTCAATCGTAAACTAGTCGAGGAAATAGCTGTCATTACCAGAATACCGAACAAAGCGCGAATTTCATCCTCATCTGTATTACGAAATGTAGCACCTGTCAAATAATCTCGTCTTTTCAATGACACTTCGGCGTTATTCCATAGTACTATTTCCATAATTATTTCATCAGTAAAAAACATATTGAATCATAAAATGGGGTTACAAACATTACGGCACATGCGACTTGAACCTCTTTGAGCTCGAACAATGTTTACTGCGAGACTCTGTCACGCCTTTTTTGACTTTGACGTGGACCAACAATATCTATTCCTTTGTTACAAGGCTATAATCCTACGAGAGATCGAAGTGGAGAATGGTTCTTCAGTACTGTTTTGCCAGTCTAAGATTACACTTTCATTTGGCGTTGACTGTTCTCCTTGCACTTCATCAATGAAAGCTTCCCCTTTCGTGGTCCGCTACTTCACTGTCGGTATCCTCACCAGGAAGCTCGTCATCCTTTTGCATAAGACTACTCCCAATATTTTTAACTCAATAACTATAAAAAGAAAATGATAATATAAGTTATGGTATAAAATACTTACAGATACATATAATAATAAAACTATCATTATAAGTCAAAATCAACAAAGTCACGTAAAAGATAATCATGCGTAATTTTGACTTGCGGGTTCGTTTTTTCCAAAATCGGTGACACTTACCTTATCGACACGTACGACACACGGCAGCTCCCAGCAACGAATGAGATATCCTAAATGCACAGCTATGGATTCGGGCTATTTAGAAAGAGATAGTAATATTTCGCAAACGCATGTGTAAATTTTACGCAGACTATCTTTCTAGGGTTAAGAAACTTATTTTTTTATAATAATTATTAATTTAATTTTTTATTTGTGTGTTTCCCCTTATATATATATATAATTTGATCAAGGTCAATTTAATGTATGGTTTATAAGTCATTTTGAACTAAAAATTTTCTAAAATATATAATATAAGAAAAATAAATATTTTAAAAATTTTAATACCAAACTGTATACAATAATCCCTAGAGAAATGAATTTGTATATTTTATGATAATTTTATTTTTACAGATCATATTTCTATAAATGCACTGACATTTTATCGATTAATTAATATGAGGCCACATACGAATAAAAATTGAAATCAATAAAACTAGTTTAATTTTATAAATTAATTTAATATTAATTATAAAAAATAAGTTTCCTCAATTCATTTTTGGTAACTATTAAAACTTAATGAGTTTTTTTCATAAAGCATCGTAAAATATATATCAATAAAAACATTTATTTTTGTCACTAATAATGTTTTTTATAATTTCTTTTATATTCATTTCTTTATATTTCATAAAACAAAAATTTGATTGGTAGTCTTAAAAGAAAATACGATAAAGGAAAGTTAAATATAGTTAAAATAAATTTTAAAATAATTTAAAAAAACATTGATGATATTGCACATGAGTTACTTTTTCTTTGTTATTTTAAATAATTGCTAAATTTCTTTCGTTATTTTGTTTCAATATTTCTGCATTTTTGACATTTTGATGATATTGTTCAGTCATATATTTAAACATTAGCATTCTTTTTTTTCTGCATAAAACACTGAATTGTATATAGTTATTGGAAAAGATAAAGACATTAATTTCTTATTTAATTCAATAGAATCCATGAATTTGTAGAATTTTTCTACAAATAATTTGTGGAGTTCTGCAGGATATTTTTTATGAAAATTATTATTTGGGTATTCCAGATTTATATTTTTAGGCAAAGCAGATTTTTCGACAGAAATTTTAATGTTTTAAAAAGTTTATATTGGTTTTTAAATGATAATATTTCATTAATTCTTTCTTGCTGTTGTTTGACATCTAACTTTTTATATTTTTCTAGCACTTTTTTAGAAGCTTTTTTATTTGAATTTTTTATTTTGAGCTTATTATTTATTGAAATTTGTTTGTTTTCGTTTAAATGTTTCTCGTTTATATTAGTAATTTTCTGGACTTTAAACGATGCTAACGTTTTTCTCTTTAACAAACACATTGAAAACAGCCGATTTTCATTATATTTAAAAAAATCATGACATGCTTGAGTTTCTTCGTCCTGAACTTTTAATAATAACGTTAATTTAGAATTCATCTTTTATTTTATTAATAATACAGTTTAACATTGCAAATTATATTTTTTTTATGGTGATATAATTAAAATGTAATTGGCTAATTTTAATTTTAATTAATTTTTTTATTATTTATTGTTAGATATTTATTTTAATTTCCTGATCATAAATGTTGGGGATTAAAGCTTATTTTTGCAAATATAAAGTATTTTATTTATGTAATCTTTTAATTTATTCCATACCAAGAATCAAACCAACGCTTTTCTTGAATAAGTTGTTTATGAATCGGTAGTTTTTTAATTTTGAAGAATTGCGTCAACTTAATTTATTTTAAAATTAATTTTTAAATATTTGAATTCATGTGTTCGTAAATCCGTAAGAAATTTATTTTTACTAAGTGTATTGACGGAAATTAATTTGCTTTTAATTAGCATTTATGAAATCTTTGATTGAAGCTGACGAATGAGATTGACAGAATAGAGCAACAATTAACTCAAATTATCATTTATATAAAAGATATGAACCTGATGCAGATTTTCCAACTTTTCAACTGAAATAGAAAGCTTTTCATAATAAATTCTTCTTTCAATTTTATTTCTAGGATAATTTTTATTCGAGAGGCCAGGTTGTGATCTATTGAATAAAATCTTGTCGGTTAGATAATGTCCAATAGCTTTCACCATATCTTCATAAGAACTGCATATGAACTATTTAGTTTATAAGCGTCAAATCTTCTTTTTGAAAGTTCGTCCAAATAACCGATGATTTAAGAATCTGATATTAATAAATGAATACATAATTGCCGGTAATATAATTATTAAGGATTCTTGAAAACGATCGGTTAGGATATATTTAAAGTTGCACGCGATTTAGTTGTAAAAAATCGTTTATTATTCTTCTACTTCTTGTGGCTTTGCAAATTCAATTAGGTTTATAAAAATCTTTTAATATCTATAATCAGAAAATATCGTTGTAGCTGACATACTATTTAAAACAAATTAATATGATGGTTTTGAAGTTTCTTGGTTACTTTTATTAAAATTTACTTGATGTCTGTTTAAAAATGCCATATGATTAGTTTTAAATGTACATTATGTTAGAATCTACCGTATTTTCTGGTGTATAAGCAGCTTCTTATTTTTCTATTTATAGACAAGTGTCACTAATATAAAGCAGTGACTTATATAAAATTTAATTTTTTATCGACCGTATGTTTATATTTATTTTTTAAAAGTTTTTCATCAAATTAATTCCAAAAGACACTATCTAGCATAAATAAAAATACATTGAGCTCTCCCAAATGATTTTCTATAAAAAATGACATTATTATTTACATTTAATTAATAAAATTAAAACAAAAAAAAATTTCCACTAGATGCTTTTTAAAGACTTCGGAAATAATTTTAATATTAACATATTTTTAATTTTTTATATATTAGAATAAAACAAAATAAAGTTCACTAAAAGATTTTAACATTTAAAATTCAGATTAGAGAAAATTTGAAATCATAAATTAAAAACTTTTAAAATTTTATTCATTTGAGAATTAGTTTTTAATTATTATATTCATTACTTTGAAACGATGCATGTGGCCCCAGCCGAGAAAATAATTTATTATTTAATGTTTTCAAAATACGTAGGCACGATCTTTGTTATTGAAATTAAAATTTCTAATTTTAAAAATACTTTTAATCATTTATGGTATTCCATTTCGATACAAACATGTTCTTGTTACTTTTTATTTATTCCAAACGAATAAGAATAATTAAAACAAATTGTAACTATTATCAAACCATAATAAAAAATATTATAATTATTTTATTTTATTTTCGTTATAAACTTATATGATTAATATATTTATTTGTTAAAAATTTGAAAATTGAAATTTTATATAATTAAAAATATAATTAACGTATAAATTTAACACATAAACTAATAAATGAATATTAAAATTAAAAATTAAAATTATTTTTAGTATAAGATAAACAATATAAAATGAAGTAATTTTTATTCCTTAAAAATTCCTTAATGTGAATAAATAAAATTAATTGATAATAAATAAAATTTATCAATTTTAAATACTACCGAAAATATTTAAAATTAAAGATATAATTTAAAATATTTTTTAGTAAAATCTTTTATCCTTTTCACTTTTGATCTATTCTCTATTTCTTTTTGCCTTTTTCTTTTATATTCAATTCTTTTTACACTATATTCCAGATAAATATTTATCTGGATTATTAAACAAAATTAATAATTTTTCATTTCTTAGAACAAAAATGTAATTTCACTTTTTTTTCTATTTAATTATTGTAATTTAATCAATAACTAAATTGTGGAAATTAAAAATATTTTTATCCAATCAAATCTTCAAAAAAGTGATTTCATTTAAAATTTATTTTTATTATAAATTACAATTTTTAAAAATTAAATGAATTCTCATTTTATCCGAATAATAAAAGAGAGTGACGAAAACAAAGTAGAATGTCGAGAATTTTTAAATTCTAAAGAAAATATGCTTTCAAAAATATGTGTTTTAAATGAAGGATGTTTACCAATGGTCAGAGCTAAATACACTTTATCAATTTACAATAAAAGAATTGACATTTTTACACATAAAAATCTTTCGAGAAATGTAGAAAGTTCTTCAGACGTAGAATCAATTGCCAACATTTCATTAGAATGTGGAATTAAAGAAATTTTTAACAATAAAACTTTTGATAATTACGACAATTATCGAAACGTTGTGCTTAAGAAAATTCAAGAAATATTAGATGTTATTAAAACAAAAGAAGCAAGAATAGCGAATTACTTTACAATATGTATACCTAAGAATTTTGTCCTTAAAGACAAAACTTTACACTTTCCTTTAACATCTAGAGAATTTACAGAAAATAAAAACACCAAAGAAAGTTCAATAAAAGTTAATGCAAACAATTTACCAGTTACAAAAATCATACCCATTAAGAACTATTGCTCATTTGTCAAGAAATCAGCAATACCGCAACCTATTGTCAGTATTTCCACCAATACTTCCAATACTTTCAAAGATCCTAATATCTCTGAGAGAAAAACTAATATTGCTAAAACAATTCACATTATTGAAAATCAACAACAGCAAGTCTTTATAAACAATTTAAATAGAACTAGTGTACAAATCAGAAAACCCTTAATAATAAATAAAACCCACCAAAAGCTAAAAGAAGTTCCCTTCGATAAAGATAAAAGCGAAAATCGACCGAAAATTTATCGAATCACAAAGGTTAATCAAAATGAAAAATCTATTTTTGTTATAGATAAAACTCAGCAAAATAAAGAAGAGAAAGAAAATAAAAACAAAAGCCAAGCGAATATTTATGGATTCAGCGAACAAAAACAAGGAAATAAATCAGTTTTTGTAAGACTAAATGACGAGAAAACCAATCAAAAAGGACAACAGCACCAACAGAACTGTAATAATTCTACGAAAACTGATGCCAATTCAGAAATCAAACCAAAAATAAGACTTGTTCTGCCAAATGAAGTGTTATACAAATCCGCAAATGTCAATATCAGACCTTTACCAAGACTGAAAACAAATCAAACTGCTGTGAAAATCAAAGAAATCGAAAAAGAAAATTAAAAATTCAAAGACATACAAATTTGCTTAGCAAATCCGTTGAAAGTATTTATCCCAAAAGACCAGCAAGTAAACAAAAAAAATTGATTTAATGCGACAGAGTAAGGGATTCACAGAAAGTTCTACAATGCCTAAAAATGATCTGATATAAACAGAAAAAAGAAAATAATTTAATTACTGATAACATTTGTATATTTTTAATTTTTTAATTTTTAATGTTCTTTTAGAATTTTTTTGCTTTTTTTGCATCAAGTTTTTCGATCTTGTATAGCGTTAAAATTTTTTTGTTTGTAATTATAACCGGCTTTGAATAGCAAATTTATAGAATTATATTTTTTCAATAAAGTTCTTGTGCGTTTCTAATATAAATAGATTTATTTTTACTGTCTGATTTACTTTATTTTTAACATGAATTTTGTTTTAATTCTTCATAATAATGTAATTAAAAAATTTCTTCAGGTGCTCAAAGTGCGGCCAGCTTCTTTTTTTGTTCAGCCATTACCACTGTGAATAAAATAGAGAAAATAATATTATTTTTTTAGATTTTATTTTTTTTAGAAAATAAAAATTGGTTTTTAATTTATGAAAATTGATATACTCTTGCTTTGCTTTATAAGTTTTATTTAAGAAATGATTAAAATCATCAATTAGGTTGAAAGAAAATTTAATTATAACACAGTTTGAACAGAAATACTTTTTTTTTAAAAAAATCCACAATTACCTTGTTAAAAATAACCAAAGTAATCATTTGTAGGCTAGATAATATTTTTAAAGTTATTTTTCTATTGAATAAAATGAAAATTTTTGAATTTTATTTATACTTGAAACATTGAATAAATCTGTCAGTTCTAAGTATGAATTAATAATTTATTAATAAACAAATAAAAAATAAAATAAATTAAGCATTTCCTAACGAAAATAATACAAAATACGGTAAAAACCGCAAGTTATAACGTTTTAACAGCAAAGTTATATTCTAAGTTTTTGAAGTGGTTTTCATTGTAATATCTAATGGTAGACTAATTTTAAGCTTATTTGGCCCTCAAATGAAAAATGTAAGAAATTCGATCCTGGTTAGGTTTGAACTCAGTGATTTTATGACTTGATCGCAAAATCTGAATTCGTTATCACCTGTCCGCATTGCATTGAATACCACTTTAAAACTTTATTTATTCAGTTAGTCATTCGAAAAAACCAAAACCTGTTGGATTCCTAAAACCAATTGACAAATCAGGTTGACCTTGAACGGGTGACAAAATTCAAGGTAATATTTTAATAACTTTTGAAAGAAAGCCGACAAATCCCCAAACAATATTTATTAAATACCAAAACAAATTGGCTGTTGCCCAATATCCGGTAACAATTTCAACCATCTAGGAGTACGCCAAATGCTAGTTTTCTTTTAATTTTTGGCATATCAATGAAATAGAAATAGCTACAGAAAATTCCATTGCTTTCTAAAAAAACAAATCCTTAACATTTATAATTAGCATAAATAATTATTTGATTTATTTTCGAATAAATTATTAATGTCTTTTTTGGGAAATTGTACTTTAAATGTCAAAAAATTTATTTTGTTTTCAATAATTTCTTTAATTTTTACTATTATTATTATAAATGTTTTTTTCTGTATCCCACTTTTAAATTGTTATTTTTTGATCTTTCGCTGAAAAAAATATTTTATTTTGCGGAATTTCAAATTCGCACACTAATAATCCATGGGAGATTTGTCAGTGAATAATTTAGAGAGTTTTATAATCAAAATGGACATAATGTAAAATTAATCAGACATATTATTATTTTTATCAATCTATTTGAACAAGACCAAAATAGGAAAAATAATTTATCCGACAAAATACATCAAATAATTACATTTATTGCAATGGTAAAAATGTAGTTGAAAATCTCCCAAATCACTGAATATCTATAGTGGATGGAAGAGGGGGTAAGAATAGTTTTAAATTAAGTTTTAATAAACTCTGGCAACAAAATGATTTTTATCAACTTGATAATATCAATGTAATCTTTTCAAAATTTATATTTTTACACACAATTTTTAATGCAACTAGTTTACAGTTTTATATTAAAACAAACACAAAAAATAATTGCACATTAAATTTACAATTTAATTTTTTTTAATTAAAACAATCACAAAAAATAATCAAATAAGTTTGGCAAAGATTTTATTAATAGAAAACACCAATCAAACAATGGTCGTGCAATATATTTCGTACGACGAGGGTTTGATTCGCGTTTTCTATTAATAAAAAATAATCATTCGTTACATTTAGCAGTTTAATAAAACACAAAAGAATAATTTTTTTTAAACGAAAGCTTTATGGATTTCTCATATTTCAAAAAGAATGATTCAAGCTTTTACTTTAATCAAAAAATTATCAAACACGGCAATAATTAATTTTGTCTCATTTTAATTGATATCATTTGGAATTCAGTAAAACAAATTAATAGAATTTTATATGCTAATGAATATGTATAAAAGAGAGAAGATAAAAATAACATAATTCATTTACATCAACGCTGAATATTTTGACAATGATTAAATTTTATATTTAATTTTCTGATTTTAAAGTTGATTAAGATAAAACAAATTGACAAAAGTGTATCAAAAAAGTAATTTACCAAAATCCTATTCATGAAATGTTAACAATTAAATTGTCGGTGATAATTTTGATAAAATAGCTTCATAATCAAGGAATTGTCACATTGCAGCACAAGCGAAATATTTTTAAAAAGAAACTATAATTGAAAAATTAGTTTTAAAAACAAATAACAATAATTAGTTATAATGACGGTTAGAATTTCACTCTATTTAATGAAATGCAAATTTTAATTTAATTTTGAATTAATTTAAATCATTTTAAATTCAACAAAACTCCTTCGTTTTCAAAAATTGAACTTTTTTCTATATAAACCGCGGTAATAATAATAAACTTTAAAATTAAATAACTTGTCGATAGCAAAATCATTTAAAAAAATATCATTTAAATAAATAACTGTGTAAGCCGATTTCTGAAGTGTGAAATATCTTTCGATCTCTTCTTCTCTGATTAAATTATTTCAACTATTTATTTAATGTCAATTTATTTAATTTTAAAATATTTAAAAACTAGCCTCAACCAGGAAATGTCGAATATTCAAAATTTAGCAATAACATATTTAAAAGCTTAAAATAGTTTTTCAGATTTTAATAGCTTTGGGAAATAATACCAACTATGAAGTATGATTAATGAAAATATACTTTTTGGTGACAACTTGTTGGTATTTTTTATACTTTTTTTTCCTAGTTGGTATTTTTTTCTAGAATCTATTTTAATATTGACAAATTAAATTTTAATAAATTTAAATTAATAATAATATTTTTAAAGTATTTAAGTTTGTTTATATATTTTCTGTTATTTATATTTTTACTGAAAAAAATTGAAAAAAAAATTTTTAATAAAAAAGAAGCCGATAGCGAAAACATGTTAAACTTTGTTTTGGAGTTAACAGAATCTGTTGTACATTGAAATATTTCTTATTTCATTTTATGAATAATAATAATAAAATTAATAATAATAAAATTAATAATAATAATAATAATAATAATAATAATAATGTATATTTTAAGTGTTATTCTGCAAATGGTGGCTTCAGAGTATTTTCAGAATGGTAAAAATAATCCATAAATTTCAAAAGGATTTCTTTTGACAAAAGAAAAATTTCAGTAATAATTATTTAAAGACATTTTTATATTAAACCATTACTATTTTTAATTGTAATTTTCAACATGTCCCTGGGCACTTTAAGTATGACTTGAAATGGCTACAAAATTCCTACAAAGCAAAATATTTATTTGACATTTTTGATCTCATGCAAATGAAGAAATCACAAATGTTAAACCAAATTGCAATTCATACAAGCAAAATTAATATCAAATAAATATTTTGACAAAATAAGTTGATGTTTTTTGAAAAAAACTAGTTAATTGGTAAATGACAAATATTAGTCACAATTGTAAGTTGTTAATTTATTAAACATAGATGATGAGGAGAATTTCTTCGAAATATATTTAGTTCATTTTGCGTTATTGTGTTTTTGTTACAAATGCGCCATCATTTTTTCGATAGTTAAAATAAGATTTATTAAATAATTTGTCGTTATATTTATATTAGGAAAAATAATTTTAAAAATAAGTATTGTATTTCTACAATATATGAAACAATAAAATTACCATTTTGACAGTTAAAAATAAAAAAATTAGCATTATAAAATATTATTATTACTTGAAATAAAAATTTAATGTGCTAATTGTATTTACTTATAATCTTCCTTACGTACAAATGTAATTAAAATGTTGATGATTTATAAATAAAACAAAATTCATTAATAAATTGTCAGTAATATTAATATTTAAAATTTATTTTATGATAGATTACTGTAGTTTATAGATAAATAAAAAATTAAATAGTCAATAATATTAATATATTTTAATTACGTGTGCACAATAGTAATTATTTTTTTAATTTCATTATTTATTTAATTCTTAATAAATTTTAAATTTTAAATATAATACATTTCACAAAACAATAATCCTTGGTTTCTATTCCAAAAATTATATGATACACAAATTGTAACTTTTCATATGAAGAAAGAGTTCTCTATTAAGAAAATTTCCAAGAATTATTCAAATTAATAATAATAATAATAATAATAATAATAATAATAATAATAATAATAATAATAATAATAATAATAATAATAATAATAATAATAATAATAATAATAATAATAATAATAATAATAATAATAATAATAATTAGTTATTAGATACGCATGATAAATACAATGTGAAAAGGAAACTAATAAGATGAATTGGACGAACTATTTTTATAAAAATATTAATAAAAGTCTTGTAAATAATTTCTAAAATAATTGGTGATTAGAATTTAATTATTTTTCATGAATAGGATCTTCTTTGGATTTTATCATACTTCTAAAATTCATTTAATTTTGTCTTTATAAAGTTATGCTTGAAAAGTTTAGAAATAAATCCACTTTGTGAAGTTATCTTATGAAATTGGAAAG
This sequence comes from Schmidtea mediterranea, assembly GCA_022537955.1. NCBI lineage: Eukaryota > Metazoa > Platyhelminthes > Tricladida > Dugesiidae > Schmidtea > Schmidtea mediterranea. Next base: position 89,715,150 of record CM039680.1, read on the forward strand.
TGATAGAATTCTTAATGAAATTAATTATATCATATATTATATAATTTTTTTAAAGTTTTTCAAAAATCTTTAGAAAAAGTACAAAAGTTTATATAAATTTCATTTTTATGAGAAATAATTAACCTAATGGTAAACAACTAAAATTAAAAATCTTCTTGTCTAAAATGTAAAATGGGAAAAATAAATTCATTTACAATGTAGTGGTGATACATGAAATTCATGAAATAAAAATAAAATTACAAATTATCTAAATCAATTCAAAAATTAATTAAAATTTGAGAAAAGTAAAGATTTATATTTTTCCGGAGAAAAATTGTAGCTGCTGAGTAGATAGATATGTCACCGCTAGACCATGTCACCGCTGGACCACATACCCCTCCCCCCACCCCCCCCCGGGAAAAATTTTTTTCGCGCTAAGTCCAAAAGTACAAATTTTTTTTTTTTTTTTTTTTTTTTTTCAAAATTTTTTCTATGTTTAAAAGTACACGATTTCCTATGTCACCGCTAGACCAAAAAAGATAGAATATTTTTCGAAATTTTTCCAAAATTTTTTCTATGTTGAAAAGTACAAATTTTTTCAAGGTCATTTAAAAGTAGGTCAAGGTCATTCAAATTTTTTTTTTTTTTTTCAAAATTTTTTCTATGTTGAAAAGTACAAAATTTTTTAAGGTCATATTATTTTTAAACATTTTTAAATTTAAATTTACTACTTATAAAAATATGTAGTATATATTTTGTAAATTTATTTTATTATTACTTTTAAATTTTTTATTCTATTACTTTTTTTTTTTTTTTTTTTTAAGTAATGTTTTAACTATCACTGATTTTATTATTATTATTAATATATAATAAAAAACCAAGACATATACAACAAAAAGTTTTATTATAAAGAAATAATTCTACTATAGTTATATTATCGAAGAGCTTTATTCAAAGCCCATTCCACATACCTCCGATATCGGGCAGCGCATAAGTAGTGTTTTAATTATTAATATTTTTTTATTCTATTACTTATTTTTATAAGTAATGTTTTAACTAATAATATTTTATTATTATTATTATTGTTACAAGATTTTATTTATTAATATTATTATTATATTAATCTTCTAAATTAAGATAGCGGAATTCAGAATTAAATGGAATCAGACATTTTTAATAATCGATAGGCTATTGACAGAAACCTATGATTATTTATTACTACTAAAAAATAAATAAATCAATAAGTCAATAATAAAGTTATCTAGTTGCATATTATTTCTAAATAAAATGTAATCTGGATGTGTATGGTAAATATCGAGATTTTATTAAATCCTACATTGATAATGCAGATAAAATCGAAATTTAACTATTGTGAACATGTTTTATAACCCTTTATATAAAAAAAGCAACTAATAATAATCAAAAACATAATAAAATAAGTAAACGTACAATTTTTTTTTTATAATATACAAAATTCAAAATATACAAAAATATATAATATTCACATAATTGTTCGTCTGATAAATTGATGATCAATCAGGAGCCAGAATTTCTTTGAATATATCTTGAAATTGCTGTGTTCTTGTAATACTATGACCACTATTAATTGCATCAAGCCCTCTATAGTGTCCATAGGCGAAACTAACATTTTTATCAACCCATGCCCTCTTATCATCGTGGTTGTTTAGCGCTATTTTACTATTTTTAAAAGTAAAAAGCTGATGATTCCGGGACCCTATTCTAGTCTGAGGTACAGATATAATCTCGTTATTATTGTAACAATCTAAATATGATTGATGATTTATATTTGTACCTGCTAATTTTACTCCCTTAGCCCTCATAGTCGACTTATTTCCCAATAAACTATAACATTTAGGACGCAAGAAAACCCACTCACTATACCCTCCCCTTTACTCTCATCCTTAAACTTTCCTATAACGGATGCTAGTCGTCTTGAATATAAAGGATGAGAGGGGTCATAATTAGATGTATCTAAAAGGTCATCCGAAATCATCGCTTTTAATAAAGTATCTAATTTTAAATTTTTTATCTCTAAAAAGAAGCTGTCCGTATCACCGGCAATTAAATTTATATCACAATTATAAATAGTTCTATACTTTTGCAGCTCTATATACTGCAACTGATACATCCGTAGTTTGGATAGATCTAGTACTGATTGCCCGATGTAACTAGGCCTATCCAAACATTTTGAATCCTTATTAAGATGCGCGGCAAACAGATTCTCATCAACTTCGATGGTTTTTCTGAATGCCGGTTTTGACGAATATGTAATTAACTTTTCAAATGAATTACATAGTCGCAAATTCATTCGCTTCTTAAGGTTTTCAACGGATTTACCGTACAAGCTGTTATTATATAATTTAAATAAATCTTTATATATCTCGCTGACTGCATTTGCTCGCAAGTCAGTATTTTTATCTATATAATTTTTAAAAATAGGTTTCTGTGTAAATTTTATACATCTATGTACATTCACAACCTTAGCCCCAAGCGAAAGATAAAGCCTGAGAAGCCTCCAATGAAGAACATGATTCTTCTTTGGATAATGCGTGAGCATTAGCTTCTCAACTTTTGAATTTGGTGGGCACATCTTTTCCGGTCCAATCGGAAAGTCATTTAAAAAATCATGTAAATTTTCAGGGATATCAATATCAACTTCCATAGTATATCCATATGGAAGGATTTCAATATCCGCAACATTCATACACTCATTCAATACATCATCCAAACCATCATACACCCAAACAAAATCAGCATACGGCAAAGATTGGCTAAGAGCCCAACCGTACAAATTATTTATGTCTATATACAGCAATTCGGTGTCCTCTGAAGAAGCAACATAGTGTTTGTTAACAAACGTTAACCCTCCTCGTATTCCTCCCTCGTAAAAATTGAACATTTCCATGTCCTGTAAAAGCTCTATGGGTTCATCTAATGTCATAAGCGCTTACGCCCATGACATTCCAGGAATACCATAGAAATTTAAAGGTTCAAGACCATTGTATGCAATGGCCTTTTCAAGAAACTGTTGAAAGTAATCAGCGAGTAGGAATACATCAACTTTTAAATAATGCATCATATAGTCACGCAAATTACCACAGTTTTGTTGCATCCAAACCAATTCAGCAGTCGCATACTCATTATCTGTCACACCCTCCCATTTAGGAGGCAATTCATAAGTAGTTTCAAGAACATCAAAAGATGCGGCATAATCATAAGGAAATATACCCTTAGAATCTATCATAGAACCAGGAAAAGCAGAGGTAGTAAGAGGTAGTGTAGTAAGTGTTTTTTACAGCCTTAGATAAAGAGCAATTTACAAATTGCATACTATCTATAAATCTAACAGCCAGATTTTTTATATGTACAATTAAAGATATAAATTTTTCAGTCGAGGTAGGGATAATGTCTAAATTCCAAGAAGGAAAACCGTTGAGACCATGTTTTAAAATATGATGCAGATCGTAACCTTTTAAATTATGAAACACTATCGGAAGCAACTTATATATTCTACGCGCAAAATTACATTTTCGGCACGCTGCACCAAGATATTTACCTGTAAAGTGGCAATGGTCTTTAGCAGGATTTACAATTGGTTTCTTGCAAAGATAGCAAGTTCTACATGATTTAAATTCTCGTTGTTCAGCGAAAGACATAAAACTTATCATCTTTTTCCCTTCAACATCATAATAAGGTAGGACAATTGTGACAGCAATTTCCTCTACTTTTTTAAGAAATAAAGAAATGCATTCAGGTCCATAAAATTCAAAATATTGTTGTGTTTTTGTGTAGTTATTTATTAGTAAAAGGCCTGCTGAACTAGGCATATGAATTTGGTGATGTCTAACATCAGGTGGTAAAACCGACTCGAAATCGGCATAAATTACATAGGGAGGGGTGATGGTTTTAGAATAATTTTCAAATTTTAAATTTTTGTTATCGGGTAATGTGTAAAGGGTTGTACCCGTCTGATTTTTAGCGCATAGAGCTACATGTTTATTAAAGGCATTATCCAGCCTGAAACCATTTAGGCAGTGTGGGCACCATTTACATCTAATTTGAATTGGACAATCAGGATTCTGATGACAATTCATTAATTTATTCAGATGACTTACCGCGGTGTAGTGATTCCTATCACTTTTCTCTAATAAAAGCAAATAAATAGGTGTTCCGCCAATGACCTTTGAACGATGAATTATACTTAAATGAGGATGATGGAAGACATAACTATCAGGAACCTCGTCAATTATCACAGTTGAAGTATAAGAAAGGACGTTTATTGCTAAATTTAAACTGTCATTTTTCTTTTCAAATTTGGGTATATTTATTAATTTCATTGGACAATCCGTAATTTCGTCATATACTAAGTCGTTTAAAAACTCGGTGTATTTTGCAGGTCTAGTCCGATTTTTTAAAATTAAATCTTTTTTAAGAATTGCCAGAATACTATAAAGGAAGCATTTATCGTCAGTATTTTTAACATTTATAATAGCTTTTTTAGATGCAATAGCAGAAGGAGTCTGAATATATCGATGACCTGATAAACGACTAATTGGGGAAAATTTGGTAAGTATAAAATCTATTTCTAAAATATTGATTACTCTCCATCCACTACCTAAATGGGTGAACTTTTCTATTTTTTCATTGAGTTTATTAACTCCTTCAGATAAAAAACTATCTGAAAATTTTTCTGAGTTGTTGGAAAAATAATTATCGCGGATTTCCCCATCTTTTACAAACTGTATTAAAACAGCAAATTGAATTTTAACATCACCCCCCATCTTTCCAATCTCATCAAATAATTTAGAACTGATTCTCTCAGTTAACATTATTTTTATCAGTCGCGCCTCTGATGTATTAAATTTAATTGTTTTAATTGCGCCGTTTAAATTAATTTGTATTATAGGTTCTAATGAACCACCAACTTGATTAATAGTATTATTAACAATATCTACATTATTTATAATATCTACATTATTTATAATATCTACATTATTTACAATGTCTGCAATATTTACAATATCTGCATTATTTATAATATCTGTATTAGTAATAATATCAATATCTACATTATTTATAATATCTACATTATTAATTGATTCGTCATCACTGATTTCAATGACTTCGATTTTTATAAGTTTATTTGGTATTTTAGATGGCCTATGTTCAGCAGGTCTTTTATTTTTAGTTATTTTTGTTGGGCGTATATTATTTATAATATTCATAATATTTACATTATTTTTATTACTGATACGAAACAGCTCCTTTTTAATTATTTTAAATGAATCCAAATGGTCTTTGTGAATGTTATAAAAAGCTTTGTATTTTATGGACTGGGATGTTTTGCATACAGGGCAAATAAAATACCTAATGCAATTAAATCTATGGACATAGTATTGTTTCATTTTTTCGTGACATATTTCACCATGATTCTTTGAGATCATGCAATATTTTGGGTAAAATTTATCTGATAAAATAATAATAAATTAAATAACTTGTATTAAAAAAAAATATATATATATATATATAATTATTTTACAATATTTCATAAAATTATCTTTCATTATTATACAATTCTATAACATAAAGACTTGTATAATATTAAATGATAATTCTTATATAGTCAAATGTATTAGACATGGCTTTGCACTTGGTTTGCATAAATATTGCAACATTCGCGAATCATTCATTATTATGCAAGTTTATAACAAAAAGACCTGTTAATAATAAATGTTTCAAATTATAGGGTGAATAGCATGTCACTGCAGATTATTATTATTAGCAAATTATAGGGCGAATAGCTACATGCTTACTGTAGACTATTATTATCATATAAAATAAATATTATTATTATTATTATCACATAAAATATTATTATTATTATTATATAAAATAAGTATCATTTTTTCAAAATATAGCTGCATGCTCACTGCAGATTATTATCACATCAAATAAGTATTATTATAATATAAAATGAATATCGTTTTCAATGCTTGCTGTAGATTATTATTTTTTTTTCTTATTATTAATAAAGAATAGATATATATTAACCTAAAATTTAATAAAAACAACCTTTTATTATTTACACAAATCATTCCCTAAAATTAGTTAAGAATCAACTCTGCATGATTTCATAAAATCTTCATAAATTCTTCGCTATTAAAAAAATTCCATAAATTCTTCAATAATCAACTTTTCACAAAATCTTATACTTTTCATAATTTTTCAAAATATTCTTTAAATTCGTTAAATTTTTAAAAATATAATTAATTAATATATTTAAATAAAGTTTAAAAATAAATAAATTACTAACATAAATCTGCATCAATATTATCATCAGAAGAATTGTCAACATCAATACAAGTAGGGGCATTATCCACTATATCATCTCCATCAATACAAGTGGGGGCATCATCCACTATATCATCCAAAATAATTATTGGGTAAGTTGCCGGAATCATATCATCATCATCATCTGAAATGTTTTTTTTTTATATTTTGAAAATAAATAAATATTAAACTTACCGATAGATATAACCTCATAAACATCTTCATTAATTGAAGTGGGAGTATCTTCAATAATAATTCTTTCAACATTATTATTATTACAATCTAAAAGAATATTAATAAAATCATTTAACTAAAAATTAAATTTTACCAAAAAAGTCATCCAAATCCAATAGATCCTCATTTTCGGTTACATCGAACCAGTCTAAATTTACTAAAAGATTAATGGTAATAAATAATAAATAAAAATTACCAATGGATGAAGTTAGAAGACTTCTTAAAATATTATTTTGTCCTGCCATATTAAAATTTATGAATTAATTGTGATAGATTTTGAATTTGCATATGTTTATAAAGAGAATAATATTTTCAGGATTTAGCCAATCACATTTAAGCAATACACACATATAGGTGAGAGATTTTTACGCATGCAGCTTATATTGTGTAGGTATGTTTTCTTTGTAAATCACATACTAATAAAAGTATGTATGTGTTTTTCTTTGTAATTCACATACAAACAAAAGTATGTATGTGATTTCTTTGTAAATTACATACAGTCTTGAGTGTGTATGTATGCGTTCCTTGTTACTAATCATGCACTTATCATGCAGTGTCTTTGTAAATTACATACAGTCTTGAGTGTGTATGTATGCGTTCCTTGTTACTAATCATGCACTTATCATGCAGTGTCTTTGTAAATCATGTGATGATCATGCAGAGTCTTTGTAAATCATGCACTTATCATGCACTGGCTTTGTTAACATTAATTAATTAAACACATAATAATAATATTAATAATAATAATAATATTAATAATAATATTAATAATAATAATAATAATAATAATAATATTTAAAAATATATATATATTGTTAGTTAAAACATGACAATAATAATAAAACATAACACAAACATTAATACATTTATTATACATCAAATCGCTTGGATAATAACCATGCTAAACAATGTTGACCACATGTTAAGGTCCATGGTTTTTGATACATAGTTTTATTATACACAATAGGTTTACCCATTGTTTGCAGTTTCGAAACCATTAAAGCCGGATAATAGAAACCCATAGGATCAAATACAAATATCTTGCTAGGCTTCATATATATTGCTAACCAATGTTCTCCACCGAGATGAGATGATTGAGTATTGACGATTATGGCTTGATTATTACGTAAATATGGAATTTTATCAAGAGGAAATACCCCTAAAAATTCATGTCCTAGTATTTGTTTTCCAATTCGATAGACCTGAACAGAACTACATCAATAATATTAATAATACATGAAAAACTTACTCCATGACAAATTATCCTATATTATCTATACATTTATACCAACATTTTCAAACTAATACTGTTCTGTTTGCAGTTATTTGAACCTCATTTTCAAATACTCCATATATTACAACATGTACCGGTTCAGTTGTAGCTTTAGCAAACTTTATATCTAATCATAAATTTCCATTTTGAGGTAATTGACTCTGATTTAAATCGAAATCGGGTGCCAAAACAAATGTGAAGAATGGATATTTGCTTTTAAAATCTTCAAGAGTTATACCACAATTAAGGTTTTTATCCAAATAACCCATATTTCTAACTATACTCTGCATATATGTAGCACAATAATTATCATTTTCGAAATCTTGAGTATATGTTTCTCTATAATCACTATTTTTCGATAAAGTTAGCGATGTTACACCAAAGTTTTTGAAAATTGAGCTCGATGTTAAGTATGATCCATTATATTGCGATTCACTTTGAAATGTTACCAATATAAAGTTGGGCATTCTTCTATCTCCAAATATTTGTTCCTTATAGAAAGAAGCTGAACCCTTAGCAATTGCAAATTGAACAATTTCCTTTGTTTTCAATGGATATATTGCATGCTTAGAATTAAGCCCCAATTGATGACCTGCTAATACAGAAGGCTCAACACGAACTCTTCTTACCAATAATTTTGCATCAACTAATTGAAGAATTGGTGCTGTGGTAGCACTTGTTAGTGATAATGCCGAATCAGATCTTTTCAATCTAATGTGTACATTAACACCTGGGAGTAAATATTTCGGTTGATCCATAAAATCGAGTTGTAATGATGAGCACATGGTAAACAATTTCGAGCCTTTAATCCACTTTTTCCTATCGTCATCACTACCATAACCCATAGGAGTTAAACATGTATTTTTAGTATCACTATTGTAATTTATAATAGTTTCTATTAGAGCTTTGTGAATATATGTACTGTTTCCACCCTCAATCTTGATATTATTAAATCCTAGAACTGCATCTTTAAAAAGCGTATGAAACAAGAAATTGTTTGGTATTACATCACTAGGTTCACCCAACGGTTTTCTATCTTTATCTAAGACTTTGATCTGAACAGTTAACAATGTATCGTTCAAATCTAGATATTCAGTTTGGGAACCATTAATATAAAATTCAATATCAGTTCTACTATCCATAATAGAATTCATCGGGAATACATCTTCAAAGGCCCCCATTTCAATTACTGCTTGGGGAGATGGTCTATCAAATAAACACAATTCAGATTTACCACAAATCATTTTTGAAATATAGTTCCATGTCCTTTCATTCGTCTGTTTATATGTTTATGATGTCTTTTACGTTTTTGAGCTGGTGCTTCGGGTTTTTGAAACATACCTGCAACACTTGGTAGAACTTTCCCTAACTCGGATAATGCATTTGATTTCAGAGATGGCAATATTTTCTGCTCATTCATTATCACATCTTTAGCAGTTTTCATACCAAAACTACCAAGGCGTTTAAGAATAGGAAGTGCAAATCTACCAATTGTTCTCAACCAACCTGATCCATACTGTTTACCAATAAAATATGGTAATTCGCCACCACTTTGGCTACCACTATACATACTAATAATATCGTTATTTCAATATTTTCTGAATTCTGAACACTGTAGGTTTGGAAATAACTTGTAATTCCTGTTCATAGAATTTCCCTTGTATTAAATTGTTATCACTATCTTTAATAACATACATTACAGGACTCTGTTTAGTATTAATTTTAGTAATTTGAAATACCTCATCACTCCAATTACTATCGAAATTTTTGATGAAAGGTGAAGCAGATATTTTACTAATTCTAACGTGATCACCAACTTTATATTTTGGTTTTGTAATAGCAATTGCTTTAGACTGCACTCGTGTTTTCGAGCTGATATCTACGGGTCTCAAACCATTCAGACCTCGATGTGATGAATTATTATAACTAACAAGTATTTTCGGTAATACATTTATCCATATTTTATTACCTTGATGCACGAAATATTTCTTCAATCTATCCCTCAATGTCCGGTTAAATCTTTCAACATGAGCGGCTTTGTATTGAGAATGTACAGAATAATGATTTATTTTCAGAAGATCCAGGATTTGCTTAACTTTACTATTGTAAAACTCCTTGCCTATAATAATAATAATAATAATATTAATAATTATAATAATAATAATAATAATAATAATAATAATAATAATAATAATAATACCTAAATCGGTTTGCAAATTGTCTGGATGCTCATTTTTAAACATTGAGTTAATTGCTTTAGATATTTCCTCTGCAGATTTTGTCTTTGTTGGTACACCGCGTGCAAAACGACTGAAAACATCAATACACGTTAAAATATATTTATAACCCTTGTTAATTTTCGAATACGGTATCATCTCCATCAAATCCATTTGCCATAAATCATTAATACCGAATGTCTTATAAGCTCTCGTTGGAAATCTTTTCCGCATTGGTTTGTTTAAACTGTACGCAAGCTGATCTGACAACCACTTTTGCGTTTCCTTTTTCGACTTTGGGACTCTTTTCTTTAACTTTGCCACTCTAACGAAACCTGCTTCGTCTTCTGGGTTCGTCCAAATCTTCTCCATTACAACAAGATGATTTAAATTTTAATTTAACATTAGGTAATGATTGACCCATCGTTTATTGTGATAATAATGATAATGCTAATGGTAGCATTGCTCCAATAAAACCACCTTGTTGTTTATATATGATTTTTCTCATTTGCTTACGATTTTTATTATTTACTAGTGATAACAAAGGCTTACGATGTTTATTCAGTACTAGTTTTTTAGAATTACTGATTTTAATTTTACCTCTGACTACTTTTAATAGAATTTTGAGTAAATCATCGACAACAAAAGTTGGAAATGATTGTAAAATAGACATTCTTTTCATACTCGAAGCCTTTAACAATGCATTAAAATATGGGAAACTCCTATGATTTTTTACAATTTTATCTATTTTCTTACTCTTTTTAATAATGTTTTTCGAAATTAGATTCATTGCAGGGTAATTCTCGGTTATTAGCTTTTTAGATGGTGTATAACTGGTTTTTGGTGGAACTTTATTTATAGTCTTTTTAATATTATGTCTAAGTTTTCGGATATTTTTAAGCCTGGATTTCATAAACATTTTTACATGTTAAAGTTTTCAACTTTGTTTATATACCATGGCACCTTCTTTATTGAAAATATCGGTTTTTACCCGTAAATCATCATTGCATTGTTGTGTGAAATCAAGAAATATATATCCATGTGGTGATTTTGTAGCATCTTGAAATGCAATGATGAGAAAATTACGATTATTAGGGTATGCCTGTCGAGCAAGAAAATCAATAACTGTTGCATCTCTAGGATTCTTGAAAATAACTAAATATTGAACATTTAAATTTCTTGTTCGATGGGCGCCACCCTGATGAAATAGATTTTGAGTAATAAAGATCACAGTAACACCAACGTGTCTACTGATTTTTGTGAATAAATTATTAAAATCATTTTCTTTATTAGCTTCCTGATACAAATCATCAATAATGATGACATCACCTTTCCTTAATCGACTTGACCAGTTTTTATCGAAACCCTTTACTATTTTCATGTTTTTCAATTTACAGAAATTATCTTGAGTTAATCCATGTTCTTCATCTGCACCCCGATGCCAATAAATCTTGTTGAATTTTGTTTGAAATAAATTAGATTTCAGTAATTTACATACAAACATAGTTTTACCACTACCACTTGGGCCAACGATTTGATATACCGCATCATTTCTTAATTCCATTATTAATTTGTATAATTATAGGTTTTTGTTTATATTATATGATTTAATGAACTCTTCCTAAAAACTCATATATATAGCTTAATATTTCATTATTGTTTAATTATGTTATCAAATATAAATTATAAAGGAACTTTCGATGTATCAAAAATGACGTTTCCAAATGGTAAACCCCAGCAAATTGTAGATAGGAGTGGAAAATATCCTATAATAAATAATCCGGCAAATGCAGAATCATGGGATGTAAGAAACCTTTAGATGTCAATAAATTACAATATAGAATAAAGGATCTTAAAATACAGTCAATTACAGTTACCATGGATATAGGACAATCTATCAATCTATACAACATGTCAACAAAATGTCTTTGTATGTTCGAACCAGAATTATTTCCTGCACTGAGGCTTTTAAAATACAACCCAATGTGTGTTAACGTGTTTGCTAGTGGCAAAATAGTCATATTAGGGGTGCGAAATCTAGAGTACAAAAATATTGTTTGTGACATACAAAATGAAATCACCGGATTGGTCGATATCTGATTGGCTAATGATTGATTAAAACAAATTGCTTATTCATTTTATTTCATTTTTAAAATGGAAAATATTATGATGACGAGTACAAAATTAAGCAAAAAAGAGATCGAAAATTATGGTAAATTTATTATTTATTATTTATTAATATTAATATCTTTGTTTCCAGATAAATATCAGGCCGTATTACTGGAAAGGTTATTCTTCTTCTATCCTCAACTCAGAGCAATAGTCAAAGACCAGCCTGAATCAGTAATTCCAGATTTGGTCTATACAACCACCAACATATGGATTTTTAACATAATTGATCAAGCTCTATGGGATATTAAGCTTGACAGAAGACCAAAGGAGATGGAACCCGAATACCCTTGTATTCTGGGTTGTAGCTGCTGCGATTTTCGATACCAGCGCTATGTGGAATGGTGCCTGGCAAAATCAGTTAGAAATTCTTCGAAATACCAACTTTTTCGAAAATAAATGTTTTGAATTTTATTTTTTGTTTTGTTTTAGTGTTGATAATAATAGTTTTATTTTTGTTAGTGTTGGTAATAATATTAATAATAGTAATAGTTTTATTTTTGTTAGTTTTGGTAATAATAATAATAATAGTAATAATAGTAATTTTATTTGTATAATAATAATAATAATAATAATAGTAATAATAATAATAATAATAATAATAATAATAATAATAATAATAATAATAACAACAATATTAATAATAATATTAATAATAATAATAATAATCTTTTATAAAATAATAATAAAAATAGTAATAATAATAATAATAATAATAATAATAGTAATAATAATAAAAATAATAATTAAAATATATATATATATACTACTTATAAAAGTAAGTAGTACAATAATAAAAATAATAATAATAGTAATAATAATAATATTTATAAAAATAATAATAATAATAGTAAAAATAATAATAAAAATAATAATTAAAAAATATATAAATATACTACTTATAAAAGTAAGTAGTACAATAATAAAAATAATAATATTTTTAAAAATAATAATATTTTATAAAATAATAATAAAATTAAATTTACAAAATATATACTACTTATAAAAGTAAGTAGATATATTATAATTAAAAAATGATTAAAAAATCCATGACCTTGAAAATATATGTACTTTTCAACATAGAAAAAATTTTGAAAAAAAAAAAAAAAATTTGAATGACCTTGACCTACTTTTAAATGACCTTGAAAAAATTTGTACTTTTCAACATAGAAAAATTTTGGAAAAATTTCGAAAAATATTCTATCTTTTTTGGTCTAGCGGTGACATAGGAAATCGTGTACTTTTAAACATAGAAAAAATTTTGGAAAAATTTCGAAAAATATTCTATCTTTTTTGGTCTAGCGGTGACATAGGAAATCGTGTACTTTTAAACATAGAAAAAATTTTGAAAAAATTTTTGAATGACCTTGAAAATATATGTACTTTTCAACATAGAAAAAATTTTGAAAAAAAAAAAAAATTTGAATGACCTTGACCCACTTTTAAATGACCTTGAAAAAATTTGTACTTTTAAACATAGAAAAAATTTTGGAAAAATTTCGAAAAATATTCTATCTTTTTTGGTCTAGCGGTGACATAGGAAATCGTGTACTTTTAAACATAGAAAAAATTTTGAAAAAATTTTTGAATGACCTTGAAAATATATGTACTTTTCAAAATAGAAAAAATTTTGAAAAAATTTCGAAAAATTTTCTATCTTTTTTGGTCTAGCGGTGACATAGGAAATCGTGTACTTTTAAACATAGAAAAAATTTTGAAAAAAAAAAAAAAAAAAAAAAATTGTACTTTTGGACTTAGCGCGAAAAAATTTTTTCCCGGGGGGTGGGGGGAGGGGGTATGTGGTCCAGCGGTGACATGTTCTAGCGGTGACATATCTATCTACTCTGCTGGTAAATGAAATTTTGAAGACGTAATAAATAATTTTAAATCGATGAGAGATTTCAAGGAAGGTCAAAAACCAAATAGTTAATTAATTAACGTTAGCTTAATGAAGAAAAATCGAAATTAATTTACTGGATATCGGTTTAATGGGGCAATAATTTTTTCGCCCAGTTACCAAATCAGGATTAGACGAAAATTAATGGGAAGAAATAATATAAAATCCAGTTGAACAAAACAAAGGTCTATTGAGTCGAACAACAGATAAATAAAATTATCAAAGAGGAGCATACCAAAAATAGAGTGAAATTAGATTGATTGTTAATACCCATAAGGTGTATACTCTGATCAACTGTAAAATAGTGTTAGTTTTAATGCAGATGAAGTTATTTTTTGGGGTTGGAGTCTTATCTATTTAGTTATTAAACACGAAAGGTGGTATCGAGAGTCAATTCTTATCGATACGCTAATTAAAATCCCAATAAATGGCAAAAATCTTTACCACAATATCAAATTTATTGAAAAGTATATGACTTAATTTATTTGTTTCAATGAATAAAATTGCATGCTGATATATAGAGTTTTTGTAAAAAGTTATTCAATATTTTGTAATAAACTGATTTGTTCGCCGAAATACAAGCCATTGTACTCAAAATACTTAATCCAAATATTCAGCAGCTGTCTTTTACTATTATAACTTTTAATTTGACTTTCATAAAAGCTTCATACTTAAAGATAAATAATAATATCCAACTCGGTAGTTCTTAAAGTGGTGGTCCTTGAAAGAGTCAAAAATTAGTTTTAATTTTCTGCTTTTTTTATTTAAAATGATTAAATTATTTGAATGTCAGTTATTTTAACATACAACATATTGAAACAAATCTTTATTATAATCTTATGCTATTCTCGTAAAGTATCGGTCACTCATGTTACCACCAATACTTTAAGTTACCAGTCTGCGATCGTCAACAAATACTTTGCGTCGTTGTATTTAGAAGTCTAGTGTTAATAGTATAGTAACTTGAAATAATTGAGTTATTTGTAGTTTTAACTAATTATGCAATATATGGCTTATTATTAATGACTAAGTTTGTATTTTTGAATGTTCAATTGATGCCTTTGATTAAAAATGATTTATAAATCAAACAAAACTCTATTCATGTTGTTTTAAGATGTAATATTAAATTTAATAATTTTATATTAAATAAAATACAAATCACCTCTAAATATTATAGTCATATAAATGGTGTCGAAATTATTCTCCTATACTATTTAATGATATCCGTTAGTTGGTTTGATATTATTGATAATAATAGTTTGATATAATTTTTAATATATATTATTAGTTATTTTTTATTTTGAAATAAAATAATATATAAAATATTTATTATAAATTGAAAAACATCCAATAAAATATAAACACTTTAATAAATATATTGAAATGTGTCATAATATCCAACGCGAATGCAAAATTCCATATTTATTGTTTTTTATTTGTTTGTATGTTTATGTCTTTTATTGAGTTTTGTTTTATCCTAATAAACTTCTGTAATATAAAAACAAATATATTAAAATAAAACTTTATTTCTATTTATAATTATATTTCAGGTGACAAATTACAATCAATTACAAAAATTTCAAAAGTTATAATTGTTTATTTTATCAAAAATTTACCAAACTAAAAAAATGTTATTTTTTATTAGAAATTGTATTTTTTTACATTGATATTTATTAATGTAGCAGACCTTAAGATAAATTAAAAACTTTGGTAAATTTCTTTAATAACGACATTTTGTTTTTCTAGTTAAATGAACTCAATATAAATTCTATATAGCGGGCTGGCTAAATTTGCACTTATTTTAAATTATTTTAAGACGCTTTCGTGACATTTAAAGTATTTTAAAATTTTTTAATATATAATTAATTTATAAAAATAACTAAATATGCTTTAATTATTATGAATAAATGAATAAATTAACTTAATAAAAGAATTCATTTGAATTAATTACTATTTCTATTTATTATGTAGTCACTACATGAAATATCCTGGAATAGATTATCTTGCACAATTTGATTGATTATTAAATTCTCCTATCAATTTTATGCCTATCTGAACTAGAAATGTCAAAATTTCCTAGCACCTTAGTAAATAATTCTCAGATGTGCTAAGAGGCATTGACATTTCGTGGAGTATTGGATTTTTGGATTTCTGAAATATGATTGGTTGACATTTCACAACTGGGATCAGATATTATTTTTAGCATTGGCATGATAGAGATTATAATTTAATAGAAATAAATTTTATTCATATTATTCTGGAAACTCGAAATAAATAATATGCTGAAAATTTATAGTTTTAATTTTATATTAAAATGAATAACTGATAATATTGAATTATTTATTATTATTATTATAAATAATAATAATAATAATAATAATAATAATAATAATAATTTGACTCTGTAAAAATCTTAAATCAACTTATTTATTGGCACCAAACTATGTAAATAATTGAACATATCACAATAAACGATTTTTATCTCACTTAGAAAACAAAATCACAAGATATATTTTTGTAAATTTATTTAAAGTTTTCTCATTATAGAAACCTAAAAATATTCTACATACTGTTAACATAATCCTAAAAATTATAAAACAATATTCAAATATTACATTCTTTAAATTTTTCCACGAATAATCACGAGTCCCGGATTTGAATTGTTTGTCTCTCACTGAAAATTTTCCCGGAAAGTGTACCATATTAGATGTGTAACTTTTTAACATTTTTAAGATTAAATTTTATTAAATCTTTTAATACTTTCACAAATTTTCTGTTTTCTCTAATTCATATATTAGATGGCGCTAAGCACCAACAAATGTGGTATCAAATCATTTTTTGGTATAAAACATATTTTGTTTAATAAATTTACTTGAAATAAATTTTATTTTCAATTTTTATAGTAATTAATGGATTATATTATCGCACAAATAAATAATCTAAGTAATTATGTCCGCCAATGTTTTAAGTGTTTTTTTAAATTTTGATTTGAACATTTTCCGCATTCCAATAAAAATATCTGGTCACTTTAAATTAAACGAATAATTTTTTATTTTTTTTTACTTGACATGATAAGATAATAAATAATATAAATTAATTCAATTAAAATTTACCACTATGCCAACAAGGACCATAAAAGTAGGAATAAAAAAATCTAATAAATTATTGATTTGAAAATGAGTGGAGCTTGTTCACTGTACTCGTTCAGAGCAAAATCAGTACTTTATATATAAATTTTAAAAGAAAACGTCAATAAAACACTCTTCATACGATATATTTCGATAGTTTAACTGTTATTATCAGGCACAAAAAGCCAACTAAAAACATTATGAATTAAAATTATGAATTAAAATTTATAAGTTAATTCATAATATTTTTAGTTGGTTTTTCGTGCTTAAAGATGACAGTTAAACTGTCCAAATAATTCGTAATAATAAACTAATGTTTGGTAATATATAAATATACATTTTTTAGTAAACTGTTTATTTTGATTTATTCCGCATTGTTTAAATAATCTAATTCTAATGGTAAATTATCCGTAAATTTGACAATTTGGTTAACATAAAAAATATTTCGTAAATTTATCCATTAGGCATTAATGAAATCGGAATTCCCCGTTTCCGTTAATGTTACTGTCGATAATATATTTAGGATACAGTTAATGTTTTAAATTTCAAATTAATATTATTCCATTTGATTAAACAAATTGTTTTAGGACTTTCAACATTTATCCAAAAAGAAATTTTCATATTTAATTAATTAATATATTAGTAGTAATTTATTAATTTGATTTTAACATTCTCATCAATTCTTTTCAAACTTTGGATCAATCATAATTATTTTTTATTGTTATGAGAATTTTCCTCGAAATCCTTTTAAAAACCTTAGACTTCAAAATTTCGAAAATTTGTGTTAATTCAATAAAATATTTTTGATTTTTAGTTTGAAAATGATTGAAATTACCAAACAATTGAAATTGGTAAGTGGTAAGCAAGAAAATTATTTTTCTGATAAAGGATAAAAAGTTCAAGATTTAATGACTAAATGTTAGATAATTAACTAATCTGTGTGTATATTTCTTTACTGTTATATGACAATAAATTAATAAAATTCTTAAGAATAACTTATTTGATTGGCCCTTTATTTTGAAGGATTTTTAAAATATTGAATCCTATACACCAAACCACGATGAGACAAGTCATCTATAATATAAAAAGAAAATCAATAAATTTATAACAAACACACCATCTCACCTTGAGGCTGTTTGTAAAATATTCACTGAGATAAACCCTACGCTATAGAAAATCAAAAAGTGATAGAGAAATAAAATAATGCGCATTAACACAACCCTTAATAAAACATGCATGAAAACTTTCAACGTGTAGCTAACCAACGTTGAAAAACCCCTGTAATAAGTTAATTTATAGACATTTTTAAGATAATTTTTTAAAAAATGACGGAAAACATTTTTAATTTAAATTTTGAGGTTTCTGCTCAGAAATTTCGAGTAAATAAGGATGTATCTTCATAAGATTTACCCTTAAAACTAAAATTAATTTATTATTTCAGACATTCTGTCGAAAAAAAACAAAACTTGATATCCGAAAAAAAGCATAAATTGTAATCTTTATTAATAAGTTTTAAAAAATAACCATGAACCCAATTATTTTGTGTAAATATTCGAAGATTTTTTTAAAAGATGTACAAAAAATATAATTATTTAATGTAATTAATAATTTTTATAACTTCAAAAATAATTTAATTCACTTTTTTTAAATAATTTCCGAAAAATAAGTCATCATAAAATAAATAATTTCCTGAATATTCATAAACATTATTAATAAAAATATACATGAGCTTGTAGATCAAAATTTATATTTATAAGCTTGAATAATGATTTAATTTCTTTGTTAAATCATAATTCAACTCTTAAAATTTTATAACTTTAAGAAATAATTTACTTTGCAGTTATTTCAGAAATGGCTGAAATCCATTAAATTTTCACAAAAAATATACTCCAATAAGTTGATATATGTTTCAACTTACATTATAGTGGAATTTATCTAAACTTTGCTTGGTGCATTGGAACCAAATTTGTTCACCATCGAGTCATAAGCTTTAGTTGATCTTAAAGTTGTCAATTCAAGATTTGGTACAATAATTTGAACGATTTATGCCGAATATTTTGGTGTACTGATATTTAAATTTATTCATGAAATAAAAATAGCATGAATTTTTGAAAATATTTTCAAATCTAAAATTGTAAAAAATGAAAAAAATTCTTAATCAAATTTGTCTAAAATTGATAAATTGAAATATTCTTTTTTTAATTTCACCGCTTTATTTAATATTTTAAATTTTAGATGACGTCCTGTTTTTACTTTTATCCTCATACTACATTGTATTTGCGAGAGGAATAATAATCTACTTCTCTCATCTACTTCCTGAATTATCCAAAAATTTCATCTCATTAACTTGGTATTTAGGAAACGTTACCAGATATGGTCGTAATTGGATTGCAGTTTCTGTTGCATTGGATAGGTTTATAATGGTCCGAAATCCTTTTAGAGCTCACCAACGTAATACATCATTTAGAGCTCAAATTGTAAGTGCATCCATTGCATTTGCTACTTTTGTTTACAATATTCCACGGTTCTGGGATTACGCAAAGGCTTGGGATAAAAGGACGTGTAAATGGATAATAATAATGAACCCTAACCTTTCTAATTTCCATAAATATGTGTACAACATTATTTTACAGATGTTAATCATGATATATGGACCCATGATTCTTCTGATAGTTTTTAACTCGCTTTTAACAATAAGTTTAGTGCGGGCAAAAAATGTCCGACAAAGTCTAATGGCAAAACAAAATCAAGCTCGGCCCTCTGGACAAATGGAAACAAAAATGCTGATTGTAGTAATTGGTGTTTTCCTCTTCACAGAACTACCGAGCTCGATTTTACAAGCAATCACGACGAAGAATTGTTTCATCTATAGAATTCTAATCCCGATTTGTGATGGTCTGACGATTTTGAATTCCTCGATAAATTTTGTCATCTACAGCATGTGTGGTCAAAGATTCCGTGAGAATCTCAGAAAGATGTTTTTCAAAACCAATCGTGATCAAGACCTTTTGAATCGCCAGAAGAACTTTAATACGAACGTCACAATCTTGTCAATGAAAAAACAAAATAATGTTAACTCTAAAGATGATAATTTTTCTTTTGACAACACTGAAAACTGAATTTGTGATTTCATGATTAATATTATAATCCCATCTGTAATTGTTTGTGAAATTTTTGATTTTATGTTTAAATGTAATTAATAAAAGAAGTATTTGCCTTTTTTATAAATACTTGACTTTTAGTGATCTAGGTGTCATGAAGTGCCAAGTATGCTCGCCTTCCAGCCAATTTAAAAGGTACCTTCTTTTACTCATCTCTAGTTGATATGCATTATTACAATTTGGAAACCATAAACTTTTTATTAAATTAATATTCTAGCTTACGAACATTTGAGATTGCTGAGGGTATCAGGAAATAAAACCATTTGAAAGCCTCTGACATATTATTATAACCAGTGGCGTAGTCAGGAATTTATGAAAAGGGGTTGGAGTTGAGAAATATTTATTATTATTATGGTCAATCATTTCAAGCATGGACGAATGAGGGTACCTAAGGCGCAAAATAATGACGTCATTCGCTGACTCCTTATAGTACGGAGATAACGTATTGGACATCAGAAAAAAATAAACAAATAAAATTTTTAAAAAAACAATAATCACAATTTACTGAGAGTACAGACAAATGTCACAGTATTACATTTACAGTAAATAAAATAAAGGAAAAAAGTGTCTTTTGTTTTTTCTTATTTAGGTGGATGATCTTTTAAGCACTTGACATCAACAAATATTTTTACATGAAAAAATTCAATGGGGGTGGTTTAACCGCCTAAAGCCCCCTTTGGCTAAGCCATTGATGATAACTTTAATTTTACATTAGGAGATTACATAATATTTAATAATATTTAGGTTTTGTAAAATACATTCTTTGTATTATATCACAAAAATGTAAACTTTTTGTTTAAAAAATTGTTTCTATATTAATAGTGAAAATATTATATAATTCGGTACGATAAAAACCATTGTACTTGGCCGATCCATCAGGAAAGGGAAATATTTTTGTTTATATTTGACATTGGTTAATCCTCAATAAGGCTGAGAATATTTGTCCATTCAACAAGAAAATATTCAGTGTACGACACCGATAAAACAATGTAACCCCATTGAATAGTTTTTGTTGACAACGTAAAATTATTTTTTAAGGTGTTCTATGATGAATATAACACTTCTGAAATTTTAAATAATTGATTTTTGAATTAGAAATTTTGGAATAGACATGTTGGATAAATAATATTTTTTGAAAAAAAGCAAATAATGATAATATTTAAATAAACTACTTTTAAGTTATATATATTGTTGGGGTATTACGAAAAAGCATGGTAAAATCAATAAAACACCAAGATGGTAAAAGTACAACATTAATTAAAAATAAATAATTAAATAAATTTGGCAATGATTTAATTAAAAGAAAACGCCAATAAAAAACTTTTCGTACGATATATCTTTACAGCATAACTGTCATCTTCAGGTACACAAAACCAACTAAAAATATTATGAATTAACATTTAATTTAAACAAATTATTTTTTATTAATTTAATTTTGTAATAAATAAATATTTAAAAAATATATTCAAATAACTTTTAATTAATTTAAAACTTTATTTCTATAAATATTATAATTTTTATTTATATTATAACTTTAAAAATAATGCAATTTAAAAATTCAATTATTTTAATAATATTAAAAAAAGTTTTTTTTAAAAAAAACAATACATAAACATGATTTAACAACATTTAAAAACATTCAAAACATTCGTAGTCACAGCACTTTGCACATTAATCTTTGGATCCAATGACCTTATCACCAATGCTTCACATATCACGCGTTCCAAATAATTATTAAAACTTTTCAACAATATTCTAAAATCAAACATTCCTATTTCACTTTTACAGCCTCTATTGTGCTCACTAATATTGGTCAAACCCTTCAATTGGCAATGCTTTAAAACTCGAGTACAGAGATGACGGGAAGTCTCTCCAATGTATGTGGCATTACACCCATTACATGTAAATTGATAAACGAGATCAGAATACAATCCAACCGGAGTTTTTGATTTATTAAAAAACATATTGCGTACCTTACAAGAATTAGAGACGATCTTATAGTCTAAGTTAAAAAATTTACATAAATTCGAAAGTAGTATTGATCGGGGAAAATTGATATGGTTGAACGCTAAATCGAGAGACGAGTCCAGAAATAATAATAAAAATTTAGTAAAGGGTCCCTAGAAAATAAAATAAGACAAACAAATTAATTTTAAAAAATTAATTACTAATTGGAAGCCCGAGGCAATGAGAAACCCGAGAGATGAGAAAAACCTGGCGTGTAAACAAAACAATAGAAAAGGGTAAATTGGCCTAAACAATATTAAATGGGCGCAACTGATTTATGGGGAAGTAATTATTTTCTAATGTATAATTTTGTAAGGTAGCAAACGTTGTTGACAAATGTCGGCTAAGGTGGTCTGTGGGGAAGTAATTATTTTTAATAATTTAGTATGGTAGAAAATGTTGACAATTGTCTGAAAACAGTATAAAAGGAAAAGAGAAAAACACGAAATAGCCAGTGGTCGAACATACGAGTAGTCTAGTCAGGTCAGTAAAAGAATTTAAGTCCAAGCAAAGTCAAAAGTATTCTATCAGAAAAGGTGATTATCCATTGGATAACCTACCTTAAGGTAATCAAATTTATTCGGTGGTTGAAGGGTGTAAATAAATCACAAATTGTAATTGCAAAACATTGAAATAAATCGGGTTGAGTTGTAATTGTGGTAAAGTACAAATAAAATTATTCTGTGTTGGGTTTACTTATTTGATTTGAAAAGGACACGAGGAGTCAGAGGGAACCAACTTTCAATAATAATAACCCAACAATATCTATATATATATATATATATATATATGAAATATATGTATAGTATAATAATAAAGAAAGTGTGGCCAGCACAGTAAGTATTATAATTTAATTAAACGGCTGCTTTTTTGAAATTATACTAAAATTTATTAAACAATAAGTTACAATTTCTTCAAAAGACATAATTTACACTAAGGTTTATTTAAATCAAAACGTGTATCTCTCTTTTTTTCTTAAGTCTGAATATTAAAACAAAGTTTTTTATATTAATTATTAGACATCACTCTCATCCTCTTCACTTTCTTTGTATTTCTTCAGCCATTCGATTTTCTTGATTTAATTGAGTGTGGAAATTATAATTCAACTTGTCTTGGCTATAAGAATTTTAAAATTTTGTAAGGTCCTTCATATTGGATTCCTTTTTTCTTTCGTTTATACGGTTCCAAGCGTACTAATACTATTGGGAAATGTACTGCATATCACTTAATGTATCGTATATTCTTTGAATATAATCGGACATAGTGATCAATGACATTTAAATTTGGTTTATAATTTCGAATTGCGACTGAATTTGTTGAATTATCAAAAAATGATAAAAGCAATTATTGGAAATATTAATAATACATTTTTATTTTAGTAAAAAATCATTTGTAACATGAAATAATTTAATTAATTTTAAAAATATAAATAATTGTTTTACCTAAATTTCATGAAATTAAAAATTGTTACTTAGGGAAATTTTCTTTGAAAAAATTATAATATGTTATTAGAGAAAAATGAAAATATATTTCCATGTGATATTTAGATAAATTGTATTAATTAATTTATTGGTTATTTGCTTGGTAACAAATTTTTTGCATTCTTAATTATTTGTTTATTTAAGTTTTCTTCCGTGCGATTAGATTTATTTAAGATTGTAGCGGATGGTGATAATCACCCATAAAATTCTGAAATATTTGTTTTATACAATTGTTTTTAATTGAAATAAAATTTTCTATAAATTAATGTTGACTAATTATTAGTCACAGGGCTTCGAGTGTTGATGAAATCCAGGATTTTCTATTACATTGTTTTATTTAATTGCGTTCAGTTTAACCTGTTTCTATGAAATTTTGTTTTAATAAACGAAATGTTTTTTAAAATTTATCAGAATAGGTTTAGAAAGGGTCAGAAAGCAAGGAAATGTATTAAAACAGGAAATCTTTAATTATAAGCAAACAAGAAGGAATTAGAAAAGTCATGATTGATGCAAAGATGTGAAAAAGATTATCATAAAGAAAGCTTATGATAGGGTAATTAATTATATTGTTATATGAAGAAATTATGAAAGAAAGCCTTAGAAGGGGGATTATCAAACAGAGACGATTTGGGTTGATGATCATTTATCAAATTGATTATGCCACTATATAAGGCTAGTCAAAATTAGAAACCACCGGCATTTTGCCTCAGATATGGATGAAGAACTCGAGAATAGGATTTAGGGATAAGCAAAATTTATTGAAATAGAAGAACGGGAATGTTAAGAGTCAAAGCAGAATCATATTATTGAAAGTGATTATTGTGACAAAGTGCACAAAACCAAACAATCTCCGTGGGGCTCATTGAGCGGTCATAATGAGTGGTCATAACGCATATTATTTCTTTCTGTAATAATTCAAATATGTAATTTGTGATAAATAACTGTATATACAAATATACTGTTGGGGTTGTCGGTGAATTTAAATAGGAAGTATTGTCAATCTGACTCCAAGCGTGCTTTTAAATAATAGTAATGAACTCCAAACGATATAAACTTTATTGATTATATACCCTAACCTAAAAACCAAAGCGTGTAGATAGCCGAGCTACACGGAGAATGCGAGAAGTAAATAAAATAATTAACTTGATTCAAAATAAAAAAAATTATCACTAGAACCGCCCAACCAAATGGAGTGTTTGAACATCAACTACTCCCTATTTTGAATGTAATTAGAACCGGATTTCTGTAAAATTTGTTGATATTCAGAGAAAGTTGTTTACCAACGATTAAATTGTTTTCGAAAATATGGTATATAAAGAGATCTGAAACGAGAGGAAGTACCAGTTGGTCGAAAAAAAGTACACGATAAAGGTTTATTTGAAGCAAGAGAGTTAAGGTTATTAACTTTAAGTACAAACTTTTAATCACCCTAACGTTTTAGGCAAGGTGACTATTTAATGGACTATATGCATTAGCGTTAAACAAATTAAGTTATGAAAGAAAAGGGTGACAATTTGTGAGTTGTGTTGAAAATCGATAAACCTATTCTGTGTTGGGTTTTGATTATTTGATTTTTAAAAATGGCAATGGAGAATCAGAGATTGACCTACTTGCTAAATAATAACCCATCAAAAGCAATAATTCAAGTTAATGTTTAATAAATTCTTGCAAAAAAATGATTCGTGAAGGTTTGACAGTTTCAAACTTGCTTTTTACACTTACTGTTGTCAATTGTTAAAATAATCTCTTAAAATAATAAAAAATATCTAACTAATAAAAATAAGCAATTATTGCATGATGAATAATAAATTATAATTGATTTCCTCCCAGTGCGGGGTCCCCGTGAGACAATTGAGAAAATCTCCCAGCACATAATGTCGCTCATTGAATTTGCGATTTCATTAAATATTAACCATAAACATTGACACAGAAAAAAATGAGATGGTTTGAAATATTTTGTAAAATTTTTAGAGTAATTATCTTTTAAATAAATTTAAATAAAAAACAGTTTATTTTGCCTTAAATTGTTTCAAACTGTCACTATTCTTTCCGCATTCGATTATCAAATGTTTTTACCAATAATTTTTTTAACTTCATTTCTTTTCTAACTTTCCATTAACACTTCGGGTTATATATATTATTGTTAAAATTAGTAAATTATAAGATTGCCAAATCATATACCCTTTTTTCAAGACCGAAAAGGGTTGTTAAGGTTTAAAAATGTTTGTTAAATATTCAGAGGTTAAGGCCAATATTAATTTAGTGTTAAGTAATAGTTGAAAATTTTGGTTTAAGGATCGTAATTTAAGGATAAGATAGCTTTTAAGTATTTAAGTACCATAAAGGTTTGTTGAGGTTCAAAATTTAAGGTTTTTGGAAAAGTGTTGTATTAATGGTAATAATCATAGTAAAAATAAATAAATAAATAAATAAATAAATAAATAAGTAGTAATAATAATAATAATAATAATAATAATAATAATAATAATAATAATAATAATAATAATAATAATAATTATTATTATTATTATTATTATTATTATTATTATCATTATTATTATTACTATTATTATTATTATTATTATTATTATTATTATTATTATTATTATTATTATTATTATTATTATTATCATTATTATTATTATTATTATTATTATTATTATTATTATTATTATTATTATTATTATTATTATTATTATTGTTGTTATTATTGTTATTATTATTATTATTATTATTATTGTTATTATTATTATTATTATTATTGTTATTATCATTATTATAGTTATTATTATTATTATTATTATTATTATTATTATTATTATTATTAATATTATTATTATTTTTATTATTATTATTATTATTATTATTATTATTATTATTATTATTATTATTATTATTATTATTATTATAACAAAACTGTGGTTTCTTGGAAGCAGCATAAATTAAAATTTCCAAACAAGTAAATAATAAGATAAGCCCTTACTGCAAAGTATATATTAATTCAGTTGAACGGGATTATATTATAATGAAAAATTTTTTCATTGACTGATTAGAAATTAAGGTAAAAATAATTAAAAATATTTAAAAATAATTAAAAATAGTAAAATAATTAAAAATAGTAAAATAATTAAAAGATTTACTGTAAATATTATGAAAATTACGAATCAATTTTTATATAGCGTGTAAATTAAATAAAAGTCTTTATTATTCTCATATTGGATTAAAATCGTTTCTTATTCGAAAAAGTTAAAATTTTTGAAAATAATAATGATATATCAAAGATCAGTAAAATTGGTTTCAAACTCAATTAAGCTTGATTTTTTGTCATTTTCAACATTAATATTGTTTATTTCTCATTTTACTTAAATTATTAACAAGAAAAAACATAATACATCATTTTAGTTAATATTAGAAAATCAATTAATTTTTGCAATCTGGAAAAAATTAAAATCGGAAATAAATTTAATTTTGTTTAAATGATATTTTTTATTCACAAATAATTAATAACATTATTTTATTCATTTGAAAATTTAATTCAAAAATAGCCAATGCCTGATTTTTATGAAACTTTAAATAAATAAAATATTTAACTTTAATTTAATTAAAAGTTTTTATCATCTTCACCATTGATCTGTTAATTTCTATTTAGTTTATTTTCATATTTTCGGCCTATAGACCAAAATTGACGAAATTTTAACATAGATAATTAAAATGAACGAAAGAAATTTAAATGAAAATCCAACCGAAGACGAATTTACATAATGTTGAAGAATATTTAAAAGTTTCTTTAATTAAAAATACTGGTGTGGCAGTTTGGAAATAATTATTTTTTTTTTATTTTTATTATTATTATTATTATTATTTTTATTTTTATTATTATTATTATTATTATTATTATTATTGATATTATTATTGTTATTATTATTATCATTATTATTATTATTATTATTATTATTATTATTATTATTATTATTATTATTATTATTATTATTATTATTATTATTATTATTATTATTATTATTATTATTATTATTATTATTATTATTATTATTATTATTATTAATATTTGTTCCTGTGTCCAAATCTTCGGATTTAGAGGTTTTTATAAATTCATCAAATTCCAAAATAATTCTTAAAGGATAAATTTTGATATTATTGGCAAATCTTTCTACAGTTAAATTGACTTTCAATTGTCTCACAAAATAAGACCATTTTGACATTTAGTTTGTCCTTTAACCTTTGAAAGACCAATGTCACCCCTCAGCACTACCTTACTAAACCATATACAACAAAGGGGGAACATTAACAGAAATGTGCTTTAAGGTTTTATCAACTGTTTGTAGAGTGTGTAAAATATTCATGTTAAATAAAAAATAAATTATTTCTCTATCGTCTCAAAATAAATGCAAATAAAAATAAAATGAAAGATTTTACAGATAATTTAATTATATGATTTACAATTATTCAGTTTTTGTCGGTTTTATTATTATTTTTTATAAAAATGTTGATAATTCAGAGAAATTTGATAATGTAATGAAACATGAATTTACACAGATATACCACAGATATATCAACAAATAGGATGTTTTGGTCTATGGCGGCATTCTGTTTACAGGGAATCCATGGCAAGATAATATTATCCCAGTGATAGAAATAGTCAGACGTCAATGAATGACCCATTTCCAAAACTTATCTTCAAGGGAGTTTTTCAGAGATAAATGATTTACAAGTCATATTTTTATACCAAAATTTATTATCTAAACTAAATATTTTTATATCTGAAAAATATGAAGAAAAGATTGAGACAAAAGAAAATTATACGATAAAATCCAAGCGCTCAAAATATCACTGGCGAATTATTGAATGTGCAAATGTTATTGTGGAAATGTTAAACTGTAGTATTTCTTTGTTAAATTTATCACAAAAAAATAAAAAATATGTTTGAATTTTACAAAAATGCGCTAAATAAATCGAAATTGTTAATTGGAAAAAAGGGATTTAAAGCAAATTAAATATTCAAAAAAAGTAAAAATCAATATTTTCAGGAGGAAATTGTTACCGATGGTAAATTAATGTTTTAAAACAAATAAAATAATTTTTCAAATTATGAAATTATACTAAGAATGGTTGGCTGAATATGCACTTATAAGTGTTGAATAATTATAACGAAAAAATAAATTACTTGAATGATATGGAAATCATTGAGAAGATTCTTTTCAATAAAGGTTTAGTGGTCCTGGAGAGTAGACATTAGTGGTAATTAGGCTATATAATTAGGAAGACGAATAATTTGGCTCTTGGTCAGGGCAGTATAAGTGCGTATAACAAAAAAATCAAAACATTGTGATAATATTGTTGAGAATATTTGCAAGGGTCATTTTCGGCCAAAGAAAAGAACTTATAAAAAATATTTTAATATAAAGGTTTTTGAAATATTAGCGAAAATATCATTACATGCGAAATCTTTGTCGAGTTTTGATCTTTAAGCATACGAATACCTAAGCCTACTATTACTGCATACCGTCTCATACTTTTGAAATGAATGGCTAAATTTGGTAATGTGCCACTCTGTTTAAGAGCTAGAGCTATTTGAGTCAGGTTTATAGTAAAAAGATTGAAAGAGTTTTGACATTAAACATTGCCAGAAGCATACGAGTCATAATAAAGAATATGACGTATTATATTGTAGTCTGGATCAGTGGTGGACAAAAAGTAGGTAGCGATTTTTTTGGGGGGTCGCCAATTGTCGTAATTAAAATTAATAATAAAAATTTGTTTTTGGATAATTAAAAATATTATTTTATTGGAAAGTTCACTGATGACATTGAAATTCAACTAATGATGGAAATTAAAAAAGTGGTATATTTTCTATTCAACTGGATGAGAATACAGACATTGCCAACATGGCACAACCATTTGTCATTTAAAAAGATAAGTTTATAATAAATATAATTAAAGTGTTATTTTGTTTTGCACTTTTCAATTTTTGTTTATGCTACAAAAATGTGAAGTGAAATTTATTTCCACTAAAAAATACGGATCACCACATAAAAGTTTTGGCCACCGCTGATCTGGATCACTCTAAATTAAATAAACAAGTTAATATGATGACTCATTTCTTCACCGATGAGTCATATCCAAGTGAGTCAGTGTTTTCACATCTTACTACAATTATACAGAGGGGACTCTCAAAGCAAATAATACACATCGCTGGCAAATTATATTAATTTAATGTATTTGAATTTATCGAACTACGTGTATTGTTAATACAAGTAAAGTAAGAACTAGATCACCTTTAAGGAACAATATTCCGTTTATCTCAAGTATATTAGCTTAATGATAAATGAAAAAATTGAGGTTCTAACAAGAATCCACGTCGACCAAGAGTTGCAGCGTAGCACCTCAAATATAAAATTAGCCAAATCAAGTAACAGCGTACCACCTCATCGTGTTCGGGAAAGTCTTTAATTAGAAACTTAACCACCTGATAAAAGACGAGAAAAAACTAGTAAGGAGAAGAGTGCAAGCAGAAACATACACAGGAACTTGAGTTATTCAGTAAGAAAAGCGCATATGATTGCGATGGTGAAGGATCATAACAAGATATAAAATAAAAGAGACTGATTAATGTGATAGCGTAATTACTTCATTCGGCAGCCAGAAACCATTATGTGATAGAGCAGTGGGGAGTAGTATAATGTCATTTCTGTGTCATTTACGCGTGATGCATGTTTTTTTATAATATTTTTCATACTTAATGTTGTCATTATTATTATTATTATTATTATTATTATTATTATTATTATTATTATCATATTAAAATTATAGTTTAAAGTAATCAGCAAACAAGATCGTCCCGATACCATTTTACCAGAGACTCGGCTGGGCTCTTTATTCTTCTATACAACCACAGATAAATAAAAAGTAAATTAACTAATTTACAATAAAATACAGTACTTGAGGTGAGAAGCAAAACAAATATATTCATCAGGCAATTTTCTTTTAAATCACTGCTCTTTTTACCTTACTTATTTTAGCGATATTTTTGAATGAACACGGTAGGCTATATCCCTTAAACCCACTCAATTTTGGCTTTTATACAAACAAAATAAAATTAAACAAATCCTATTTAAGGGAAAAAATCAAATCTCACAAAATAATTGGCTTCAAATTAAAACTACCCAAACATCTCAAACTATGGCTTACCCTATCAAATAACCCCCGGCACAAATGATGAAAACATAAACCAACAAAAGAAGAAATATATTTATTCTACCCCAGACAACAAGTCCTCAATCAACTCAATAATCAACCCAAAAGACAACCTACCTTCATATTTCGCCGATGAAAACGGGATTTCGCAAAAACATGTAATAGCTCAGGGTCAAGCGTAGAAGAATGTCATGACTTTCAAAAAAGAAGACATAATCCTGAATTAAGAAAAGCTGTTGACAGATGTTGTGTGAGCAACAGAGACATATATTTGCTAGTAAACGATTTTCTGAGGGTTATAAAACTTTTATTTTCTCAAAACATCATTGACCCCGCTAAATTGCGGCACCAGAGAAAGTATTGGAAGGAGGGAGAAATTGAATAGCATTCAGTAGAAGCAAAAACCTTGATTTGTCTCCTTTCGACGGGAATCAAGGTTCCACATTATTTCATTGAAGAATCCTAAAACAAGAGATTATGTGATTGTCGCATTTCCAGATGATAAATATATAAATCATGTTGTTCCTCTAAGTAGTAAACCTGTAGATATTTCCAAAGAAATTATTTCAATCATCTTTAGCTCGCATTCCTCACTGACTCTAAGCTATTGTAAACGATGGAACCAGTACAAACACTGGAAAAATAATGGAATAATTAGAAGACTCGAAAAAATCGTTGTTTGACATCTACAATGGTTGATATGCTTGTTGAAAGCAAATACATTGGCATTCAGGAAATATGTTTCAGTTGTCGATGATGGAGAAACAAAAATTCAAAATACTTCATGTGGTGAAATAGGAAGCGTCCTTAATTTTGATCAAAAAGACAAGCTCATAGTAACTTTTATATCCGTTCCTTGAAAAGTCGTAGATTTTAGTAAAATGTCAAAAAAGAACTGTACACCGATCAACTGTATTTCC
Organism: Schmidtea mediterranea; assembly: GCA_022537955.1. Lineage (NCBI taxonomy): Eukaryota > Metazoa > Platyhelminthes > Tricladida > Dugesiidae > Schmidtea > Schmidtea mediterranea. The sequence goes on from CM039680.1 coordinate 89,747,178, forward strand.
TAATACTATGTTTTGTAGTCCATGAAACAAGAATGCCTCTTTTCTACAAATGGCACAACCAGGAAACTTGAATCAAAGTCGCTGACTAACGATAGCTAAAAGAATTATGCTACTTTACATGTCCGAAACTGCTTCATCTGAACCTATCATGCGAATAGTGAAATTTATTGTCAATTTCTATGAACCGTCATGGTTTAATACAAAGATTCACTCGTTAGATGAAATATTTTTTGTATTTATAACATCCATAGTTTACAAAATATTTATTAAATTCAAATACAAATCAATCGGTTTCTAATATCCACATCACACATTCATTTAACCATTTATTTAATTATTATTTCTTATACGTTTCTTATCAATCGGTTTCCATTATTAAGCTTTATTTTATAGCTCCTTTCATGCATCTTTTTTACGACATCTACAAGTCTGATTTAAAATTTCCTTTTTGTAATTGAATCAATTGTCTTGTTTCTATCTGGCATATTTAATAACGATTCTTTGTAAATACGCTTTCCAAATACTCTTTAACAGGTGCTTTACCAATCAATTTTTGGAAGGTAGAGTTTATCATAAACTCAATTTCTGGTAACAAAACCCAGTTTTTATAGTTTTTATCTTTTAATGAAATATGAATTGCGTCTCTGATTGTCCTCAATTGTTTTTCGATCTGTCCCTTTGCAGAATGATGGTAAAGACTTGAATAAATTACTTTAATATTATGACATTTCATTAGATTTTTCATACTTCTGGAGCACCATACTTTAATATTCAACTATATTTTTTAAATTGTAACAACGCTATCTTCGCTTTGCGAATTAACGACATAAAGGGATACATATTTATTATGCTGGTCGATGATTCTGAAAATATATTTCATTCCATATAGTTTTTGTTTCAATGGGCCACAAAAATCAATACATATTGTTTCAAATAATCTTGGTTCCGGGATTTTACAATTTATTTCTTTTGTTTGAGCTGTTGTAACTTTGCACTTCTGACAATTTTAACCAATTTGAATTACATCTTGTATTTTTTGTCTCATATTTCTCATTTCAAAGTTATTTGATACATATTTCTCTACTTTCATTAGTCTCACATGACAGTTTTATATTGTATTTTGTAACAAAATCTATTCTTCGAATATCAGTTATTCATATCTTGTTATTATTGGTTAGAATTACCCCATCTTTTACTTTGAATTGGGTTTTGTTTTTCAAATTTAAGCTTTGTAAAATCTTTTGAACTTCGGTCGTATTATATTGCCATTCATTTTCTGGATTTTCTGTCATTATTGCTAGCAATTTAGTCTTTATTTTCCCAATTTTTGGATCATTATGAATTGTTTGGCATTGAATGCTTTCGCCACATTATTTCTTTGATAATAAGTCTGTATTAGAATAATTTCCTCCTGTTCTATATAGGAAATCTATTTCTAAAATGCTTAAGTAGTTGATCCATGTCTGGAATTGTTGGGTTTCGTTGTTTTCATCATATAAGTTATTTCTTTATGATCCGTACGAAGTGTGAACTTCTTACCATATAAAAAAGGCTTAAAGTACTATGTAAAAAATTATATTGCCATAAGTTCTTTCCTTGTTATACAGTAACTAACTTTGTGTTTAGATATAGTGTGTGATCCGAATGCGGTAACATTTTCTTTCTCAAAATCCTCAATTTGAAACATAGATGCTTGCTTTCACGTCTAGGCTGATGATTGTTATTAATAAAATGAAGGAAATAGCGAATCATTTCAAATCTTCTTCAAGTCACTGCTTGTGACATGAAGGGAACGTGTAAGTTAGCACAACTCTTCCAAAATTACCTCATTGAATGCAAGCAATGATATCTCATCACGATATTTATACCAATGAAAGAATTCATTTCTTCAACACTGACCTCAAAGTCATTACATTTCTTAGCGACATACAATGCGGACTGAGGAACTAGAATCGTTTCTATTAATTTCTCTAATTGGCAAGTTGCATTGAAAACACAATATGGTCTATGCTTATCTGTCTCATTGCATCTTAATTTATACTCACCATATTGAATCTTTTTCAAGTTAAATGGCAAATACTTTTCAGTTGCTCTTTGTATTCTTTTCCATTTTTCATATTCTCCTTCAATTTCAGTCTTTTCATCTGATGAATCGACACTAGAACTGTATTCTTCATCTACAAAGGTAATTAATAATCACACAGTTAAAGTAATGATTTTAGTGACAAACCTATTATTGTTTCAAGTACTCCAGCAGCATCAACTTCTTCATGTTCATCATCTGGATTGTCAGCCCAGAGAATCACAATCGTTGCCGGTGCCGCTCATCTATTTATGCCACGATTCATCTAAAAAAGACAGAAAAGCTTGCTTACGAATAAAAAATAGAACCTTCATTACTAGGAAAAGAGACAATAATATAAATATAAATATAAATTTCTTAACTTCAAATTTAAAAAAAATTTCAAAACAACGCTAAACACTTAAACAATGCATATTTGTTAAAATTTCGAGATACCAAGCTGTAATCCATGATGCTTTTTAACAATTTAACCAGAAAAATAACATAGAACATGTGGTACAAAAATGTGCCACGAAATCTAAAAGGATTAATTAAACGTTTTTGATGGATTCTATAAATAAATGAAGAGCTGTGAATAATAGATTTGTAATAGAAATTTATACAAACTTTATTTGAAAGAATCATAAAGTATTCTGCTTTATCCGTTTTTATTATTTAATTTTCTGTATTTTCAAGCAATTTGTCAACTTAATTTAAATAATTTTTTAAAAATAATTTTTTAACTATTTTTATTTTCTAATTTTTGCGAAAAGTAATCATAAGAGCATCAATTATATTCAGAAATAATTATCTTCAACAAAATAAGAAATGATACTATCATTTTGATTAAAATCTATTTTTCAATATATTTATTGTCTTATAAATTTCTGATTTGAAAGCATAATTTCATCTTTCCACTGTGGTGGAAGTCAAAAAATATTTTATCTGATTAAAAAAATAAATTTTAATATTTTTTATAATTATAAATAATGGTTATAAAAAATCTAAAAATAATCAATCGAAAATAACATAAATGAACAAAATTTATTAAATTTATATTGATTAAAACAAATAGTCATATCCAATATACAAATTTGCCTTTGAATAATTTGTTTTGTGAATGTAAAATTATATTTTAATTTAGAATTTCATTCATTTTTCTATTTAACATACATTTTCAGTCCTACATATTTAATAACACTTCAAAAAGTTGTGCCGAAAATGTTTGTTAAATAGAAAAATTATTGAGGATAAATGAAATTCTAATGAAAATAAACAGATCAAAGACGAAGAAAAAGAATTTATTTTATTAACTACCTTAATTAATTAATAATCAAATTTTTTAAATTATAATTCTTCATAAATGTTGATACGGTTCTTTTGTCCTTTATTTCAATTTAATTTATTTCAAGACAACTCGAAATCCAAAGAGTTATAAAGTTTTTAATGTTGCAAAGGGTCTTTATTTTGTACCTGTTTTTCTAGTCTTACCAACTCTTCTATTTAGAAAAAATATTTTTATCTCTCTGGTTTGAGTTAATTTTTTTACAAAAAATCCTATTTTTATCGGTGATCTTCAAATGTCTACTGATTATAACGAGCTCTAAATAAATTAATAACTAATGATCTCCACCGAGCCATAATTTGACTTATTGCGTCAGCGAAATTCGACGATTTTTTTATTGTGAAATAATTTAAGATGTCAATAAATTTTAAATAAAATAATTAATAAGAACTCCAATCGATTTCTAATCATTGCATTCGTATTTACCTTATATTTATGACCCGCACATACATTTCATGGGAAATATTGATTTTCGAATTTTAATTAATTTTTGCACTTAATCTATTATATTTTCCTTTAATAATTTTAATCGAGCTAGACTTATATTAATTATGTAACCCTAATGTGTTTTGCACTTATTTTCATTGCTCCAACATTTTATCTTCATTCTTTATTTAAACTGTAGATAATTTATTTTTTTATTATTTAACTCGAATTTTCAGCACTGCCTTTTAAATATCAATCTGAATTTTTCAATAATAATAACTAGTTAAAAACAATTTAAATTTTTTTTTCATTTTAAAACTTATTCTTGACTTAACAAAGAATTTAAATTAAAATTATATTTGCGAAACCGAAATTTATAGAAAATATCAAGAATTATTTTTCATTTTATTTACTTGATATTATTTCATAGACATGAGATAAAATTTCCTAATTGAATGTGGTCTAGCTAATAACATTTAATACCGGTCCTATCAAAGTTAATTATTATATGTAGCCCTAGTTTTATTTTTTGTTTTGTTCTTAAAGATATTTTTCATTAAATAAATATTTGCACTTAGACCGGCGGTGTCTTTTTAAAAAAATAAGTTTAAAATAATTAATGTATTTTTCTTTTTTACTCTATTAATCTGTGTTTTTAATAAAAATCTTTTAAATAAAAAATTTATTTATAATTATTTATTTTGTAATAAAATATTTATTTTAATAAAATATGTAATTAAACATCAAAATATTTTGATTGTGCAGTTAATCTAATCGCGTTTCAAACCAAAATATAAAAATAAAAACAAATGACCCTTGTTCAAATAATAAAATACAATATAAATTTTGCGTAACGTGTATTTAAAAAAAATTATAATTAAGTGATATCCAGTACATTTCACAATAGTATACTTATTTCGAGTTAATGGCTCTCATTAGTACTATGTGGGAGGCGCTCAGATTTCTCTTCGCGCCAGGTAAGTGTAAAAACAGTGTCAAATTAACACTGTTATACACTTATCATGATGCACTGGACATCAAATAAGTCTGCAAAGTTTGGATTTAAGGCAAGAAATAAGACGAATCTTTATCTTGAAACCTCCTTTCACTTGAAACCATGGTAGATACAATCTTATCTCTGTGAACTACAAGTTCAACACATAAATTGGTAACAAGCTATCAGACTACCAAACCACTTGAAAAACTTAATTTTATTAATCACTGTGTGATTATAATCAAAGAATATCCAGTACATTTCCCAATAGTATACTAGTTTCGAGCTAATGGCTCTCATCAGTATTATGCAGGAGGCTCTCAGATTTCTCTTCGCATAGTCGAAAAATGGAGAGATAAAATCGAATTAAAAATTGGTAAAATATTTATGAATAAATTTATAAAAATCCACAATTAAATTGATTAAAATTAGAAAAATTAAATAGAATTTTCTTGAAGGTCAAATTTGTTTTAATAAATAATTACGAAATTATGATTATTTTGTTGAATTGGTTGTGTGCGCACGTAGACGCGAATGGTTTTTTATTGTAGATTTCGGACGATCGATTTGGTGGATTTTATGATGTGGTTATTTTTGGAATATTTGGAATTGTGGTTTAAATTGGATTTATTCGATGGTTTTTGGAGATTTTGTTTTATCAGGTCAGTTTTTTGATGACGCTTGAATTTGATAAGGGATATTTTTGATTGGTCTATTTGAATTTGGGTTAGGGTTAGGGAACCTATTGCTGTAGTTCTTGCTTTTGATGGGGCTGGGTGTCACACTGCCTATGCGCTAATTTGTAGGAATGTAATTTGAGGGATGAGATTTTTGAACCATGATGATTTTTTATGAATAATATTAATAATAAATAATAATAACACATCAGTAGGGTGTATCTAAATAAAATCAATGCATAATGCAGAGCAAATCCACCAGAACAAATTAAGGCATAAAAAGATTCTAAGAATCAATTGAATGATAAAATTAGTTAAAGGAAATTCTTTGAATGACATGTACTTACTCGGATCTTTTATGATGAAATTTATCTTTAGGGTTGAATTTATTGGTCTCGATTTTTCCTTGATTTTCTTTCTTGTTTAAACTTAAATTTTAATCTCTAGCAACTAATTGTTTTATTTAATTGTAATAAATTACCAAGTAGGTTAAAACAAAACTAATATTATAATTAAAAGAAAGTTTTAAATAATAATAAAACAATTTCAGATTTGTCATTAATCCAGGTTATTGTCATTTAAATTCCATTTGAGTATAAGATATGCCCTATTACACGCGCGGCTTTAATCTTGTTTTGTCGTTCTCGCTTTCACTTACCGGGCCTGTTCTTCTTCCGATTCCGTTTTTGCTTCGTTTCAGGTATGGGGCATTTTCGGGCGTAGCAATATTTGTATTTCCCGTACAACGCGTGCACTTGTGTACGTGCCGGATAGTTCGCTATCTGTGATTGATCTTTAATTAGTCAAAGCGAGATCAACATTTTGTTCTAAGTTTAAATATTCAAGTACTTTTATATTCATATACGCTTCAGTCTCAATTATGAAAGCTTTGTTTTTAATTGTGTAAATGCACTGTTGTTGGCCAAAATATGTTTATAGAGTGGAACGAAAGCCATTAGATAAAACCGTTATTATTTACTTTACATATTACTAACTAGTAATATTGATCCTCGATTTAACAATTGAGTCGATCTAAATTATATATGGATCGCTTATTACGGCATCTGTATTATGTACCACTTTAAGCGATGGATCACTAGGCTCACACGTCAATGAAGAACGTAGCAAAATACGTGAATTAATGTAAAATGCACAACACTCTGATCTTTGACACTTTGAACGCAAATGGCGGCTTTTGGTTAACCATTAGCCACTTCTGTCTGATAGTCTGTCGTAGTTTGGTTCACTGAAATAAACCAATGATTGTTATAGTAAAATGTTTATCATTAAGTTAGTCAATGTTATCAATTTGTAAAAGGAAATTGTTATAAATTTGTGAAAGGAAATTTTTCTCGTGAGCTTGACGTCGCATGTGTTGAGGAGAGGTACGAGGGTGACTGTAATTTCTTTTATTATTCGATTTTTGTGGAGATTTCTACAACAATGCTAAAACCCATCAACCTTTGACCAATGCGGTAGAAGCATCATTGAGGACGTCATAGGTTCCCGCCTCAACCCTATACATTCTAAATAATGATATTCAAAAACGAGTCATCATTGCGGTAAATTATAGTACAAAAGTTAGAAATATGAGTCGATGTCCATGATAGATAAATTGATAAACTAAATTATTTACAATAATGTTATAGGCACTATGATGAACCTAGTACGATTTTTAATGACCATCCTATAAATCTTAAACATGAAATATGAAGATTGAATAATATTAAATAATGATAATAATAATATTAAGGTTGTTGACAAAATTACTATTACTTGTAACCACAACGAGGATAATTTTAAAAATAATCCTAATAATAATCATAATGGCCCTAACGACAATGGTGGTTACGGTAATAATGGGAATCATAATGACTGCTACGGTTATAATCATATAACTATAATAATAACTGCGATGATAATGTTGGGCAAAAACTGACTTGAGTCCTTAATTTGTTTGACCCGCACGATAATGCCTGTGTGTTTTGGAGCGGCAAAACTAAATATTAAATCTAGAAAGAAGAATAAAAAATTTAAAATAAAAATAAAATAATTAAAAAAACTAAATTAAGTTTTGATACATAAAACGCAAAAAATTTAATAATAAATCAAAAGAATTAAAAAATTATATTTTAAAAATATAAATTAAAATTCCTTGTTTTATTGCATCAAAACACACACACGAAAAATCGTGATATATAAGGCAGTGCTGGGCAGACAAATTTCAGTACATCTTTTAAATCTTTAAGTACTCTTAAAAAGGCGTATTATTTATCATATATTATTACCGAAGTTGCGAATTTTATTTAACCTTATTATTTTACGGAAAATTTCGATAGCCAGAACTCATAAAAGTAAAATTTGTTATTTTTGTTATTATTTCTTTGTTATCATTTATGGTGTATATCGTATGGTGTATATTGTTATATAATTGTTAAAAAATTAAATGCATTTTTATGAAATTCTTTTATTTTCCTTTTATTTATTTTATAAATTTATCAAGGCATAATTATAGATGTACCAAAGAATATATATTTAGCGATCGAACCTCCATCGCGAGGAATAAATTCAAAATTCTTTTTCAAATTCCTTTATATACACACAATAATTTACATGCACGCAAGGAAATAAAATCAATTCTGTTTACCCCGTACAAAACCAGTGGTTAGCGGGGAACTCATGGTGAAGGTGTTTGCTGGAACTACCCTGTATTCTCCCTTCCTAAATCCTATCGCCCAACTTTCGAAAGAGCGCATGGTGGCCCTGAGAAAGGTTTAAATATAAAGTATCACAATGGAAAAACATCAACCGACAAAATCTAAAAGAAAATGACAGAGTTAATGAGGAGAATCATACTGAAAATTTGAAATCGGTTGAATTAACGACATATAAATCAGTACAAATGCCTAAATGAACGTAAAATTTACCAAACATCCAACAAACATTATTGATTTAGAATCCAAAAAGGAGTATAATGTCAACACTCGTCAATAGTAGTCAATAGCAGAATTACGCAAAATCGCATTCAAATTTTTTTTTATTCTATCAACGTCACCTTTAAAAAGTCTACAAAATTATTTCATACAGGCGATGTGCAAATAAGCATCTTACTTATCATATTAATCCGTATTATTATTAATATTATTATTATTATTATTATTATTATTATTATTATTATTATTATTATTATTATTATTATTATTATTATTATTATTATTATTATTATTATTATTATTATTATTATTATTATTATTATCACTATTATTATTATTATTACTATTATTATTATTACAATTATTATTATTATTATTACTATTAGTATTATATTTACTATCATAATCTGTATTAGTCGTATAGTTATTATTATGGTTATTATCGAAATTATTAATATTTTTATGGTTATTTTGACCCTCATTATCATTTAGCCTATGCGTAGAATAAAAATACCGGAATTATAAAATAAATTAAAATGACAAGAATAATAACGAAGATTCATGATAAGGTTTATTATAAAATAAATTAATGAATCCAAAGCTAATAAATTCCATAAAAATTTAAAAACGAGAAATGTATATTCCAACAAAAAATCGGTTTGGACGATGTGATAAGAATCATTTAAATCAAATCGATAAGGTTACTCCTAAAAATCGAAGGGAGAAAAGAATTTCATTTCTCATAATAAGTTGTTATGGAAATAAACAATTTACTAGTGAGATAAAAAAACTATGTCGTCTAATTTTTGTCCTAACGTCTACGGTAATATACTAGACGGAACCATTCCAGATTCGTTTATAACCTTATTTATTTTATTTTTATAGTATTTATTTTTATTGTTATTAAAAAAATCACTCATAACGAACTCATTGCTAAGAGAGAGAAAGTTGGGTAATGTTACTATAGAGAATGTAGTAAGGTTAATATTACCAGATATCGTTATTGCCTAGCCATAAAATTTTCGATTATTACTCTTAAATAAGGCATAAGTATTGAAGATTAATAAACTTTACATTTTTAAAATTATTCATTCACGATTTATATTATTAATGTCGGAATTATTATGATTATCGGCATATTTATTATTATTAATATCATTATTATTAGTAAGGTGACCAACTACGTCCATGAATTGCAATTGAAAATTCCCTATTGCAGATTGTGCATTTAAACAAGGAGTCATCATTTCGACTTTTAACTACAATGAACGGAAACTCTTTTTAAATTTTCGTTTAAACGATTTTTCCTTCTTTTGTTATCGCTCATATTTGAATTAATAATCTAAAAATTATATTAGTAATATATTTTTGATTTTGATTTTAAATAGAAATTATAATCTGATATTAAGCAATGTGCGCGCGTGAAATTCAAATCACTGTTAAAATAATTTTAAATATTTAATTAATAAAATTGAAATAAAATAATCTAAAAAAATGTTTTAGAAATACAAATGAGTATAAAATTATACAAATGAGATTTTCAGAGTACATAATTTGAAAAGAGTACGGTTTGCGAAAAAAGAGTACAAAACTTAGTAAATGAGTATAGTTGGTCACCTTATTATTAGTATTATGATAATTTTATTGTTATTATTAATATTGCAATTGTGTTTCTACTAGTGTTATACCAATTGCTAATATTATTATTATTATTATTATTATTATTATTATTATTATGATTATTATTATTATTATTATTATTATTATTATTAGAGTTATTATTATTCCTATCGTTGTTGTAAGAGGTATCACAATTTAGGTTGTTATTACCACAGTGGTTGTTAGTTTTTTTTTACTATTACTAATAGTTAACATTATCGGTTTGCATCTGTGACTTGTTATTTTAACTAGCTTCAAGGAAACATTTACGAACATCGACCTATATTTTGGAACCCAAGCACTAGAGCTTATCACTATAATGAATCATGTTCGAATATTTTTACTCAAAATATATAGGAACAGGATGAGAACCAGGGTGTCCTCAAAAATGCTCCTATCACATCGCCCAGGTGTCGTGGGTACGAGCATTGTTGTAGAGACCTTTCCAAAAATACATCACGAAATAAATTACAGTCTTCCTCACACCTCCTCTCATCCAGATGATGCAATAATTCCCCAAAAGGAATGTTTTCGCCTAAACTCATAAAAATATTTTTAAGAATTAATAATAATCAAATAACGATAAATGTGTATCATACCTATCTTTTAACCTATTCCAGTGGATCAGAATAATCAACTTGCGGTACGATTCGTAAGAGATGTGGCAAAGTACCACACTGATCAGCAGGCCGAGGCGCTAGTACGTCGCTGTTGACGAGGAGCAGACCTGGGTGAGGCCCGAGGAAGCGACGAAATTAAAGTCAGAAATCGAAGAATTACGGAAGAAATTAACCCAAAAAGAGGAGGTTATAACTCGAATAAATCTACAACTCAAAGAACGAGAGAAAGAAATAGGCCTGGCAGTAAGCTGTCTCCCGAACAGGAGGCCACTGTGATCCGAAATATAGTGGGCAAGGATATAGTCGTGAATATCACTTCGCCCGAAAATGTACCTGTGAATGAGGCGAGAGAAATAGGCCCGGTAAACGTGAACGGGAAAGGCAGAACAAAGTCAAGGCAGCCCGTATGGTAGGACACATCTTGAAATCAAATTGGATTTTAGAGACGTTGACCCATTATTCTTTACTCTAAACTACTTTTTGTGATTTATTTTTGTATCTATCAATTATTGTTTTTCTCATAATATTAACTTTGTTTTGATTTTTATTTTATTTGTGTCAAATTAAAATAGTTAGATGATTGAGCGCAGGAACAGGTAAACTCAGAGCATGAAGTCTTCTACGACAGCTCATGGACCTGACAGGAATATTATGACATTGGCAGTCTTTGAAAAGAGGCTGACCCTTTGCTAATATTCACCCACTAGCACACAGTACCAAATTCGTTTTCGACGGGTGGATAGCGGTTATCTTTTATGCAGGCGCTGGATGGAAATTAGTTAACCCTTAGACCCTTATCAAGTCTTCTTGTTATCCATCAGTGCTTAGCAATAACCATAATATTATAATAATAATAATAATAATAATAATAATAATAATAATAATAATAATAATAATAATAATAATAATAATAATAATAATAATAAAATAATAATTAAAAGATAACGCCAATAAAAACTTTTCGTACGATATATTTCGACAGCATAACTGTCATCTTCAGGTACTCAAAACCAACTAAAGATATTATGAATTAACATTTAATTTAAACAAATTAATTTTTATTAATTTAATTTTGTAATAAATAAATATTTAAAAAAATATAAATATTAAAAAATATATATATATAAATATCTGTAAGTTTGACAAAGGAAATTGAATAGTTATTCTTGACCATGATGTGTATGTAAATAAGTTGAATGATTTGTTAAATTTTCCTCAGTTTATGAAATAGCCAAAGGGTCAGAAGAATGGTAAATTGCCTCCTCTTAAGGATGAAGAGTTTGTACAAAAAATGTTAAATGGTTTTATTGAGAAGAAGCTTATTAATGAAGATGTAAGTAAGTCTATTCGTCCAATAGGATCGCAGCCAGCAAAACTACATGGGCTTTCAAAATTCCATAAATATGGTGTACCTATGAGACCAGTTTTGTCGATGGTTGGCACTGGCCAGTATAAAATAGCAAAGTTTTTAGATATTTTATTAAAACCGTTAATGCGATCAGAGTTTGAATGTAAGGATAGCTTTGAGTTTGTGTCTTGTATTGCACAGTTACAAAAAAGAAGTATGAGTGATGTTATGGTTTCGTTTGATGTTTACAGTTTTTATTGGTGATGATAAAAGCGACTGTTGACAAATTGATTAAAAATCCTAAGGATCCATGTTTTGGAAAGTCCGAGTGTAATTTATCAAATGAGTGTGAATTGAGTGTTGATCTAAATAATAGTAAAAATGAATATAAAAAAATTGAGCCTAACGTACTCTGAAGGTTTTACAAATTATAAAAGGAAGTTAAGTAAACAGTTGGGAAATTTAGAGTTTAAGATCGTCTCTAATTCGTGTAAGGTACGCAATTTGTTTATTAATAAATCAAAAACTCGGGTTGGATTGTGTTCTGATCTCGTTTATCAATTTACATGTAATGGGTGTAAAAAACTCCTTTAATATGATTTGTTATCATTCCTCTTGATTTTAGGTAGTGGTTTGACTTTCTTTTCCTCTTCCTCCTTTATCTCTGTCGCTTTTATTATCATACCTGTGTTTTTATTAATGGCTTCTTATTTCTGTGAATGGTGTTGACTTTATTTCGTCTTCACTTATCTTCTTTGTTTGTCTTTACTACAGCTTGTAAGGTTCTTTCCTCGGTCCATTTCACTTGAGTGCATTTGTAGTTCGTTCTTTGGCTTTTTGTTCCTTGGCATTGTTCTTGAAATTCTATCCTTAAATGTTTGCTTCGTTCAATTCTCGTAACTTTTCAATATCTCTTTGGTCTGCCTTGTTATCTGCTCTTTGTTTGTTGAGATATTTTTGTATCTGTTTTCTGGTCTTTTGTTTATTTGTATCCTGTATTGAAGGTCTTTCTTCTTTGGCACAAATATTTCCTGATATCTATTTTTGTTTTATTTGGCTTCATCTAGTTCCACTTGCAGTTGATTGTTTTTCTGTCTCTTTTCCTAAAATTGTTTTTTTTTGTATCTGTCACACGATTTATATATATATATATATATATATTGATCTTGCTTGTCCACTTGAGTGGTACCATTATTAACGGTGGTTGTTGCATCCATATCGTACTTGGATATGAATTTTTATCCTGACTTGCTTCGTTCTCTCTTGGTGCTTGATATTTGTTCAGTTCTGTTTTACTATCGTATTCTGGGTTCTCTGGTTTCGGCCACATTCTTTTTCCCTTAGGTTTTTGTTTGTACTTTCCAGTTTCTCTCACTTGCTGAATTATTATCCAATAATTATCACGCTTGTGATACTACCTGATATTGCTACCAATTTAACTGTGTTTGAAGTTGCGTTTTCTAATTTTGTTGTCTTTATTCTTGAGATTTGTGGTTTTGAACTATCTTAATTACTGCTAATAAATGATTTGTTTTACTTTCTGCTAAGTGACGATCGTCTTTGCTTATTACTTTCCAACTATCGGTTTGGTTTCTTGTTGCTCTTACTTTTGTAGTTTCACTTTTGTTGTTTTTCACTCTTTTTTGAGAAGAGTTTCGGGATAATCCATGCCATATCTGATATATTGATTCTGTATTATTTCTTGTTAGCAAACGTGGTTCCGTGTTCTTTTCCTCCTTTATTTCTATGCCGTTAAATTTTCTCCTTGAATTTCTGCCTATCCTGCATATTTTTGTGATTAGCTTTCCATGTAGTTTCCATGTAGTTTCGTATTTTCGTGCGTCGGTCACTACACTGATTGACACTTCTTTTCTGACATCATTCATTCTTTGTGATTTGTTTTTTGTTGTTGCTTTTCTTAGTTTTGTACTAGATTGTGTTGATTTTGCTGGCATTTTTGTTGTTCTTGTAGTTGTTTAGTTCGTTTCATTGACTTTTGGGTTTCCTTCGTCGCCTTTCCTGGTCTTTGCTATATTTTTCTCTTTCTTTGTTGGTTTTTTTACTGTTGTTGTGCATTTTTACTTCGATTATTTTTGGCATTATTGTCATTTTCTTTAATCTGTTTTTCCAAGTCCTTATCATTCTGCATTTTTGGTTATCTTGTACACAAATCATGTACGCCGTATTTTCCATTATGTTTCTGAACGAATATAGTTGATTTTGGTTAAGTCTCCTCTTTTCGCAGTGTGTTACTAGTTTCTTTTCCATAGTTATGCAGGTAATTTTGATTTGTTGTTTCCCAGCATTGTCGACTATTATTTCGTTGTTCCGGATCGTTTTTTAATTCTTAATTTTCCCAAAAGGTCTCCATCCGTTAAGCTGACTAACGTCATTAGTATCAATAACCCTTGTAATCCTTGTATTAGGGTTGGTCGATTTTGAATTTTCTGTGAATCTATGATCTGTTTCCAATAAGTTTTATTCGTGTTTTCCTCGTCTATTGGCATTTTTCGATCGTTATCATTCTTTGGCTTTGGTTGCTGTCTTGTTTCCTTGGATGTTACAGAATCTTGCTTTTGATTTATATCTTGGATTTTTCCCTCTTTATTATTATCTTATTTGTTTCTGTCTTTGTCCTCATCGTCTTTTTTGTCCTGGTCTTTATCACATGTGGTCTTCCAAATACTGTTGTCTCCGACATTTATTTCTTTGATTATCTCCTCATACATCTTGATTATCATTTTTCTTCTATTTCTGACGTCGTCAATCTCTTGTTTTCTACCGCTAAATTTTCGTTGTATCCGTGCCGTTCTTCTACCAAGGTTTCTAATTCTTCTTTTCTGGACCCTATTCTCTCAGGCTCTCTTTTGATGTCCGTGAATTTTATTTCTCCACTCTTTAACAAAGCTTTTATCGTCTTTGGTAATGCATACTTGGAATTTATTGCTCTTTTTATAATTATATTTTTATTGCTTTTGAATTTGTTAACGTCTATGATCTTGTTGACAGATTTTCCTTTTTTCCATTTATCAGTTTTGCTGCTGCTTCATTGTATCCTCTCTCGATTACTCCAAGGATTGGATTTAAATTTTGGCCTATAATTTCGATGTCATCTTGAATTACATTTATCGTAATGAACTCTATTGCACTTGCTTCTCGCGACATCATAATATAATTTAACATCGTTTTTACTTTATTGTCCTTCTCATTTAAGGTGATCCTGTTTTTAATAACACCTTCAGAATTTTTGTTGACGCATCCCTTGACACTGCAATCATCGTGGGTGTCTGTCCTTTCTCATTTCTGATATTTGTATGTTATCCACATTGGTTCATTACCTTCATAATTTTCATTGTTCGTTTTAATGTTTTCGCATTCTATGGCATGGTGTAGTAGTGTATTACACGCTATGTCAATTATTGTGAATAATATTGGCATTATTTTTTTTAAGATGCTGATTTCTTATGATTATTTTGAGCCTTTTGCGTAGTTCGTGATCATCTTTATTACTCCTTCTAATATTTCGGTGGTATTCTTGTTTCTGGTCCATTTGGTCCATCTTTTCCCAGTAATTTATTCAATCATCGTGAATTACGTTGGATTTTGGTTTCTGGTTCGTCTGGTTGCTATCATATTGTGATTTTGTTCCTTGGCTGTTTGTTAATCTACTAACTTTTTTCGTCATGTCTAATAGTTTTTTCTGTATTCTAGTGTACTTTTGCTATAATTTTTCGGTTTTGGTTGTCTCAATTTTCTCTTTATTGGGAAATTTGCAGCTATATGGCCGCGTGGGTTGCAGTTGTAACAGGTTTTATTCCCTAATCTTGTGGTTGTCATTGTTGTCATTATATATTTTAAATGCCTAATCTCTTGAGTTCGGTTGTTTTGCGGATTTTTCTTGAAATTGTTTGGTTCTTGTTGATTTCGCATTTTTCTCATTCGACAATTCATTGACATATGACCAGTTTGATCGTAATTAAAACAGATTCTCATTTCTTCTCCTACGTTTCGTGTCTGGTTCGTTAATATTAATTGTCTACTGGTACTTTCAGTGCAACTTCTTCTCCCACATTCTTGGTAATTCTTTAGTCGACAACATCGTTCAGTGTTCGGTATCCTCCTTTTTGACAGATATTACATACTAGATTGAAGCTCGCGTTGTTAATCCTGAAATAATTATTATAATTTAAAGTTATCTCTACTGTCTTGAATCCTCTTAACTGGCATATTGGAAATTCGTAGTGGTTTTGTACTGTATTGATTTGTTTGCGGGCCAATATCTTTCGTTAGTCTCGTTGTTTCCATGGCTACTTTTATTGGTTCTGGTACTTGATCTTCTAACTCAGTTTGATCATTTTCTCTTTCGACTTTTTTTCAATTGTGGTTAATATTTTCTCTTCCGTATGATCTCCGTTTTCAATGTTTCAACTATTTTCGTTTTCACAGTTTTTACTGCCGAATTTCCAGTCATTTTTTCATCATTTAAATCTTTTTCATTGCATTTTCTTTCCGAATGCATCTTCTGTACATTTCATTTTAAACTCGAAGATATTGATTTTCGTCTCCTCATTTCCAGTTCATCGCGTGTGGTTTCGTACATTGTTGGTTCTCTCAAATATATTTCTGTTTCATCAGTATTTTTACTTGGTAACTTTTGGTTAATATTTTCTCGGAGTTTTTCTATCTCTTCGCCCGTACTTGTTTTCAACTGAATAGAAATTCCTGGTTCGGGTGATTTCACGTTGTTTCCTTTTTCGGCTAACTTTTCTTTTAATTTATCTTAATCTTAGGCTTCTGTTTCCCTTCTTTCTAATCTGGTTGTGATCATTGGTTTTGCTGTCGCTACTGTATTAAGTTTTTTATCCGTTACTGCTTCTCACTTTCTCTGACTTCCAATAAAAATGGTCTATTTTCTTTATCCTAGCTTTCTGTTCGTTTTGGTATATTCTCCGGTTCTCTATTCAATGGTTTCCTTGATTCCGGTTCCTCGTTACCGTTTTCTTGATTTATTTTTTAGTCTAGAGGCTCTATTATTCATAGTTTTTTTTGATTCCTTGTAATTATCTAAAAATAAATGACACTTCTAGTATATATTATTCTACATAAATTTTCGCATTAATTTTATCGTATTATTCTCATAGGTCCCCTTTATTTTAATTCTTTTTCGCTGTATCAAATTCTTGATCTTCATAATCTTTGTCTTTTCACTTTAAGTTTATTTTAAATTATCTATGACTCGTATCAATTATCTATTTTCTCGTATTAATTATCTATATAGACGTATCAGTTACCTATATGGTTGTATCAATTACCTATACATAGAATAAATCTCATCACTACTATCATCATTCATACGCTTAATTGTTTTCCTAACTTCCTGCGACATTTCAATCGTTACAAAATTCATCCTTAATTCTTTTGACGCTGACGTTTTATTATCCCTTTATTTATAATCTATTATCTTTATTTCTTTTTAATCTTGTGAATCTCATTTCTTTTCTATCTCTCTTATCCTTTAATGTTAATTTTTCCTATCATTATTATCTCAATATCTCTTATATTTATTTGCAATCGCTGCCGACAACTGGTTCGGCGCTAACAAAAACATCTAACCGCCGCTTAATACGGCGTCTAAAAGACCTACTACTGACTGATTAGGAGTCTAAAACAAATTAAGTTTATCAGTTGTCTTTTGGGTGACTCGTCTCATCGACGAGCCGAAGGCCTCACACTGACTCAATTTCTTGGCCGTTTATCTGTGAGCACAGTTTACCGGTTGCTCTCACCTTAACGCCATTTCATTGGACATTCAGCACTCGGTGTGGGTACCCGGGTTGTGGTACCAAACTCCTGCTGGTTTATTATCAATCAAAAAACATTCACCTTAGTATTCGGTGTGGGATTCGGGCTGTGCATCAGGAAGAATATAAAAAATCTAGAAATAGCTAGGTGTTTGTTCAAGTTCCAAAACTGGTTTATTTGTTCTTGTGACTAGCGAAAAGAAAAGGAAAAGTCGACGCAGTGTATCGATCGGGTTGTGTATCGAGCGATCCAGCGCTATCAGTCCCTTGGCTGATATATTCCTGAACTCAACAGTCCATCGCTGTCCTCTGATGCCTCACCACCAGCTAGGGGAAAATAAATTCTTATCGGTATCCTTGTGAGATTTACTGCTCTTTCTACCTTTATCCAGGACTTATGGCCCCCGCATCTTAGTAATGGCATTTCTCAATGTTTTAAATGTTGATTTTTTCTTTTTTCTATTTACCCTTTGGTTTTCCCATTACTTTCCCAATTCTAAAACTGTAGTAATTGCGTTTGTTTGTCCACCAGAAAGGTGATCAATCTCTCACCAGAAACTTGCCAACCTTTCCGACGATACCTACTAACTTCCTCTCGCCGGGTTGATCCGGATTTCCCATCCAGGAAAGGGTACTATCGTTATGATAGCTCGGTTTGAAATCTTACTTTCCAATATTAGTCCCATTTAGTATAATATAAATAGCATTAAAAAAATTAACTAAGAAATGAGATGCATCGAAACTTTTACTGTACCTTATCTGTTATTTTTTAGCTTTCGCTGTTTAAGTTGTGTTTTACTTGTCCACTTCGAATTTATTTGACGGCTTTAAAAAAAGTTTTCGGTTTTTTTTTAGACATTTCGGTTGCATTGTTGTCTCATTTATTATTATTTATTTCTACTTGTCGTACTCGTTTTCAATCATCTATGTGTCACTGGTTACTGACTATTATTTTCGTTATTTTTTTTGTACTTACTCCAAATCCAATATTTTCATTTATAACCAGCATAATCTTTTTATTTATCCACACATAAGTTCCTTCATCATCTGAAATATCGTTTTGTTAATTCCTGCAACTTGATCGATTATTTCTTTCTCATTTAGTAACGAATTTGGCTTCGCTTAGTCTTACTTAGACTTGGCAATCTCGCCTAATTTCAATCTATATTAATCGGGCAGTTTCTAGTTTTCCAATTATCCCGTACTCTAACCGCTATTCTCATACTTATCTAATTGTTATTTATATGGTTCTGAAATTTATTTATACAATATTTACACGACCCCCTTTTTTGTGGTTTCCCATTTTCTAATCGCTTTAATCCTCGAGATTTCCACCTTTTCCCATTTTTGATATTTTAATTTTATTTATTTATTTTTATATTTTTATTCGTAGTTCTACGGTTTTTGCATAATATTTACATGTCGATTTCATTTGCTCTTTACAATATACCCATTACTTTTATTTTATTTATGGTTTTTGGTTTTCCGGGTTTTTGCTTTACAATTATTGACAATTTTATTTTTTTGTCTCCACTTTCCTGTTGAATCGTTTCCCTTGAAAGTTTTATGTATTTAATATTTTAATTTAAATGCATGTATTAAATGTTTTCTCTCTTATTACAATACTCGTCGTTCATGAGCTTTCTAAACTAGTGTTTTGTTCCTTCATATTTTCATCATATTTTACATTCTCTGTTTTTCTTCATCTCTCCATTTTTTGATCAACTATGCTCATGTATTTTCCGAGGTTATGTATTATTGTTTTATTTGTTATGATTTTGTTATTTTATATTATTAGGACCCTTAAGATACCTTCTATCTATTTATAACGATACTATCTAATTTTCATGGATTTCCAGTAAACTAGTGTTTATTTCGTGAAATTTACTACTTTTCTCCTGTTGATTTTATCTCCCTATTTTACAAGCATTCTTGAGGTGTTACTGTCCTTCATACAACTCACATTCTGGTTGCTTTTAAGTGAATTCATGTTCTACCGTTTCCACAATTTTATACTCTGTGTTTCTATTTTCCATGTAGACAATAGTAACAAAGTTTTTGTCAATATTTTCCAGTTGTAATTTGTAGTGATTCAGTGAAATACCGTGCCGACATTTATTGTTTTTGATTATTATTTGTTTCCGTCTAAAATTGTCGTTCACACTCAGGTGAGTGTGCTTCTGAAAATATTTGTAGTATCTTAATTTTCCTTGACATTTGTTTTCCGTTTTAAAATAATCATTAAATCACAGCTAAGAGTGATTCAACAAAGTTTTTCGTTTCTTATTTTACACTTATCTTTGTTTTCTGCATTTCTTTTGCTAGTTGATTTGCTTTCCATGTAGACAAGTTGATCCTTTTCATAGTTTTTGTTCCATATCCTTCTATTTATTACCTCTCCACAGTTCTTTGAAATGTTGTCCCGACATTTTCTGTCAAATGTCTTGCTTCCCACATTTGCTTGAAGCTAACTCGTTTTAAATCCCTTTGTTGATGTTTTTACGAATTGTTAGTTGTCCCTTCTTTTCCATTGGTTTTTACTTTATTGTTTGTTTCGTTTGTTTTCTCGATGAACAACTTCAATCCCGGTTGAGGGTGTTCCAGTAAATTGATAGGTATTGCTGCTTTTCACATAGTTTTTGCTTCCTGTTATTTTTCGTTTAAATTGCTTTTTCCAATAGAATCTTTCGCATTTTGTAGACAAATCCATCGATTTTCAAAGTTCTCTTTCAAGCTCCATTCTTTCATTCATCATCTCTCCGAGGTCCGGCGAAATATCGTCAAGTTGTTTTTTATTCGATAAACGGATTCTTGCTTTTCTTTGTTCGCTTGCATAAGAAAATCATCTATCCCAGCTGAGCCCCCAAATTTGTATAGTGGGTTTTTGGATGTTAAGATTTGTGCGACTATATGATTGTTGCCCAGACAAACCCATACAAATTTTTTTCGCTTACCATTTGGCACCCATTGCTAAGCAACGTTGGAACTGTGTTCGAGTGGGTGGATCGTCCGCAAAACTTGAGCAGTATTATTAATGCTATAATTGACCAAACGATCCATGGGTCCATCGAGCTGCCGATAGAAACTCGATTTTGATGTTAAAGTCCCATTATTTTCCTATCTCTTTCAAATGTTAATCTATACTGTTATATCATTTATCATAATGTCCATTCCCATAGTCCTCCTGGTCGTTGTTCGTATTATTGATTTTACTATGGCCTGTACACCCTTCGTTATGTTAAATATCTTCACAGTATATCTCTTACAGTTATCCCTATTATAACTACTATGTTCCTTATTATTGTTACTAGTATTATCATCTTTACTATTATATGCATTGTTCTTATCAATTGTTACTACTATTACTATTATTATTATTATTATTATTATTATTATTTTTATTATTATTATTATTATTATTATTACAAGTTAATATTATTATTATTATTATTATTATTATTATTATTATTAATATTAATATTAATATTATTATACTATAATTAATATATAAAAAACAAATTCATTAACAATAAAAAACTTTTATTAAAAAGAAATAATTCGACTATAATAATATTGTCGAACAGCTTTATTCAAAGCCCATTCCACATACTTCCGATATCGGGCAGCGCAGCAATGACATCCATCACCACATGGATATTCGGGTTCCATATCCTTTAACATTTTGTTTTGTTCGATGTCCCATAGGAACTCATCGATTACGGAAAATATCCATATAGATGTTTAATTAAAGACGAAGTCTGGAATCATTGATGCTGGCTTATCCTTCAATATTTCATGTATATCTGGATAATAGAAGTCCAGACGTTCTTTGATAACTTTAAAATAATCATCTACAAAACTTATAATAATACTAATAATAATAATAAATTACCATAATGTTCAATTTCGTTCATAGCTTGAACTGCGCTCGGTACAATAACATCCATTTTAATGATAAAAATTGAAATAACAATTAGTTTTATAATAATTTAAACCAATGAGAAGTTAAACACACACAACCTTTTAGCTATAAACAATAAATATTAATTTATATAGATTTGAAAATGTTTAAAGAAATTTTATAATAATATTAGTTGTTAGTGTTTTTAAAATGACTAACTCAATTTTTGTAACCGTTCAAGGTAAAAATTCAACAAGATGTGTATGTCCTGATACAGCCGTGTTGATGGATATTTTGTATATGATAGATAGGCCTAGAATTTGGAAACTCCAGTCAAAATATTATCTGAAAGAATAAGTAATTTAGAGACTTTAAGAAGAGCTCGGAACGCAATATATGGTGATATTCTATATCTAAATCGAACCATAGGTATTGTCAAAAATGAATTAAGAAAATCAATATTTGAATTGAATGAAAATCGTAAACTTAATGAAAAAATGATAAATCAAGTTCAATTTAATATAAAATTTTATTCTACTAAAACTACTGATCAGTTTAATCATATAATGAAAGAAGATCAACAGCCAATGCAACTTGTTAACAATGGCAACAAATCATTAATATTCACATTTTCATTATATATTTTTACATATTTTCTTAAATAAAGACATTGCAACTTAAATGCAATATCCATGCATGATTCTGATTGGTTGAATATAGTATAAATAAGCTTACACCTCCAAATATTTTTATAAAATACCAGAAACTAAATTTTTTATAACTTTGTTGAATGAGCTGGTTGCTAATAATGGAGATGATGATGATATCATTAAAAACATAAAATTCATGGTCAACCGTACCGAGAAAATCGTAGAAGATATTCCATTTGAGCCTATTCTCAATTTGCCAACATTGGTGAAAAACAAAAATTCATTCCAATCAATATTTAGTTATATATTTGATGAAAATAATAAATGAATGCGAATAATAGTAGGATTAATGTATATGAAACACATGGTATTAAAATCCGGATCCAACTATGAAAATTATTTCCAATCATCTATAGAAGTATATTACCTTATATTATTATTTTTATTTTTATCATTATTTAGGTAATAGAAACAAAAATTGATCCATGGGTAGAAGCAAACGGTGAATGGGTAACAATTATTCAAGTTGCCCTAGAAGCCAAACGTTCAGATATTTATATTTCAAATTGCAAATTTTTATTAAAACTATTAACTGGAGCATCGGTCATGTATATCTGTAATAAAGTTTACCATAAATTTTAATAAATGTATTATTCTTTGTTATTAACTGAATTATTAATAAAAAACTACATTTTTAAAGATTTATTGATTATTACATGTACATGCTTCCTGACCACAATATTCTATCATTATATTTTCTATAACATGGTCAACACAAGTCTTAAATTCGTTAGGCTCAACTAAAATTTGGATTTCTTCATCATTAATAATTTCTTCATCATCATCACTCTGACATTCTGAATCACAACATGAATTTTCGTTACCCAATGCTTCAACTAGAGTCAACATATCTCTAATTTTTACACCAGTTATTTCTTCGAGTTTATCAAACAAAAATTTTAATAAATATTCTAAACGAAAATTAATTAATTATTTTAAATTTTATATTTTACCTTTTTCAGACATCATTTTTAAACAATTTTAAAACTAATTATAATTTTATTAACATCCACATTAAACACTAAAATATACATTAAAATAATTGTGAAAGTCTAACAGTAACAGTTTTCCATATTGGAGAAAGCACATCATTTTGATCAGCTTTATATCCTTGTATTGCTATTGTTAAATACCAGTTTTCCTGTTCTATTGTAAATTACAATAGCGATACTAAAAATACATGTTTAACTCCTATGTGTTATGGTAGTGATGACGATAGAAAAAAGTAGATTAAGAGTTCAAAATTATTTACCATGTGCTCATCATTGCAAGTCAATTTTATGGATCAACCGAAATATTTACTCCCAGGTGTTAATGTACACATTAGATTGAAAAGATCAGAGTCTGCATTATCACTAACAAGTGCTACCACAGAACCAATTCTTCAATTAATCGATGCAAAATTATTGGTGAGAAAAGTTCGTGTTGATCCCTCTGTATTAGCCGGTCATCAACTGGGGCTTAATTCTAAGTATGCAATATATCCATTGAAAACAAAGGAAATTGTTCAATTCGCCATTGCTAAATGTTCAGCTTCTTTCTATAAGGAACAAATATTTGGAGATAGAAGAATGCTCAACTTTATATTGGTAATATTTCAAAGTGAATCTCAATATAATGGATCATACTTAACATCCACCTCAATTTTCAAAACTTATTGTGTAACATCGCTAACTTTATCGAAAAATAGCGATTATAGAGAAACATATACTCAAGATTTCGATAATGATAATTATTGTGCTACATATATGCAGAGTATAGTGAGAAATATGGGTTATTTGGATAAAAACCTTAATTGTGGTATAACTCTTGATGATTTTAAAAGCAAATATCCATTCTTTACATTTTTTTGGCACCTGATTTTGATTTAAATCAGAGTCAATTATCTCAAAATGGAAATTTACGATTAGATAAAAGTTTGCTAAACCTACAACTGAACCGGTGCATGTTGTAATATATGGAGTATTTGAAAATGAAGTTCAAATAACTGCAAACAGAACAGTACTGGTTTGAACAAACATTGTTGGTATAAATATATAAATAGTTTATTATAATTTGTCATGAAGTAAGTGTTTCGTGTATTATAATATTATTGATGTAGTTCTGTTCAGGTCTATCGAATTGGAAAACAAATACTAGGACATGAATTTTTAATGGTTTTTCCTCTTGATAAAATTCCATATTTACGTAATAATGAAGCCATAATCGTCAATACTCAATCGTCTCATCTCGGTGGAGAACATTGGTTAGCAATATATATGAAACCTAGCAAGAGATTTGTATTTGATCCTATGGGTTTCTATTATCTGCCTTTATGGTTTCAAAACTGCAAACAATTGGTAAACCTATTGTGTATAATAAAACTATGTATCAAAAACCATGGACCTTAACATGTGGTAAACATTGTTTAGCTTGGTTATTATCCAAGCGATTTGATGTTTAAAATGTATTAATTTTTTGTTATGTTTTATTATTATTATTATTATTATTATTATTATTATTATTATTATTTTTATTATTATGTGTTTAATTAATATTTAATTAATGTTAACAAAGCCAGTGCATGATAAGTGCGTGATTAGTAACATGCATACACACTCAAGACTGTATGTGATTTACAAAGAACACATGCCTAAACTGCATGCATCAAAATCTCTAACCTATATGTGTGTTTTGCTAAAATGTGATTGACTAAATCCTGAAAATTTGAATCTGTCACAAGACTTTTGACTTCTGAAACCGGTAAGGATTTTTAATTTTATTTTTCTTTTATTATTTATTATTTTAGACTGGTTTTTAATAACTGAAATTCAGAATCAGCTCGATGGAGTCAACGAATTTGAAATAGGTAAATTTTAAATTAATTTTGGTTTATTTAATAATAATTATTTTAGAAAATGAAGTTATCGTTATCGACGATAGCGAAGATGAAGATGTTATTATTATCAATGATGATCTCGGTATATTTTTAATTTTATTTTTCTATAATAATAAAAAACTTTTTAGTAAATTTGGATGCAACTGTTCATGATGATGCCCACATTTCTGTGGATGATTCTTTTTCTGGGGATACCGATGATACAGATAAATGTTAGTTTTTTATTATTTTTATAATATATTTTAAGAATTATTATTATTTTAATATTATTATTAACATTTATTATTATTTAATCCATTTGGATTAAATAAAAACAAATATTAATAATTTCCATAATATATGAAAAATTTATTGAAAAATTTAAAAATTTGTGATATTTATTGAAAAATTTATATTGTATTGAAAACTTATATTTATTGAAAACTTATGTTCGATGAAAAAATTTATAATTAATGGAAAAATAAATATTAATAATTTCTATAATTGATGAAAAATGTTAGAATTGATGGAAAAATTATATTGATTGAAAACGTATATTCAGTGAATAAAGTTATAATTGATGAAATATTTATTGAAAACTTATATTCGATGAAAAAAGTTATAACTGATGGAAAACTTATATTTATTAAAATTTGTGATATTCATTGAAAAAATAATAATTGATGGAAAAATTATATTGATTGAAAACTTATATTTATTGAAAAGTTATATATATCGATATTTAAAATAATTAAATTTTGATAATAAGATTTAAATATATATTTTATCAGGCCGATTATATTCGAAATATTGCATCGCGTCAACATGTCATTTCTGTAAAATGTCAGGTGAAATGAAGCGATACTAAAACCATAAATTCTTTGGTATTAATTTCTTCATATGCCTTAAATGTGAGACTGTTCAAGATATAAATTATTTAGAGTCTTATAAGGGGCACTCTACCCACTTAAATCAATTTACTCTAAATAAAAAATCTCTTTTTCAAAAAATAAATAAACTAAATAATAATAATAATAATAATAATAATAATAATAATAACAATAATAATAACAATAATAATACAACAAATAATAATAATAATAATAATAAAACGACCAGCTGCAAATATTCAGTGTGTTCCTCTAAAATTAAAAGCGTTGAAATCATCACTAGCGATGATGATGATGACATTAATATTCAGATAGGGGGCTCAATTAATGTTGATGATGAACCTGAAATAAGGTTGAATTTAAATGCAACCTGTAAAAGTATTAGATTCGATTTTGAACGCGAAAATCTAATTCAAATCTCCCTAATAAATAAAATAATTAAAATTAGAGATAAACAAAATGGGGTCAGTTAAAATACAATTCACCATTCTTATCCAATTCGAAAAAGATGGTGAAATTAAAGATAACTTTTTTAGTAATAAGGCAAAACCTTTTACTGATAATTTTCTGCTTGATGAGATAACTAAATTAAGTAATAAAATAGAACAATTCACATATTTAAGGAGTGGATGGCGGGTTGTTAAAATCAAAGAAATTGATTTTATATTAACCAAAAATTATCCCATAAATAGACTAGCTGGCCATAGTTATATCACCAAACAAAGATCTTTATCTGGCAAAAAAGCTAAAGTTAATGTTCAAAACAATGACCATCATTGTTTTATATATATAGTATATTAGCCCTTTTAAAACGTAGTGTAGTTCGCTCCCATAGAAACAGAGTTACTTCTTACGAGAATTATTTGGACGAATTGAATTTTGACCCCATTAACGATTGCCCTATGAGACTCTCTAATATTCCCAAGTTCGAGAGTCAATTTTACCACTGGATATAAGGCATCATCAAATACACATTCCAATAGCAGCAGGTTTACTATTAATTAATAACTATACAAATACAAAACAACATTATAATTTTATTGGCGATGATTGCGTTTCGGCGTTTTTGAAAAAGATTGATGAAATCACTCTTTCGATTGTCTTGCCATATTACGAGGTTCATTGTCAAAAACTATTGGACCACTTTCTTTCAATGAGGAACGGGAGTTTAAGGAATGTTGCACTTGTTATTTGTGTAAAAAGTTTATTAGAGATAAAGTTAAGGATCATTGTCATTTCTCAGGTAAGTATTTAGGGGCTGCTTGTAGGAAGAGTAATGTTTCTCGACGAATCCAGAAACAATTACCTGTGGTTTTGCACAATTTGAGGGGATATGATCTCCATCATATTTTAAAGTATGGTTTAAATAATTTTTCTTCTTGGGAATTAAATATTATTCCGACCACTTCTGAAAAATGTATCTCCGTCATCGCGTATATTAATAAATTGCCTGTTCGTTTTATAGACAGCATGCAATTTGTTAATTCATCTTTAGTAAAAGCTGTTAAGACACTTACTGATTTGCCTTTAATTGATTCTGTTTTTGATGGCGCAATTGTTAGAGCCAATGCTATCTTCCCATATGACTTTGCAATATCTCTTGAGGTTCTTGAATCGACGACTGAATTGGCTTCTATTTGAGGTTCTGTATCTGCTGATGAATACACTACAACCCAACAAATTTGGACACAGCAAAATTGCGAGACAACGTTAGATGATATGTTAACCTACTTAAAATTAGACATATTCCTCCTTGCGGATTATTTTCAGCAATTTCGCGCAAAAGCAATTGCTTATAATAGTGTAGAACCTCTTAATTTTAATGGAATTCCTGGTATGTCATGGGCGTCAGCTCTCATGACATTGAAGGAACCCATAGAACTTCTGCAGGACATGGAAATGTTTAATTTCTACGAGGGAGGAATACGGGGTTGGTTAACATTTGCTAACAATATGTCGCAAGTTCTGAGGATACAGAACTCTTGTATATAGATATAAATAATTTGTATGGTTGGGCTCTTAGCTAATATCTACCGTATGCAGATTTTGTTTGAGTGTATGATGGTTTGGATGATGTATTGAATGAGTGCATGAATGTTGAGGATATTGAAACCCTTCCATATGGTTATACAATGGAGGTTGATATCGAGATTCCTCATTGTGTGCATGATTTTTTGAATGATTTTCCGATTGGTCCGGAAAAGATGTGCCCACCGAATTCTAAAGTTGAAAAGTTGATGCTCACGCATTGGCCTAAGAAGAATCATGTTCTTCATTGGCGGTTTCTCAAGCTTTATCTTTCTCTCGGTGTGAAGGTTGTTAAAATTCATCGCGCAATTAAATTTAAGCAAGCACCTATATTTCATGCATACATAGACAAAAACGCAAAATTAAGAGCTCAAAGTACTAGCGAGCTATATAGGGACTTGTTTAAACTTTATAATAATAGTTTGTATGGAAAGTCTGTCGAAAATCTTAAAAAACGGATGAATTTGAGACTATGCAATTCTGATGAAAAGATGATTGTATATGCCTCAAAACCGACTTTCAGGAAATCTATCGTAATTGATGATAATCTGATTGCTGCTCATCTAATTAAGGATTCGATATGTTTAGACAGGCCTAGTTACATCGGACAATCAGTTCTAGACCTGTCTAAACTTAGAATGTACAAACTACAATATAAGGAATTAGCGAAATATCGTAATGAATTTAATTGCGAAATAAATATCGCTGCAGGCGACACGGATTCATTTTTCCTTGAGGTTAAAAGCTGTAGGCTAGACACTCTTTTGCCGGCAATGATAAGAGACAACCTTTTAGATACCTCAAATTACGACCCGGCACATCCCTTGTACTCAAGAAAACTTGACTCTGTAATAGGAAAATTTAAAGATGAGAGTAAGGGTCTTGGGTATGAGGAATGGGTTTTCTTAAGACCCATGTGCTGTAGTCTTTTGGGTACTAAAGATACAATGAGGGCTAAGGGAGTGAAGTTGTTGGGGACAGAGATTGAGCACCAGTCATATTTAGATTGTTTTAATAATGACACAATATTCACGGTGCATCAAACTAGTATAGGAACGCGACACCATCAATTGTTTACATTTAAGAACAGTAAAATTGCGCTTACCAATAAAGACGAAGAGCGTAATTAGGTGGATACACATTCCAGTTTCGTATTTGGCCATTATTTAAGAATCGATTCATTGATGATGACCAAGTATCGCACAGCCCCAGCTGTCAAAGCACACACAGCCCAAGATAGACAGCGCCTACGAGAACAGCTGATTTAGTCAACACATTAACGATTTACTTTTGTCAGATTGATTTATGTGAATATATTTTTTATCGATTTATTTAATTTATTTGAATTACTTTTTAATGTTGTGATTTATTTTTATTAATATGATTTTTATTAATAATACAAAATAACACATATTGTCATTAAAACTTTTCTCATATTTTGAGCTATAAATATGAATATCATATATAACTAAATATCGATTTTATTATTACATTTGATCATTGTACCCACCAACTTTTTCTATTCAATATTGTAATAATTTATAACTTTTGGATTCAATACTTTGTTGAAAATTTATTTTATATAAAAATAATAATGAAAATTATAATAATAAAACTTGTAATAATAATAATAATAATAATATTAACTTGTAATAATAATAATAATAATATTAAATAATAGAATAAAAATTTTAAAATATTAATAATTAAAACAGTAATTATAAAAATAAGTAGTAAATTTATATTTTAAAAATTTTAAAAATACTATGACCTTGAGATATTTTGAATGACTCATCCAATGACCTTGAAAAATCGAATGACATTGAAAAAATGTGATGACTCATCCAATGGCCTTGAAAATTTTGAGTGACCTTGAGAAATTTCCTGATGAGTCATGGTCTTTGTTTCAATGACTTTGAAAGAGTCATTGTCTTTGTCTTAGAAAAATTGTACTTTTGGACTTAGAAAAAAATTATCCCGGGGGGGCGGTATGTGGTCCAGCGTTGACATAACCATCTACTAACTAATAACAAAACGCACCAAGATCAGCATGAAATTAACACAAAGATAACAATATAACATGAAATTTTGACCGAAAATAGATTAATTCATAAAATCAGCATTTTATTGGGAAAGCTGGTTAAAAATAAAATATTTCTAATCGGAAATATTCAATTAAAAAATAAATAAAATAAATTATCTATTTAATGTAATAAAATAATAAAATTAGAGATAAATATTACAAATAAAATCAAGGTCAAATTTGGTTTAAATGCATCAAAAAGAACACACAAGGTTAGGGTCACAAAACAGATATATATACCAATTCATTTTCACAGAATTTTAATGCAAACATTTTGGGAGCAAAGTCAAATTTTCTCGCAGGAACAATTCAACTATTGACGTCAATTTTTCCATACTATGACTTCAAGCAATCTTAAGTAAGCTCTACTTGAGCGAAAATATGGAAAATGATTTCCTATGAATGTTGGAAGCAGAATACTATGTACCAATGATGATTTGAGAAATATATGATAAATTGAAGATGTCACATTCTGTCGAAATTTTTCCGGCCCACAGCTGAAACACACCGCAAAATAGTAAACTTTACATGCTACCGAGATGTGTAAGTGCAGGTTCATCCGCCAATATCTCGTTCCCGTGAAGATTCTTCCGTGCGTAACGCTAGAATCCAAACGTCAATTTATACAACATATGTGTAGATGGAAGATAGAGGAGCAGTCTTTTGGCTGTCCTTTCGTCATCCATCTCCCGAAAATTAGACCTAAAATAACCTTACTTATCGGCTTAAAATCATTCACACCGAGTAGTCCAGTGGACACTCATAAAATCCTAATATCGATATATCTAACTCTAAGGCTAAATAAAGAAAGTGAGTGTTGGAAAAGAGCGGTAAATCGTTGCAACGTTAAAAATCAATTATCTAACGTGGATAATCTAAAATAATAATCCAAGTCAAAGGCCTTTCATAAAGAGTAAACTTCTAATAACGAGAAAATTAATGACTAAATTACCTAATTAATGGTCTAAAAAGATAATTAAAAATTCAGTAAAATCATTTGTTGAGTAAAATCTGTAGTAAATGACGAAAAGATTAAATAGCAGGGCAAATAACAAAAATTCAGCACGTAAATTATAGGGAGGTGAACCTAAGCCTAAAGAAAAGTTAAATGAAAGGAATTGTTAAAGTAAAATATGAGGAATTTATAAAATATCAGCTAGAAAACCTAATCAGCCAACGTTCAAATGTATAAAATATGGTGATTATAAAAAGTAATAGTATGACATTCCAACGGAAATTGAATAGCGACAATAATAGTATCATAGGACCAGGCCCGGATTTACCTATAGGCAGACTAGGCACTGCCTAGGGGCCCCGCAGTTTTGGGGGCCCAAAATCGAAATCATCTAAGGGGCCACAAAAAAAATATTTTTTTTAATGGATTTTTTATATACTAAAATATAAAAAAATTAAAATACAGTATAAAATACA
Source organism: Schmidtea mediterranea (assembly GCA_022537955.1). Lineage (NCBI taxonomy): Eukaryota > Metazoa > Platyhelminthes > Tricladida > Dugesiidae > Schmidtea > Schmidtea mediterranea. The sequence continues at coordinate 89,778,943 of CM039680.1, forward strand.
TGTATTATATAAAGAATTAAAAAACATTGTACGTATGTTTTTATTTAAGGAAATTTTCTAAAATACTAACAATTTGGGGCCCCAATAATTTTAAAAGTTGTTATAGTTGAAAAAATATTTTTTCTTTATTTCCGCAACCTCCAAGGGGGTTATCATTAGTGGAGTTTGTCGGTTGAAATTTGCGAAGGCGGGAATCGAATTGTTATTGTGTAGAAACATATTTTTTTGGTAAAAATTTTATACACAAAAGAAAAAAATTATTTCAAACGAAATCGGCTTAAAAATAAAAAATTTAAAATAAAGCAATTTTAGGACGAAGTGAGGCTTTTTTTTAATTGATTAATTGTTAAGATCTAGGTATAGTATAAAAATATTAAAATTATTTAATCAATTTAATTAAAAAATACTATAATTAAATTTAAGATAGAATGAAACGAAACTACGCAAGCGGAGCGTTTAAAAGGAAGAAAAAAGCAGAGAGAGAAGAAGAAATTAAGAAAATTCCTAAGCTAGATTGTTTTTTCACTAAAGATTCTGCAACCGAAAGTGAATTTGTAGCACAAGAAGATCGGCACCAAAGCGACCAAATAGAGGTCTCTTCCAGTACTTCAAATCAACCTATTTTCACTGGAAGTTCAAATCAAGTTTTTAATGATTTCGAAAATAATTTGGAGCTGGTAGATAACATTAATAATGAAAATTTAGTGGAATCCCTGATTGAATCATCTCCAAATGCAAATCGTGAGAATGACGTAGGATTATGGGGAGAATTGTCTTCTGAAGACACTTTGTACTGGATTGTACCGGATTTGTACTGAAGACTTTATTCTTTGATGAAAAAACAAATGGAGAAAAGTACACTCGCGAATGGCTTGTATATTCGCCTAAAATTGGAAATGTTTTTTGTTTTGTTTGCAAATTACTCACTGCTTCAAATTTCAATTTAGCAACCAATGGCCTGCGAGATTGGAAAAATGCTGGTTCCTCATTCAAAAGCCATCAAAACTCTTCAGAACATCGTAATGCTTTAGTTACATATTTAACTAGAAAAAGTAACTATTCTGTGTCGGATCAATTGCAAAAAGAAATACAACAAGAAAGGATTTACTGGAGAAAAGTCTTAGAACGAGTTGTAGCTGTTATTTGCACCATTGTTGAACGAAATTTACCATTTCGAGGATCAAATGAAATTTTTGGAATGGAAGGAAGTGGCAATTTCATTGGACTCTTGGAACTTATTGCAAAATTTGATCCATTTTTAGCAGAGCACATTAGAAAGTTTGGTAATCCAGGATCTGGAAAAACTTCTTATCTCTCAAAAACAATTTTTGAGGAATTGCTCGATCTGATGGCAAAAACAGTATTGAAGTCGATTTCTGATGACATCAAACAATCAAAATATTTTGGAATGTCTGTGGATTCCACCCCTGATATATCACACAAAGATCAATTGTGCATGATTATCAGATACGTTGATCAAATCAATTTTAAACCAATCGAGCGATTCTTAAACTTTATTGAGATAGAGAATCACACTGGAGAATATTTAGCTGACATTTCATTGGAATTTTTTGAAAAGGATATTGGGTTAAATTTTCAAGATTGCCGATCACAATCGTATGACAACGCTATGAATATGGCCGGAAAATACAAAGGAATGAGGGCAAAAGTTCTTGAAAAAAATGATAAAGCAATTTTTTTACCGTGCAGTGCTCATTCTTTGAACTTGGTTGGAAATTCAGGTGCGGACTGTTGCATAGAATCAATCAATTTTTTCGGATTAATTCAGGAAGTTTACAATTTTTTTTCATCGTCTACTGAGAGATGGAACAAGTTAGTTGAATTTTCAAATAGAACGGTAAAATCGTTATCAAAGACTAGATGGAGTGCTCGTTCTGAGTCAGTTAAGGTTATTCACGAAAACTATGAAAATGTAATGGAAGCACTAAATGCCATCATTGAAGATGCAAATTTTTATGGAAACACTAGAAATGAAGCAAATAATTTATTGAATAAAATGGAGGAGTTTGAATTCATACTTCTCGTTATATTTTGGGATCAGGTTCTAGAGAGAATGAATGCAGTTTCAAAAAATTTGCAAAGTCCTAAAGTCACATTAGACATTTTTTCTTCGTTATATGCATCTCTAGCTTCATATATTACAAATTTGAAAAATAGCTTTGATGAAATTAAAATTGAAGCTAAAAAATTGTTACCAAACACTGACTACACTGTCAAGAGAAAGAGATTTAAAAAGAAATTTCCAGATGAAGATCAAACTACCACAGAACCAGAAATTAGTGCTAAAGAGAACTTTCGAAACAACGTCTTCATGAAAATTTTAGAAAACATCGAAAATAATTTGATTCAGCGCTCTGATTGTTACTTGGAAATTTCTAAAGTGTTTGGTTTTTTGACAAATATTGAATTGTCGCAAGAAGATTTGAAACAACATGTGAATAACGTTGTTGAAAAATATCCAGATGATATAGACGATTCACTTTTTTTCGAGTTACTACAATTTCACGAATATATCAGGAACGATTGGCCAAATGATCATCCAAATCATTTGAGTTTCTACGAGATAATTAAAGAAAAAAATTTGGAAATTGCTTTTCCAAATTTGGAAACAATTTTAAGAATTTTTTTGTGTCTAATGATTGCTAATTGCACTGGCGAAAGAAGTTTCTCAAAATTGAAGCTGATTAAAAATTTTTTGAGGTCAACGATGAGTCAAAAAATTTTGAATAATTTGGCCTTATTATCTTGTAACATTGATAAATTGAAAGCTATTGATTTTGATTCATTGATTAATCAATATGCTCTAGAAAAATTTAGAAAGAAAGTTTTGTAAAATTATATTTTTGACATGACATATGTATCTTATTTTTAAGCGGAATTATTTAATAAATATATTTCAAAATATAAATAGGTAGTAAATAATTATTTCTTAAATACTTTTAGCAAATAAAATAATCTACATAATTTCCTTGAAATATACTAATTAATTTTGAGGGCCCCAAAAAGCTCCTTTGCCTAGGGCCAACAAATGCTTAAATCCGGCCCTGCATAGGACATTGACAATGACAATCTTACAAGAATTAAAAACAGTCACTAACTGTAAGTAAGGAGTTAGGTATCATTTATTTAAAATTATTTAATTACAAGTATCAAAAGTTAAATATAAAAAGTCATTATAATTGTATCACTACTTAATTTAATCATAACATAACCTTTACAAAATACTACATCGATAAAGAATCTGTGATTTACTAGACACCACGCCCTTATTTCACATTGTTCACACTTCTTACAGATAAGATATCCTCCCTTAACTCGACAACAGGATGAAATTTTCGGCATATCACTGAGTCATCCACTGAGGTATTAAAATAACTAGGTTTCGGAAGGTTAGGAATAATAATCCCAAAGTGCTCGATGTTGATTTAAATCGAGGAGAACTGCGAATTCCAAGGACTCTAGGACCTAACAAATATAAAAAGAAAAAAAAGAGAAATTGAAAAATCATTTACTTACTGCTGGTCAGGAAATGCAATGGAGAAATTCTAATTGGAAGTTGATAAAGCTGGAGTTCAGCAAATTACAACTAAAATTGTGGTTGGAACTCAGTAAATATAAATAAAATCGTATTTTGAAATTAGTGACAACAGCACAGTGAGGACAATAAACACGTGATTAAATACTCATTGACGTCATGAAACGTCGACAATATCAGCATGGTGGTACAGAAAATAAAATACGATGTGTGCCAGAAATTCTATTCCAACAGAAAATGAAATTAACACGCCAATAAGTGGAAGAAAAATTATCGATTAACTGCCACACCGGCACAGGCAAGTATATATTGCCGATATCATGAAGGATTGATCAGTTTTATACGATTGAAATTTAGGGAAAGAGATGCTCACACCAAGAGATGCCATAACCATGACGAGGATGACGAAAGAAGAGAGCCATAATAACACTAAGTTCGATCAACGAAGTGAAACCCGAAATCGGGAACGAACTAAGGAGAATGAGGACGAAACTAAATACATAATTTATTCTATTAAATGTTTTAATCGTTTAATCCGTGAGAAAACATAGCCACCACGATTCGATTATCGCCGAAATAGCCTTGGAACACCCTAAAGATCGAGGATTAGAGAACACTCCGATAAACCAACTTATGCCTACCACTAGAATTGTATTATGTCAATAAATTTTCATTGCATGTTTTGTTCAAAGCTTGTGCGAACGTATCTTATGACGTCTCCCAAACATCAATTATAGCGATGAACCGTGCACCAAGACGAGAACACGCTATTATGTTTTATTCCAAAATCTTACACAAAACGAATCATGCTTTCAATTGAACCTTGACTACGACTGAAAATTTCACACTAGACGCCAAGAAAACATACTATCGCCCTCCAGTTGTCTGAATTCTACCTGATGATGAGACTTATCTGAGTTTCGTAGACATGAATAGAGAATGAGCCTAAGTTAGGTGTCCGAAAATCAAACCAATTTGCAGGCGCATTAAATGAGTTACCGAGATGGCCCGAATCCAACCCTTAGCTATGATACGAGTACCGCAGAAAATTGAAAATTCTCCTATAAATATAAACGCCATGCAAAATCCCAGTTAAATATGGATACCTGAAGATCCAACTGACATATAAATCGAGTTGTAGAGCCTGAGGCAAAATTAATCCCATACCTTACGACACATCCCCGACCAGGTGAACAAGACACTCCCTCATTTTTTTGTTTTTCACTGAAAATCTATCCTAAACCTTATTTCATAATTAATTCAAATATAACTTTCCACCATTATAGACGACTCCTGGATCGACGCATCCAGAATTACCGTGCAATTCCCCGCACGAACGGCAGCGCGATGCCGACAAGCGATATGGGACGCTAGATTCTCAATCTCCCCGGTTCGAGAATCGAGAGAGAGCTGCTACTTTGACAACGATGAGGTAGAATTACCATATGTGTGATAAAGCGGGAACCTGGGCGCAACCCGGCACGGGAAGCTAGACAGAGAGCGGAATTCATATTAGCTCGATTGGAGATACAACAGAAACAAACAAATTGGCAAGTGGAAATGCCCAGACGGCGGCTAGACAGAGTGAATGCATACATCACAGCAGGGAGGATTCAAAGCACTGACGGTTATGCCACAAACTACGGAGTATCCTATGAGCTCGATGATCCGGCTGTGGTGGAGATGGATACTCCAATAAATGCCGTGATTCGGAGACGACTGCTGCCAAGAGACATACAAAGCTATGACGGCCAATCACCTCAGCGGCGGGAACATTCCTATGCTCAAAATCAATCCAGGTGTTCATCAATCTCTCGTGTCGATAATCGTCTAAGAAGATAATGATTTTAGCAGCTTGCACTCCGTTTAGGTCCCTTACTTTCCTCGCTCACTTATGTTAGTTGTCATTCATTCCACATATGGACTATCTCCATTATCAATAGGTTTGATTTATAAAACAACCAAATTAAACAAAAAATACTTTTATTTGTAATACGGTACGATTTAAATAAGGAAATTTCAATCCGTTCGTTGTTTTTGTAGCTTCTGACGTGCTTGTTCGGCTCTTCCTGGCCTTGTGCGGGACTTCAATTGACTTGGTCGTTCCGCTGGATTCATCTGATTTTGGTAGGCCACTTGGGCTGGGGCAAATACCAGAGAGTACGTAACCGCCCTTCCTTCCTGGCTTGCCGCCACAGCCACTTCTAATTTACGGATTTGGATCCTTTGAGCCTGGTTTAGGGCTCTTTCGTCTTGCCAGCCTTTCTGAGTGGCATCAATTTTTTGATATAGCCGTTTTACTCTGGACGGCTCGGACCACGAAGCCTTGATCCGCTGGAGTTCACGGCTGAGTTGAAGGCATTGTTGGTGCAGGTTGTTGTTCTCTCGGCGGAGCTTCTTTAGTTCTAGTTTAATCCCTTGGGTGGCATCCATGGCTGCAACATATAAGTAATGTTAATATGATATATTAGATACCACATCTAGATGATTTAATGGCCCTTGGATGAATAAATACTTTCCATGATGTCTTATCTAAATACTATAACCCAGTATTCTTTCGCTAATTAATATTAATAAAAAACGTTTTAATTCAATTAAACCTTATAAAAGTAATCAAATCAGCAATGAACAAAAACAAAACTTATTTCGCGTCATATTTTACAGCGGTTCATTCATTGTTCGTTTTTGCATCAGCCGCCTTCGGGAGTACGCGTGCTCTTCTTTGCCTCTGTCATCCAAAATGTCCCTGATCTCTGGTTAGAGTAAGCTTTTGGGGACGACCAGATGTACGGGCGCATCAAGCTTTAGAAGAGTTAGATCTTCTGGGTCGTAGGTCACTCCATAATTGGGCAAGTGGCCATCCGAACTCGGAATACGCCCACTAGGGATGTCTCTATTAATCCGCGTCAGGCGTTTCCTTTGCCGATTAGCCAGGTGCCTATATTGTCGCTCCAGTTGTTCGAATCTGTGAAGCGCTCTTTCCGCCGCTTGTTGAATTTCTCTGTCCGGATTCCTCCCCAGTTCCCTCTTGATCAAGATACTCGGCAGTTCCGTATCTGTCTCCCGGTCAGCTGAGTTCCGATATTGCCATTCGGGAGTACCATAGGTTGATATGGAGTACCCTCGATCCCATAGACCCTGGCGATACCTCCCGGCAAACCTGTTTGGTATCGTTAGTGTGGTACGTTCGGCATCGCTCCATTGGCTACTCGATCTACCTGTTAGAATTAATAGCAAATGAATTTGATTAGCGTCCAAATACTTATTCCTAGTCACTGTTCGCAACTCGGCTCTCTACCCAATCGTTCCCGAGTTAATAGGCCACGGGTTTCGCCATTTTAGTCCTACTAAGTCGTTCTTATCCAAATAAAATGACCCGTTTTGATTTGGTCGTTCTATGCATTAGCTTCGATAAAGAACATATGGTCATCTCACCGTCTCTTGTTTAAAATCATAGTGGGAACAAAAACGGAATCAATATGTGGTTGTAAAACCAATAGTCGGCTCCTGGTTCGAGTCTGATCCACTATCTATCTGAATTCAATTAACTTATAAATCGGTTTTTATGATGATCTTGGGTAGATTCTGAAAAATTCCCTGTGGATAACTTATATAATCCATTTCTAGTGTGAGATTATGGGAAGCAAATCAATGTATTACGACTATAAGTACGTCAACTACGCGCTATGTTAATTTAAAAACCAAAAATCACATTCAAGAAAACTCGACATCCGTAAATAATTTCTCTCATTAAACCAGCATTACTATGTAGCAAAATGTGACGATTACCAACAAAAGGGAAACAATTAATATTACTAAATCAGCTCTAACATTAATTAATTATTAATATGTAGGGTCTGTGATTACTTCGACACGGGTTTATGAACAAAAATTATTTCTTAAATAATTAAATAACTATGCTTTCAACAGAAAATATATTAAATTAACAAAGTTCGAAGCATCATGGTAAAATCGGCCTTACCTGCCGAGTTATGTCCTAAGTAGGTTCATTCATGAGAACATATCCGGGTAGCCTCAGTTTCATTTCGTCGGGCGTTGACTCGTCTCTGTGTCATCATATTCCCCTCAGTAACGGAATCAGCTTTCTTCGTCATCTCCACGCTGCATCCATCGCGATTTGTCACAGGTAAATTTGGCATAATTTTCCAGTTACGAAGTACGAATATACTGATAACTGTTGTAGTTCAGCTCGTATTTATATCACTGTTGATTTCTCTTACCCGTAGACGGGTAGAAACTTGATTTGGCGGTGGCGTTTACTGATTAGTTCTCATTTAAAATTTTCTATCATCGATTGGTGAGGGCTGTTATTTTCTTCAGTGGATATCACCTTGGCGTGTTGGTAATTTCGTATCCACTTCCACTCTGATAAGGGTGTTGATAGTGGCATGTCTTATATTTTCTGGAGTTTCATAATACGACCTCAATATTTCTTTTGAAAATCATAACTCTTGGAATTTTATCCGACAGTAAGATAAAATTGTTTTACGAATTTATTAAATTCTTCCTCAATTTAGGTCCGATTTGTACACCATAGTAACCTGGTTATACTTGTCGAGCATTCCTCTCAGTTGACCATTGCCGAGGTCCTCGCGTTGATTTATCAATTGTCGTTACCCTAATTTGGCTGGTTTTGGCGGATCGTAAATGTATCGTTCTGACGCTGGCGAATATATCTGCAGTCTCAATGGGTGGAAGTCGCGGCGACTATCTTGTGATGGTTCTCATCAATAAACATATTATTGGGATTCCACTTTTAATTTTTGATTGGGGTGAGGCTGAATTAGTATCTTATACTGATAGCTATTATAAGTGTATATTCTCGGTAGTTAAAGGATGAATTAGGATGAACTTGGCGGTTGGGTTGGGTTTATGGCTATTATTTTATGGTTAGTAGATCAGGCATTTGGCCGAAGATATCGATTAAATTTTAATTGTGTTAACCAGAGTATCTAAAGTAAGGCGATAGTGGGAGCTTGATATTTAATTATTACGGTATCTATGGGAAACCTTTTATTCCGCCTTTTCCCATTTACTCCCCTATGAATTAGTTTCTGTTCGGTTCTAGTTAATAAATTCACGTTAATTCTTGTTTATTGACTGGATTAGTTCCACGTCATATTAGCAATATGGTTTTTAGTCATTAAAGGTTTCCGCTTAAACCTCTCATTATTTACCGAATATTATTTTATTTTCTCAGAATAGTTAATAGAGTTTAATTTGACACATCCGTTACATCGATTTCCGCAAGCCCCTTTCCATCTAACCTCAAATTGTTCCTAGGAGATTTGTATATTCATATTAGATTTTAAGAGTGTCCACTGGACTACTCTGTGTTATAATTTTAGCCGATGAGTATCAATATTTTAGGTCAATTTTTCGGGAGTAGGTGGAAAGGGAATCAACCAAAAGATTGATTCCCGATCTCCCCACTGTCTTTATAAGTGCAAATGATTTGACGTTCGAGTCCGTCGCTACCCACGGAGAAGTCTCTCACGGGCACGAGCTATTGGCGGACTTACACCGCACTTACACTGCTCGGTAATTATGTATGAGTTTAATATCTTGTTGGTGTGTGGCTGTGGGCCGGAAAAATTTCGACAAAAGTTAATTTCAAAAGAATATAATTATTCGTAATGACATTTCATTATTCGTCATGACATTGGTTATTCATAAAGGCATTTCATTCAATCTCATCCTTCATACGTAAATCGTCATGCTCACTTTTAAATTCTTTCAGAGTTTCGGTTAAGTGGCGATAGTTGTAAGTAATTCTTTTCTCAAGTGATCGAGTGGTTATTCAATTCAGCAAAAAACTGAAGGTTAGTTCGTTTATTGAAAAAGTGTTAAAATTATGTGAAAATGGATTGGTATTTATGTTGGGCCAGAACATAAACGGCCTTGTAAATGTTTAAATGAGTCGGTAGCACACATGCAAATATTGATGAGAGAAAACAATATGAGAGAGAAAACAATAAAATATAAAATCATAAACACAAAAATAAATTAAAGTAATAGCAAAATGCAACAAGATTCGCACGAAATAAATATAGACATAACACGAAAACCCAGTGATTTTGACCGAAATTTGACAATTTATTAAAAAATACAAAATTTCATGAAAATGAAATAAAAATCAAATAATTTGAATTAGAAATAATTCAATTAAAAATCTAAAGAAAAAATTGTCAAATAAAATCTCAAAATAATAAAATTAAAGATTAAAATATACCAGAAAATTTCAAGGTCAAAATTTGTTTTACTAAATCAAGAAGAACACGCAAGGTTAGGGTCGTACAATAGGTATTAACCGATTACAAAATCAATATATAAAACCTGATCGAATCCTTCAGTGAATAAATAACGAAATTTCGTCTAGAATTTAGCTAATAATATTATAAGATTAATTTATAAAACCTGATCGAACCCTTCAGTGAATAAATAACGGAATTTTGTCTAGAGTTTAGCAAATAGTATTATAAGATTAATATACGAAACCTGATCGAGTGCTTCAGCGAATAAATAACAAAGATTTTGTCTAGAATTTAGTTAATAACATTCTAAAATTTAAATTTAAAAAACCTGATTAAATTTTTCCAATAGAAGCCAACGAGTAAACAACTAAAATCCCGTCAAAAATTTGACTAAAAATACCGAATGGTTAGACCCAAAGTGCTGATGAAAATTGTCCTCAATAGAATTAGTAAGTAAATCGTCAAAATCCCTAAAATTTAGATTGATATTAATTGATTAAATAGATGACGTAACTTACTAGGTAATTGAAGAGATTTGATTTCCGTGATAGATCGACCATCTGATAAATAGAAATATCTCCGCGAAAACTAAAAATCTAAGAATCAAAGGTCATTGGCACATATACACGAAGTAGTGAAAACCAGACATTTCCGTGAAATACCAAATCGATATCCAGTGTGTCGAAATCCTGATTATCATAACTATGAGCGAATTGAAAATTTTTTCTGAGTGTGTGTGACTACAAATTCCTATCTCCGCCTGCACACACTCCAATATAAAACCTGCCGATAATGGTCTACCATTTAGAAAACCAAAATCATGTTTAAACAGAATAATCACTCACCATCGGACACATTAGATAATAATAAAATCACGGACGAATCGAGATGGAATAGAAACGCTCCAGTGACGCCCCCAGTTGAAGCTATGCCTTCGGAATCCCGACCCAACGTTACAGGTAAATCCATACTTATATTCAAATTTCCGTCTAATCATATAAATCTTAGCCGGGAGCTCAATATCGACCGCGTGAATCCAATCTAGACCAACGATAGTTTTAGAAAATAAAAGAATTTTTTTGTTTTATTATTAATTTTTCCCGAAGTAAATTACCAAGGTTAGGTCAAACGCTAGATGTCAACCCCAAATTTCATGCACATTTTTCTCCAACCTGTTCGATGAGGAATCAACCCGAATAGCGAATCCACTAGCATTGTGTCAACCAAAATATTTTTGTATAGTCAAAACCGTTTGATAGAGTGGAAATACAATTTTGCTGTCAAAGTAACATGCCGAGAAAGCTCAGGATCGACCCTTGATGATATTCATAATAATCAGCAGACAGGGTAGGTTATCAGTAATTCCCCAAATAAAAATGGATTCTTTTGGTATCAAAATGAATAGATAACTGCATTAACTTCAAATTACCTTATTAACAAATTCTCTTGGTGGTAATGTAAATAATTAAGTAATTATTCGATTTAGATCTTTGTATTATTAATTTTTGCAATCAAATTAGATAAATCAATTCTCTTAGTGGCAACTTAAATAATTAGGTAAAGAAAATCTCAGTATTCACTTAATTATCATTATCATCTCACTAGTACTAGGAACTTTTGCAACAAATGGACAAATAAAGGAACGATTGAGGCGCTTTATGAAATAATCTGTATGACAAGCGCGTTAAATGGGTATAGTAGGTTAAGACAATGATTTTTTCTTGACATTTAATAGAACCTGTTCGGACAGTTAATGGTACCCTCCCTATAGTAATTTCACTAAATAAGCATGTTTATAAATTTTTATAAAATTATATTTAGTTTTTTTTATAAGGATTTTTAGGTAATGCAAGGTTTAATTTTATTACTTATGTTTTCAGAAAACATTTCTTGAAAAGTAAAATTTTTATTTTTTATATTACGGATACTTTACAGTGTAATAAACTATTCATTGAAAAATTTTATTTATTTCCAAATTCGAGTCTTATTCCTACTTCACGAACTAGTATTTGATAGTCTGGTTAAATAAACAATGATACTAGGATATTAAAAACATTTAAAAATTCGATTTCAATTAAATAAAATTTGCTGGTGCAGATTATCGTCGAGTTGCTATCTTTTATATTGTAGACTTCCATTTGACACTCCTAGGTATTAATTAATGTCGACTTTGGAAATGACATACCCGCCTATGTATCATAGATCGTAGGTAATGCGTTAGTTTAATTAACACCGGAATCATTAAACAGTAAGCTAGATAAGAAAACGGAGCGAATTAAGGTACTGTGCTAATAGTTTTTAGAGGCAACAATAAGGTCCTTCTTCTGTAACAAACCAAGTGACCGACCCAGTTGAATTTTTACCTTGATTATTATGCGATAGACAATGTTGAGGAGAATCTGGATAACTATGTACTCAATTGTAGATGCACCAAGAGTTCTTGTTTACGTCCCCATCCAAGTTGCCGATCAGTGGCGACAAATATGGAGACGCATCTGTCAGGAAAAATACCCCGAGGTGCCCCAACTCAGAGAAAACCAACAGGACGCTATACACACGGTGGAGAATACTAGCAGGCAATTCATGCCTAACGGACAACTAGGCGGCCCGAGTCCGGCCCAAGAAATTCATGTTCGGGCCCGAGCTCTACTGGCCCGCTTTGAAGACCATCAACGCCGGGTCAACTCCCATGTAATCTGGGCCAGGCAATACCTGGCAAACGTGGAAGATGATATCGCGGCCGGTAGGATCGCGGATTCCTACAATTACATGCCGCCGCCAAGCTCCAGGCCTATCCGAAATACAAAGAGACCGGTCTTTGTATACTACGAAGACCCGTTCACCCAGCCGACCCCGAACGAGAATGTGGAGGGGCGATATCAAAACCCCGATTTCCGTTAAAAAACCCAACATGGAAAATTTATAGTGACCCTAATGAGACTAAACGTTATTGTTAATAAATAATTAGCCTTTTGTTTATGTGTTTTTGAATTTTGTATTATAATTTAATATCGTAACGATCTGGATGAACATTTAAATAATTTACGATTGGTGGATTCTAAATTAACGTCATTGTTTTGCAGAGATGGGACTTCTGGAAATTGTGCAAAGGGAATTAGAACATTCCCGTAAACTCAACAAGGATTTCTACACTCAACTTAGCGAGATGTCCCGGGAAATCCAACAAACCAAAGCCTCCTGGTTGGAACCGAAGAAAGTAAAACTGCTTCATCAGCGACTTACTGTAGCCCAAAAGGGATGGGTGGATGAAAGACAGTTGAATCAAAGTTTGCGGACACAGATAAGGGGTCTGGAGGTCGCCTTGTCGGCCTGCCAGGAAGGGGCAGCAGTGACTTCCCCCTTGTCTTTACCCCTGCCCAGCTGGCCTACCGAGATCCGGTAGCGACTACACAAGCCACGCCAAAAACAAGCAACTACCGACCCGAACGCAAGGAACGGGCTAAACGTCGAGCCGCTCGATTATTAAACAATGCCTAGTTAACTTGTAAAATGTATTTATTTTATAAAAATATATATTTCTTGTTATTTGAAACAATATTTTCAAGGATTTGATAAGTGTAGACTCATAGAGGTAACATGAGGACATTGCGCCACCTGAACGAGAAACTTGCGCGAAAATTATAAGTACAAACAATGGCATTCACAATATAAAAGGACCCAAAAAAATCAAAAGCGAGCACAAGTCTTCTATCGACAGCTCGTTGGACCCAGAGATCTTCCGGTCAATTACAGCGTTAGCAATAACGCTCACTTTTTGAGGACGATCTACCCACTCGAACGCAGTTCCAACGTTGCCTAGCAACGGGTGCCGAGTGGTAGCAAAGAAATATTTATATGGCGTTACCGGGGTAACCACGACACTATTTAAACAAACATCAACACCCAGTAACCCACCATTTATACCTATTCTGTGACCCTAACCTTGCGTGTTAAATTTGATGCGATAAAACAAAATTTGACCTTGATGTTATTTGTTTAATCTAATTCTAATTTTTATTATTTTCTGGATTTAACTTGGCAATTTATTCATTCAGTTTTTATTTAATTTATTTCCACTACAAATTATTTTATTTTAAGTCAACATTTTCATTAATTCTTTATCTTTGCGTAAATTGTCAATTTTCTGACAAATTTTTTGTTATTATGTTATTTTTATGTTATTTCGTGCGGATCTTGATGCACTTGTTAATTATTTTAATTTACTTTTGTTTTTTCGATTTTATATTTTTAATTATGTCTTTCTCACATTTTAGAGGGGTTATTTGGTGTTTATGGGTCTGATTTTAAACCTGCCTGTTGTGTTTGCGTGCTATTTCCGATCCATTCAAACAAAATTTGTTGTTAGCCAAACTTTATAAATAACATTCACTTCATAAGAAAGAACTATATTAATTATATGATTTCTGTTGAATGTCTGATTGGATTTCCATAACCACGAAATATAGATCAATTTTCAAAAATAGGTATAATGGCATTTTAAAAATTTTACATGTACTGTTTTTCTGTACTAATATTTGATACCTGTTATTTAAGTTATTTTTCTCTGTTTAATAAGTTGTGTTACAGAATCAATAGTTTGATTATCATTGAAAAAATGTATCTATATTGTTCAATGAAATTTCGTTGGCGGATATAACACAATGATTATTCATTTTTTATTTATTTTCACATGCCAAATGTAACAAAAGTTTGTTTAAATGTAATACATAATGAATTTATTTTGAATGAGTTAAATTGATGATGACGTAATTATCTTCACATGTGCACTTGTATCACGCATTTTTCAAGAGAAAAGTTTTATGATAATCATTAATGAATTCTTTTTCAAACTGTAATAAAAGATAATTTTTATTGAAACTTTTACTGTATTACCTTAATTATTGTTTTAGAACAACAATTTTATTTATCGTTAAATTTTGCTTTTTATGACGATCAACAAGTCACGATTATGCTGGCGTTCTGTGTGAACATATTATAATTTATGTAGTCAATCAAAATAATTCTCATTCAAAATATAAGTCATTAGCAATCATAAAATCCTTTAATTCATCGCTCTGATCACCACATGCGTGGTCCAATTTACGATCTCATATTTGAAAGAAAATAAAAGTTATGTTGCAATTCTTCTGTATAAGTGAATTTTTGTTTTAAAAACGTATGGTTTTCTTCCGCTTTTGGGGCGAACCTTAACTAGTTTAAATAATAGTTAAAACATCAAAATTGTGCTGATAATTCAAGTAGCAATTAAAAAAAATTAATTTAATTACCTTTTCTTTTGTCTTATGGTTTACACTTTATAATGATTTCGTAGTCCACAAAAGTTTTTCAAACGTTAAAATAAATAAATTTTAAACAATTAAATTGATTTTCTGCAACTTTAAACGTTTCTCAAAAAGGAATATGATTTTATAATTAAGAACCGAAGTTTCCATTCTAGACAATGTGATTTGATAGGCTATTTATAAATCGATTTTGATTGGTTGAAATTTTATTGTAATAATTAACATTTTCATTCATGTATAACGTAATCATGACTCATACCAATATGTCGGTTTAATCTATTACACCAAAAATCATGCTGAAATTCATTTGTTTATACAAAAAGTATCATAATTAAAATAATTTTTATCGAAATTTCAAATAATTACCGATGTTTAAAGAAAATAATCTGTCATTTCTACAATTAATTCACGTGATTAAAGAACCAAATACTTTCAAGCATTCCGATAATGTTAGAGATCATTTGAAAAATGTTCGAAATTATTTCGAACAAATCAAATGTCCTGAAAACTTGAAGCTACAAATGTTTTTAAAATATTTGAGTTTAGGTGTTTTGGAAGATTTACAGCTTCAAATGGATTATAATAACAAAGTTGATTTAAATTGGTATGAAGATAAGATGTTGGAATTATACGATGATAGGAGATCTCTTGTGACAATATTGGTGGAATTAGTTGATATAAAACAGAATCCTAATGAATCTACAATCGATTTCGCATCGAGAATTAAAGAAAAAGTGGAAAATAAGAAGATCCCGATAAATATGCAAGACAATGTTAAGCTTCAACTGTTCATTAATGGGCTAAGGCAAAAAAAATATTCAAAAGCATTGAGAATATTGAATCCGAAAACTTTATCAGAAGCAATTAATATGCTGAGATTGGACTTCAGTGTAATTGATAACTCTACTGGAATTTCAAATCTACATACTGAAAAACTCGACGATTATTTGCACATCATTAAATCACTAATAGATAAAATTAGTCCGGTTAATGAAGAGAATAATAATTTATTGATAAAACCCAAACAATCTGATCATCATTTTGATGCTTTCTATGAAAACCATAAAATTATGCTTGTCGATATAATGGAAAAACTTAGTCAGCCGAATTCTAAAGGGGTGGTAATTTTTCCGAAATCTCAAAACGATTTCAAGGTATTAGATATTCCACAGACTGATATTATGGTCGGAATACCCTTTGGAAACAAATCGTATGAATTAGTCCCATGCAAAAGCGATAGTGGATATTTAATATCAAATAGCATGTCAAAAAAGCATAAAGTCTACAAGCTGCCGTCTACTGAAACCATAGTGATAAATGAAAGTGGCAGAATGCATGTCATAAAAAAGCCTACTCTGATTGGTCCTTCCAAATTTGAAAATAAAATGGATTTAGTTACCATACCTGAAAGTATGATAAGTGAAAACAATAAATATTTAACATGCGATCAAATTCTTTCACTGTTAGACTTGAGTAAATCGAATGAACAATCGAAATTGTCAAACGAAATAGATTTATTCGAAGAACCTCTACAATTAACTATAATTGATGGAATAAATACGAAAACTAACGAATCAAACTCCCATTCCAATGCTTCTATAATTTCCGACAATGATTTGAAAGATTTAAAACCAATAATGATTCCATCATCAATGAACTCAATTTACTCTACTGATCTCTGCAATTTAGAAAATTTCCAAATCCCCGATTCGATTTCAACAGCCAATTCGGGTTCGGCAAATATCGGCGTTGATTATCTGTGCAATTCTCCTGATCAAACTCTAAAGGATTTTGAACAGAAAGAAATCCAATTTTCATCAGCGGAAATCGACAATAATTGCAGATTGGGAAACATTATTCAAATCGAGCAAAATCCAAACACCGAAACGATTCAGTTGACGTCGATTGCGAAATTGGTGAATATTGAACCGACGGATCAAAATAATTTCATTTTAGAAAACAACGGAGAAAAAACTGTTGGTCGATTCAAAGTGACGGCCATTGTCAACTGATTTCATTTGCAAATTGAGATTTTATTCTTGGATTTTCGATGTTGTTTTCAGGGGAAATTTCGTTGATTTAATAAGGCACTTTAAAGAATTGTTAGGATTATTGAGAAATATTTTTGATTTATTTTTGTATTGGTTTCGATTAACTACTAAATACATTTTTTGATATCTGGAATTTTTATTCAATGTACTGGATAGCATTTGGTGTATTCTGTCGCAGTCTTTCGTGGCAGGAAATTATTCATTTGCTTGTTTTTTTTTATAAATTTATTATTTTTGCAAAGACAATTATAAAAATCACAAAGTTGTCAACAAAATCAACACCTAGTTCAAAACTAATAAAAACAATTTTGATTCGTTAATCTCTAAAAAATGCATCTTTACTCTGTATGCGCTGACGCTCTATTTTATTTAAAAACTGTTATCTTTATTCTCTTTTAATCCTAAGAACACAACATTTCCTGTTGCTCTTATCCTCTAGTGCTAGTTTATTTTATCGTTACTGTCTCAATATCTCGTGTCTATTCGCAGTTCTGCCGACAACTGGTTCGACATAAAAGAAATCTTACCGACGCTTGATCCGGCGTCTTGAACACCTACCACCGACTGATTCCTTGTCTTGAAAAATTCAGTTTATCAGCTGTCTATTGGAGAACTTGTGTAATATGGCAAGCTGGAGACCTTACACTGACTCAATTTCTTGGCCTGAAATAGCTATACGTTCGTTCAACTTCCAAAAGCGGTTTACTTGACCTTGCGAATAGTAAAAAGGAAGGGTCAGTGTGGTAGTGGCCAAAAATTCTGCCTCACTACTGGTTAGATCACATTAGGCTTATAGCTTCGTACAACTATCGTATGCCTATTGAGTATAAACCATTTACCGGTTAGTTCACATCTCGCTTGCCGATTCATTGTTGTCCTCGATACTCAGTGTGGGTATCCGGGCTTTGTATCGAACGGTCCAGCATCACCAATCCCTCGACTGATAATATCCTGAATTCGACAGTCCGCCGCTGTCATCTGATGCCTCGCCACCAGCTATGGAAAAAAGTTATAACAGATAGGTACCTTTCTCAACTTTGATCTAGGATCAAAAGTGGTATATCTAAATCCACAGCTGCTCTCGGATACCATAAATTTTAATTATTTTCTCGCATTTTTCGATTTTTACATTTTTGATTTTTTTCTATTTTATTTACCCCTAGGTTTTCCCCTCACCTTCTCAATTCAAAAAATGTAGTAATCGCGTTGGTTTGTCTCCCAGAGAGGTGATCAATCTCACTCCAGAAACTCGTCAACATTTGCGACGGATCCTACTACCTTCCTCTCGTCGAATTGATTAGGATTCCCCATCCAGGTAAGCGTACCATCATTATGATAGCTCAATTTCTCCAACTTTATCGATTATCTCTTTCTCATTTCGTACTGTTGGGCCAGAACACAAACGGCCTTGGAAAATGTTTAAATGGATCGGTAACACACATGCAAACATAACATGCAAATTTAAACTCAAACCTATTAAAACATCAGTAGGTAGTTAGGAGCACACTGCAACATAAAAAAACATAGGGGGGGGGGGTTTAATTACAGATTAAATTTCGGATTATCTTGATTACATGATGTAATCAACTTAATTAATTTTAAGTATTTCTAATTAAATTTTTTAAGTATTTCTAATTAAAATTTTGTTGGGCCAGAACGTAAACGGCCTTGATAAATGTTTAAATGGATCAGAAAAACACACGCAAATACAACACGCAATTTAAAATAAACCTGAAAAACACCAAGTAAACCCGATAAAATCTGAGAAATAAAAGAATTAAATATAAAATTAAGAAACATAAAAATAAAATAAAATATTAACAAAATGCATCAAGATCCGCACGATACCTACACAGATACAACAAGAAAACACGACAAATTCGACGAAATTAGAAAAAGCAATTAAAGTTCATTAAAGTGGAATTTAAATCGAAAAATTGAATTAGCAATAATTCAATAAAAATTTCAAATAAAAAATTATAAAAATAAATCAAGAAATATAAAAACTAAAAAATAGAATTTGCTAGAAAAGAACAAGGTCGAATTTTGTTTTACTGCATCAAATTTTACACGTCACACAATTAGGTATAAATACTGATCCATTTTCACATTTAAACACACCATTTTTCTTGAGAACAAGAATCGTTTTGAAAAGCGTTAAATCTTTAAAAACAATTTGGAAAATCTTCAACTACTTTTCAATTATTGTGAACTACATCGAATCTATTTCAAATTTTTTTAGGTGAGAATCATTTACATTGGAACCCTCTTTCCACATCACGACCTTGCATCTCAATGGAGCTCTGCTCGGCGTCGATGTGGGAGGAGAGGTATTTATGCTGTTATGCTATTTTATGCCTATTTTATGTTTGATGATTTTGGAATGGTTAATGGGTAACTTTATTTGTTTCATGATTAATAAAATTTATTAATATGTATTTATATGTTTTTATAAATTATAAAGTTTAACTATCGAAATTTTTCCGGCCCACAGCCGACACATCACGCAAGTTAGTAAAATCAACATAGTGCAGAGGCATGTAAGTGCGTGGAAGATCGCCAATGATATGCACCCGTGAAGACTCAGCGTGTGCAACGCAGCGGTCGGATCGTAAATAGTTATCCCTATAGCTGAAGCGAGGAATAAGGAAGGAGTCTCTGGCTGCTTCCTCGTTTCTCAATTCTGTAAAATCGACCTAAAATTTATCTAACAAACGGCTTAAAATCTCCACACCGAGTAGTCCAGTGGGCACTCAATAACTATAATATAAACATACTATGCCTTAAGATCAATTAAAGGAAAGGGGTACGGGGACAACGTAAATTGAAATGGCTGATATAACCACTTCTGTGTCAATGCTATAAAATGAATTAATAGAGTTAGGATTAAAATGAAACAAAATAAAGTTAGGATTAATAGGAAATGAAACGAATTAAATAGAGCTATGATGGAAATTAAATAAAGTTATGATTAGTATGAAATAAAATGAAATTATGGAAAATGAATTTAATAAAATTACGATTAATAAGGAGAAAAATGAATTTATTAAATGATCAATTGGAGATTAAATGAATTCAAAAAAATTATGATTAATAGGAAACAAAATGAATTGAAATTTAATGAATCTAATAAAATTAGGATTAGTAACAAACCAACTCTCAATTGTACAGTGATATACGAGATATAAAAGAAAATCTTAATTGAAACAAAAGAAAATTGGTAAAGTTAATAAAGAATAAAATCCTGTTTGTAAGGGAAATTTAATAAAATTTTCGGTTAATGAAAACAAATTCTTGTTGATAAAGTAGGTGAAGTTTACAATCGAAACGAAAATAAAATTTTATTTGTTAACTCTGCTACAATTGACAATCATAGAGAATAAAAATCGTACCTACTAGGATATAGAATTAACCACAAACTGAGGTCATATCGGTGAGGTAAGCAAAAAATTGCGATCCATAATGAATTAAATAGTACAGTGGAATAAATGAAAACCAATCAATTCGAGGATTGTAGGATTAACAATAAAATTTGGAACATTTTAGAGATCATTCGGCAAGTTAGGATTATGTGCAGTTGTGCAAAGATGAGAAATTGACCAACAGATCAGAACCATGTTTTAGCCAAATTAATTGCGAAATTAGACAGGGGTTTTCCATAAAATCCAAATTAATCCGACGTAGCACGACTTGTGAATTGAACTGTCAGGAGATCAAAATCTGAAAATAGCAAAAATCCAAAGTTCACCACGAAAAGTCGCCTCGATGAGATGTATTATTAACAACACCAACGCTTCCCGAAATTCTATGATATTGGAAAAGGTCCATTCGAGGAATGTTAATAAAATCCAAGATAGGGGTAGCCCAATGTTGCGACGAGAACGATTGACAATTATGTGCATAATTACACTAATTTTCGAAATGCGATGATTTAAAATTCCGAGACGGTCGGAATAAATTAACTCGATGCGCTTGTCAAAATAATTAGCATAGAACCGCGATAAATTCCAATCAATCAAGTACTCGCCGGTCAATAATATAATCAACACATTTTCCTCGACGTGACTAAGGTAAACATCGATCAAACTGGAATTAAGTCGATCTTACAAATTTAACTAAGAAATTTAACTCGAATTAACTCCAAAAATTTAAACTATTAGAGCTTTAATTATAAATAAGATTATAATTGAAAATGAGATGCCTCATGAATTCCGCAGAACGTTTGACTCGCCTTCCCTTAAACTATTTTATAAGTACACGTACGTATTGCAGACGGATCGGGCCTAGAAGAACCCCAATGACAGTCACTAGTTATACCGAATCTTGGGCCTACCTAAACTCTCTTTAATTGATATAGTCAAGACCCTGTTCCCCACCCTATTAATTTTCATGATCTAAATTTAAATCATTTGCAGAGCATGTCCAACAATCAGATTACCACTCAGGAGAAGCGCTCGGAAAGGAGATTACGAACCACCAACGCTATAGAAAGACCCCGGTCACAGTGGCCTTATTCTATCCCTCAGAAAGCACGGGATCCGAGTAGTAACCCCCTCGAACCAGTGAGACAAGAATACCCAGCCGCCGAAATCTTTGCAAATGCGCAGGATCTCCTCACCCATTGGGAGCGGGTGCAGGAGCAGGTGGACTTACAAGTAGTCAAGGTAAGGATGTACCTGGCAAACGTGCTGGATGACATCCTTGCTGGGCGGATCGCCGTCGCCCATCCACCTCGTCCAGTTCGAGATACTAGGCGTCCTTATACGGTAGAAGCTCTCAAAAGGAGTCTCAAACGATTCTGCCCGGATGAATGAACTGACAAAACGTTATAGTGATTAAAAACCATAATTATAATTAGCATCGCGTGTATTTTTTTTCTTATATAACTGAGAATGAGTGTTGAATTGTTTAAAAGGGTTAAAATATTTAGGCTGACTATAAATTGACGAGTAAAAATCCATTTAATTTCAGCAATGGCTTCTCTACGGATCCTGCAGACGGAGTTAGATCGCGCGAGGCAGGCGAATGCCGAATTACTTAGTCAAGTCCTGCAACTAACCCGTGAAATGCAGCAGATCAAAGCGACGTGCTTAGATCCTAAACGAACCAAAGTCCTATACCAACGACTTACCGCAGCTCAAAAGGGCTGGGCCGAGGAACGCCAGCTCAATCGGAGTTTGCGAACACAGGTACGGGGGTTAGAAGTCGCCCTAGCTGTATGCCGAGAAGGTGAAGCGGTAACTTACCCGCTCATCTTCGCCCCAACTCAAGTGCCACAGACAGCAATCAAGACAGCAGAGCAACCCGTCGCCACCAACAATCGCCGACCGGGACGTAAGGAGCGTGCCCGACGTCGAGCAACCCAACTTCAAGATACCAAACCATAGATATGCATCATGTGATTTGATTTAATAGAGTAGTTTAGCCTTAGTTGAGTCGTTTTCTTTTGAAATTGCACACCCGAACGGTCATAAGTAACCCTATTACGTCTCAGTTTTCCACAGGCAAATAAGCACTAATCATGAACAATTATTTATGAGGGACAGAGCAAAGCGAGCATAGGTCTTCTATCGACAGCTCGTGAACCCGAGGTTTGTCCGAGCAATTACAGTACTAGCCAATGGTATTCAATTTTTGCGGACAATCCACCACTTGAACACATTTCCAACGTTGCTTAGCAACGGGTGCCAAGTGGAGTAGTATCTTTTTGTATGGCGTTACTAGGGTCGCCAGGAAGACAAGCAAGATCTGAAACCCTGTAACCCACCATACAAATTTGGGGGCTCAGCCGGGATTGAATGATTGTTTTTGCGAAAAACCAAAGGAATATAGACATGCGTAAAGTTTAAATAGAAAATGTCGGGACGAAATTTTACCAAACCCCGGAGAGATGACAAATGAGAAAGAAGGGAGCTAAACACAGAAAGATAAGAAACGATTAACCCGACACAAAATGAGAAAATATGTTGATGAAACGAATGGCTTGCCCACCAAGTACAAATTTGGGGGCTCCGCCACGGGTTTGAAGCGTTGTTATTTGAAAAGACCAAAACCATCAAGAGAATTATGTCAGTACACCCTCAACCGGGATTGAGTGATTTTCGTGTGCAAACAAATCGATGAGAAAGTGTAAAGTTCGAGGAGGAAATTGAAACAGCAATAAAAACCTGATACAAATTTGGGGGCTCATAAAAGATTGTTTTACAAAGAACCCAAGGAAATATAAGCAAATGTTTAAAGCTTAAACAGAGATGCTGAGACGATATGTTGCAAACCCTGGAGGGATGAGAACGCCATAAAACAAAACCCAGAGAACAACTGTTGGAAAACGAGTAACCCGACTACAAATTAAGACGCCAAGACACTCAACATCCATCAATACTTGACGACATGACACCCTTGTAGGACACCAACAACAATGACAAGACGCATAAGTAATTAAAAGGGCAAAATTCGGGATAAAATGAAATGGGGTAAGTAAGGGGAGTAATGATAAACGGGAGAAAGCAACGGAACCAAATAAGCCAACGGTAATAGAATAAAGCACAACAGGTAATGAGTAAATAGGGGTAGATAAAATGAATCAAAATATATTAAAGAGGTGAAAAAATTTAGTTAATTAGTATTTAGATAAATTTAAAGGGTAATTTGATAATTGTAGATGGAACCAGCAGAAATTATAGAAAAACTAAAGAGGATTCTAAACATCGAAAATGACAATCTTGAGGAACTAATTAATAAACAAAAGTTAATTAAACGAGCTAAAGAGGATATATCAGCGATTCCAAACCTGTACTCCGATGAACATTGCATATTAATAAAACTAATCGATATTGATAAAGATGTAACTACTGAGAGAATATATGAAATTCTATCTATGAGATTAGAGATAACCAAATTTGGGAAAAGCTGGTACAAGTTAATGGAAAAAGTCAAGAATATTGAAGACGAGATTGCAACAACAATGAAAGAGCAAACTAAGGCTTACGTGGAATGTTATGCGTGCAAAACAGAGGAAGCACGAGTATTGGTGATACCTTGCGGACACCTGAGTTATTGTCATGGATGCGCACAAGAGTCGCACTGTATGTTATGCCAGCGAAAAATAAAGGAAAGACTAACGGTTTACTTTCCATGAATTGTTATGATGAAGTGAAATAAATGTGTATTATGCATTACCTGAATTATTATTAGATAATATGCAATGTTTATAAATAATAAAACCACCTGACAACAATAAACAAAGGTAATAGACCGAAAACATAAAAGCCGAATTAGGGAAATAATCAAAACACATGCACAGAGACACAAAATATTGGACGGAAAAATTTCGACAACCGAGTTTTCCTAGTGTATAATTCTTTTTGTTTTATTGATACTATATTTATTGATATTATACTGAGATAGGACGAGGAAAAATGGTTAAACCTGAGCTATCTAAGGATAGTACGCTCACCCAAGGGAAACCCTGATCAACCCTACTGAGAAAGGAACTGGTAGGCCAAGTCGCGTATGTCAGCAAGTGACCGGCGAGAGATTGATCACCTCTTTTGGGGAGCTTGTTGATGCGATTACCACAAATTTTGAAGGGGGAGTGAAGAGATAGACCGAGAGGTGAGAGAAAGAGTGTACACGGAACAGAATTAATAGTTTAGAGTAAAGGTACCTAGAGATGACTTCTTTTTTCCCTAGCTGGTGGTGAGGCACCAGAGGACAGCTACGGACTGTCGTGCTCAGGTTGTTATCAGCCAAGGGACTGATGACGCTGGGCCGTTCGATACAAAAACCCGGATCACACACCGAGTATCGGACGATTCTTTTTTCGCTGGGAGGCACTCGATACAACAACCCGGATCCCACACCGAGTATCGGGCCAAACGGTAGGTGAGATGTGAACTAACCGGTAAATGGTTCATACTCAAAATGTCCTACTAAAGCCAGATGAGAGCGCTCGAATCGAGCCGAGAAATCTGATGGATGGAGCGGGCAGAGATTTGATAGTTTATTCCCCGCTCCCACTTTTGAGCACTTCCTTTTCTTTTCACTATTCGGGAAATCAAGTAAACCGCTTTTGGAACTTGATTGAACGTCTAGGCATTTCCATACTTTTATATTCTTCGAGGTACACAACCCGGATCCCACACCGAGTACCGAGGGAATGTTTTTTATTGCCCAGCGAGGAGTTTGGTACAACAACCCGGATCCCACACCGAGTACCAAATATCCGAATGGCGGTGAGTAAAGCGTAACCGGAAGAATGCGCGGCCAAAGACGCCATGGCTTGAGAGTCAGTGTGAGGCCTCAAACATACCCAAAAGTCACTGATTGAGCTCAAGTCCGATATAAGAGATAATATGAAATAGAGGGCCGGATGATTATAATCAGATACTTGAGGCAATAGAGGGCTGGATGATTATAATCAGATACTTGAGGCAATAGAGGGCCGGATGATTATAATCAGATACTTGAGGCAATAAAGGGCCGGATGATTATAATCAGATACTTGAGGCAATAAAGGGCTGGATGATCATAACCAGATACTTGAGGCAATAGAGGGCCGGATGATTATGATCAGATACTGGAGGCCATAGAGTACCAGATAAGATATGATATGAGTAAAGATGAAATATGATTATGAATAGATATTAAGGTCACAGATGACCAGTAAAAGAGGTAAAGCCGAAGGCCGACGAGCCGACGGAAAATCATAGAGGGCATAGAGCGCCAGCGATTGAGGATTAAGTAAATAAATTTTTTGGAGACATAGGAAAACAATTAATGGAATGAATGAAAGTATGAGTATGATGATTATTGATATTATGATATAGATAATTGATACGACTATATAGATAACTGATAAGACTATATAGATAATTGATACGAGATTAATAGATAATTATTACGAGGTATAGATAATTAAAAATGGACTTAAAATGAGGGGGTGAGTCAGATAAAGAAGACCACCACGATAAATGCGAACAGGGGATGATAACATAGATAGTATGGTAAACGGAGGAGAAATTAGTATAGAGTATAGAATATTGGAGTGTTATTTATTTTTAGGAATCGATAGTCAAGCAAAGCAATCCAAGTCAAGTACAAAGCAAAACAAAGGAGAAAATATTTCAGAGCAAACGACAAAGCAAGCGATAACAAAGGAATTTGAATAGACGAGCAGAAAAGATTTTGGAATAAACGTCAGAGTAGTTACAAGCAGATAAGCAACCAGAAGTTTTAAAGCAACCAGAGCAAGAGAAGAGAAACCAGTCAAGCAGCCGAATAACCGTAAACATTGATAGCATCAGCAATCATACGAGAAGCAAAAGCCAAGAGAATAGAGAAAAGAGTTTACTAAAAGCAGAAGAAAAGAGAAAAGTTCGCAACAGTAGAAGTGTTAATACTAAAGTATCAACTGCAACCGGAACCGGCACAGATAGCGGATTGACCGATTTTGAATTTAATAGCAGCGAAGAGAACGAATTACATAATACCGAAAACCAGTTGACAACGATAGAATCAGTAAACGAAGAAGATCTGGACAACAATCCAAACATGACGACTGTAATAAACTCTTCAATTCCGGATGCAAATGCAATGTTGAATAACAATAATGTGATGATAGGAGAATTCAGAGAAAAGTTTAGAGGAGAACCGTTTGACGGTAGTCTCAACAAATTGGACACATTTATAAAGGAATTTGAAGTGTATAAAAATATCTGTCACTGGACAGATCAAAAAGTAAAAGAGCGGCTACCCTTATATCTGAAAGGGAGCGCACAAGATGTATTTGTGGAAGAAGCGAGAGACGCAGCGAAATTGACAACATGGACAGAGATTAAAGAGTTCTTAATAAAGATATTCGGGATAGAGAAAAAGGGGAATAGGAAGATATTGGACTTCCTACATCGAAAACAAAGACGAGATGAATCAAATGCAGTGTACGCATGTGAATTAAAGAAATTGTGTAAAGAAGCCTTCGGAGAAGTAGATTTGCCCGAAGATAAAATGGTAGACGTCTTCATAAGAGGAATCAAAAGGGAAGACATACGAGCCAACCTCGGATGCTTGGCACCAGAAACATTAGATAAAGCAGTAGCAATCGCAAACAGATGTGAAGCCCATCTAGGACTGGGATATCAAGTGGCAGTCTTGGCCACGGAACCAACAACATCAACAGTCAATGCCAACAATCAAAACAACAATACCAACCCAGCTATGAATCAATTCATTCCAAGAGCACAGCAGATGTTCAAGCCACCAGCAACGAGAAATCCGGAGGATAGAGGTAATAACCAAGTAAGTTATAATAATAATTTCAGGAACAATCCAAACACAAATGAAAAATGCTCCCTATGCCAAAGAATAGGACATCGGTCAGAAAATTGTTTCCGAAATTACACTTGTCAAAAATGTGGTAGACGAGGGCATACTGAGAAAATATGTAGACAACCTAGTAACAAAGCATGTTACAATTGTGGACAACAAGGACATTTCGCAAGGCAATGTAACATAAGAAGAGAACCAAACCAGCCAAGATCAAACAACTCTATGGGAAATCCACAAATTAACGTGATGCAAGAGATAGACATGCTACGAGAAACATTACAACGAATGCCCATGGAATTAAAAGAGATGATGCAACAGATGCCCACCAATATACAACAACAACGAATCAACGTAATGAGAAGCAATGAGGAGATTCAAGAGCTGCGAACTAGAGAATATCAAGAGCAACAGCAAGCTGAATGGCAAGACTACAAACAGAGGAAGCCCAAGAAATCCAGCAAGATGGGAAAATCGAAAACAAACCCCGAAAAGAATTAATATGATGAGAATGGAAATTCCAAATGAAATTCACACTGCGGAGCAGTGTGTTGAGAACGAAGGGGAGGAAATATGATAACTGATAACGAGAAAACAGTTGAATTAAACACGATGGAGAAAATAGAGGCCATCAAAGAATTTACAGAGGAGGAAAAACAAAGACGTCGACAGTTAAAAGAAACGATAATGGAGAAACCGAATGAACCGGAAACTAAAGAAATGAAACAAACGGAAATGATGATAACGGAAGATCAAAACGAGGGAACACTAATGTACGAGATAGACAAACTCGAAGAAGAAATTATGACACAAAAGACAGAGAGTACACTTGAGAAAATAAAGCAAGAGGAAGCTTTAGAACAAGAGGAGGATCAGTTAAAAGAAAAAGAAGCGATCCTGAAACAAGAGAAAGCCGAACTAAGAAAGAAGGCATTAATATTAAAAATAGACGGAGCGCTGAAACATTTAGAACAAGAGCAGGCAATAGATCAAAAAATAGAAGTGATGACAAAGAAAGTGCTATCTCAAGAAATGGAGGAGCAAAAATTAGAACTACAAAGAGATGAGCAGGAAGCATCAACGTCACAAGGAAAAGAAAAGATATTAGAACCAATAATAACAAAAAATCGAATCCAGAGGATACTGCTACAAAAAATAGAAACAAGAATCAGAAAAGAAAAGCCCACGTGGAGTAAAGCTCAAATCGAGAATAGAATAAAAGAGATATGGTTCCAAATAAAAGGGCCAACAAAGATAATGAAAGAGGAGGAACAACCACATATTAATATGATGAAACAAATACCAGACGATCAAACAGACGAAGATGAAAGCGAGATAAGCAGTCTGGGCGGAGAAATATTTCAATCAGGCGAGGAAAATAAACCATATAAAGACGAATCAAAATCCGAATTAGAGGAAATGGAAACAAACGTGCCAAGAGAAGATGAAACTGAGATATTAAAAGAAATCAACGAGATCGTAGAAGAAGTAGATCGAAACCAAATGTTCTTAAACCTCAGAGATACAACCGCATACAGCAGAATAATGAAATTAATTGCGAAAGGATATCAACAAGATAATGGTACATTCACGGCATCATGGAAAGATATGATAAAAAAGTACCAAGAGAATCTGAAAGAATATGATAGAGAAGAGTATCAGGTAATTATTGATTTTCCAGAGATACCAAGACAAATAATAGCAACAAGAGGCGAAAGCACAAACGAGTTGTACGATTGGGTAGTGAAAAAGCTAGGACCCAGTTATAAAAATAAACCTTTATATTATCAAGGAAGGAAAATAAAGCGAGATATACACCTCGCGGATGCTCTAATATGGCCAAAAGGAATAAATGTGGTAACATTAAACAAAAATGAAACCGAGGAAACGACAGCGGAAATATGGCAGAAAATTCAAATATTGTACAACAAAGAAATAAAACCTGGATTAGAAAAAGAGAGACAAAAGATAATGAGACAAAACCAGATTAAAATGACAGAACAAGCAATAGACCAGGCTAGAAAATATATTAATCGATTATCATTAACAAGACCGATCTCAATGAAAATATTCGTAGAAGCTGTACGAGATACAGATATTATGAGATTCGATAACGAGAGAACAGATGAGTTGATAGCCAAATACGGAGAACATCAAAGAGATATGAGAGGAGATGAACCAATAAAGATAAGAATAAAGCTACCAAATGATGAAATAAAAGAAATATTGGTAGATCCCGATTGTCAAATGCACGAATTATACCGACGGATAAACCGAGAAATTATCCAACCAATAATCGAAAAAAGTGATGACGGCATGGTAGAGGACGTGGCAATAATGTATCACAAACGACAAATAAGTCAGCGAGAACGAACCCCGATATACGAATTAGGTATATGGGAAGACGGACAAACCATTAATATCATAGCCATGGATGAACCAGAGAGAAAAAATACAACCAAAAGGGAACAATAGATCCAAGAATTTCAAGAGGAAATGAAAAGAAAAATGGATCAAATACTAACCATCTACCAACTATGGAGACAAGATGCGAAGTTGAGCACAAAATTACAACCAATAGACGACTCAAGATGCCGATCAACACCATGGAAAAAGGTGTATGACGAAAAGACGAAGGAGTGGAAATGGAAAATGGAGAGAACTGAACCAAAACGGAGAAAATATATACCAGGAGAAGCGCCGGAGGACGCAGCTAGCGAAATAACCTTAGAGTTATATGAAGACGAACCATATGAAAATTTACCAGAGGAAATGATAAACGAAATGGAATGGCAACCAGAAGAAGACGAGGAAATAAACGATAGAGCTCGACTAGCCCCATACACATGGAAAATAGGTGGATGGGCTGAAAAAGTAAAATCAGCTGAAGAAGAGAAAATCATCGGTATCACAAGTCATCAATTCTATACAGAGATCGGAGGATACCGGATGAAATTGAGAGTGTACCCAAACGGAGATGGGGTAGGAAAAGGAACACATCTATCAGTGTATTTTCTATTAGCAAGAGGTAGATATGACGGAAAGTTAGAGTGGCCATTTAATCGAAAAGTCACGATTTCAATCGCTAAACCCGGGAAATGGGAAGGGCGACACAGCGAAAAACTGGGAGTAGACCCAAGATCTATGATAAGCCAGAAGCCAAAATCCACTGAAAATGTTGCAGGAGGAGTACCACAATTTCTACTGAAAAAATATGTAACACCTCAATTTGTAAAAGACGACACGATATACATTACGATCGAAGTAGAAACAGAACGAGAAATGAAATTACGAATCCAACAAGAACAAGCGAGAACGCGAATCAGCGTACTCGAGAAACGAATACCAGGAATCAAATACTTGCCCACAGATATAGACGACCCTGTGGAGGAAGGACTAACGAGATTAACGGAAACGCAAAAATGTAGAGAGTTAGCAGCGATATTGAGAACCGGAGCAAAGAATCAAAGACGAACGGTAACAGATTTAGCCAAATGGATAATCGATTCTTGCAGCAGAGTGGAGAATCTGCGAAATATTGTAAAGGAAATAGAAGAGTATCGGAGGATGTATGCGTGGTACCCAGAGCAATTCCGAGAAATTATCCGAAAATGGAAACACACTGAATGGGCAGCCGAAACGATAGAGAAGTATACTTTAAAAATTATGATGCCAGACTTCGAACCAATCGAAAGAGAATTTTATATCACTGCCAAAGTGAGTGAAGTGAAAAAGAGAATACCGTATGAACCGCCATTTCATTTACAATACCAAGGACGATCATTAGACGACGATCTCGAAATCGGAGTTACGCAAATGCAATTGGGATTAATAAATGTATTAACAGTAGCAAAGATCGCGGGTAGAGAACTCAATAAAAGAGAAATCAGAACGAAAACGCCAATAGGACGACAAGAAAGTCTAAATACGCCAGAAGTTCCACCTGCAGCAGATGAAGTAGTCGTCATCACAACAGGAGATGAAGAGATACTAAATGATCTAAATGATATTGTGGACGAGGAAACAACCAGGAGAATACCGGAATCAAGAGATTTGTTCATGACAGAAGATGAAAACGATCTGATAACGGATGAACCAGACGAGCTAGTATGTGGTCAAAGACAACCAGTCGAAATTATAGAACCAGATACCGAAGAGGAAAATAAAAAGAAAGAGAGAAGACGCCGAAGCTCGACAGGAGACGAATGGGACAATTGGATAAATGAACGAGGAGCTACAACATCCAAAGAAACAACAGAGGAACAACCCAAACGAAAAGAAACAGGTACGGTAATGGAAAAGAAATCCAGAGGACGACCAAAAATTGATAAACCAGCTCCAGAAAAGAAAACGAAAGAACAAATGCAGATGGATCAATTGACAACGAAATTAAACAAGCTTAGTCAAGTGACAAAGCAGTTACAGGGAAAACTGAAAGGCCAAGAACAAGGAGCAAAATGGATCAACAGATTGATAACTGATATGCTGGGGATTAGCAAATCCAGAAATAAAGAGAAATTTAAAACTCAATAATATCGGAGTAGAAGCGAAACAACTTTGGGCCGCAATAAAGCCAATAATAAATAAAATCATGGACAACAAGGTACGAACTACAACTAGAGACCCAGAGGAATTACTGTTGATAATAAATCACTTAACAAAACGATCAGACGATCCAAATAGATATTTGGTAGGAATGGCCTACCTGATGTACAACACGATAGTGATATATAGAAAGCGAACTCCAAGATACAATCCAAACGGATACGAATTCGCAATAACAGACATTATCAGGAAGGTAATTGAACCATTCATCCTGACTCAAGGCGGATGGCAAGCCTTTATAAAGTTGGTAAGTAAAGATGACCAAACCGAGATGATGCAAGCGAAGTTAAAAGAGTTATTAACGGAGTTCGAGACGACGATTAATGCAAGCGATCCAAAAACAGCTAGAAAAGGGATGAATACGATAATCACTACAATACTCATATGGATGATGTGCGTAAAAGGGGTAGAACCGTTTGTAGTATATGATTGTGACAACATAAAGATTGGTGATAAATACTCACTAAAAGAAACGGAAGAGTGCAAAGCTGCAAACCCCGGAAGATTACAGACAACAGCTACAGCAGTATCGTATAATGTATATCAAGAAGTAGATTTCATTAAACGGAAATAAAAGAATGTTCAGTAACAAGGAAAATTGTAGCATTTCATTGCGGACATCACTCGCACTCAACAATTATAGAAGCTGGAACGGAAACAACAGTGGTTTCAGTAACGAGGAAGCGAATGTGAAGAAGGATTCACGACAGGACGCATCTCAATAGCTGGAAGAGTAAATGTAGCAGCCGAGGAAGGAAAGATAAAAACTACCCGAGTATACGCTGCGGGAAGAATAACGGCTGGAGACGGAACGTGTCAAGGAGGAGAGTACACCCTATTGAATCAATTAGTCAAAGGAGTAGTAGTGATCGAAAGCTATCAAGTAAAGTTGGAGAAATATCAAGGATATTTTGATCCAGACACGCAAGCAATGAAAAAGTACCTCAATGTCTAGCAACAGATTAGATCATGCAATACGGGAATGTCAACAATCGTATATCACGCCGATACCAGAACTTGTAGACTCACCTTATTGAAGAGCGCAATATTTGATGAAGTACAAGGACAAGTGCACAGAGAAACAGAAACTAACACACAAAAAAGCGCATTAGATGAATTACGGAGAACCGGAAGAATCGGAAAACCAACGATAACCACAACTATCGGATCAGAGGTCACGCCAACAGTGGTAATATCAACAGATACCACAATCGGAATGAGATTTATAAAAGGACGAATGGTGAGCAAATGTGACGAAATGGTAGCCAGTACGAATTATAAAGGAATATTTTATCGCGAACAGCAATACCAAACGCAAAGCGCAAATAGACCCCAAAGATGTGAAACTATATCTCTATATAAACAAACAACAAGATGGATTTCCCTTATATCAAAAGGATTGGCATAAACAGGAGAAAAATACTACGATTTGGTTAAAAACGCTGTATCTTGAAAAAGAGAAATATTTAAAAACAAAATTGGCAATGGCAATCACAAACCCGTGATAATGCAATTCCATTATTACCACTCCAAGAGGGATATTTGGAGAACGTCGGAGAAGTTATGCTATACGTATAATGCGAAAAGGGCAATTGCGAAACTACAGAGGAATTTCAACAATCCGAGAGATAAATGTATAAACGAATTAGAGATAATGCATAAGGAAAAATCAGATTCGCCTCAACAGTAACAAGGTAGATAAACCCCGAAAAATTCGTACCCAACATGTTCAAGTTGCAGTTTTATGTATTACGGACCACTATTCGAAATAAGAGATGGAAGTTGGTTACAGTTTCCAACCCGAGTATCTGTAGCACCACCAAAAATATTTGGATTAACAGAATGGCCAGCGAAGCAGAATTCAAACAGTTGATATATCACAGAGTGAATATACAAACCGAAAGATCGGAACGAAGGCCAGAGAACATCTATTATTTCCAGCACCAACAAGGCAAGCAATACTATCTAACATTGTAACGATAAGGGAGGTAACAAACTATGGAGAAAACCCAACTACGAATTTGTTACTATCGCCGGAATCTTTAACATGCTTACAGCAAATATGATGAAAGCATGTGGGGAAGATTCTTATCTTCGGACAGATGATGGCAGGAATTCTAGGATAATACTTATCATTTTCAAATCGTAAGAGTAATCATAAACAAATGTTAGCGTGTTTCGATATCTACAAAAGAGAGAGAAGAAAAATCAACTGGAAAATGGCAAATTGAGATCTTACCGTTTTAGCAAAGACAATGTATTACACGGACCACTCAAAAGATTCACAAGATAAAAAGACTATAGGAATTCTAACGAAAATGACGGTACGATAAGAAGTGTTGGAACGGAAATTTAAAGCGATTGAATGAGATTAGAAGCCGAGAAAACCAGAATGAAACGACTAGAAAACGAGTAACTGGAAAACCGATGGATAATTTCAGAGATGATAGTAGTAATAACAGGCGACAATGATGAGAACCAGGAGAACGCAGATGCTAACTTCAAGAGCAACTCAAACATGGGAAATATCGAAAGACAAGACAGTAGTGGACTTATAAATCATCCACCACCAGTATATTGAATGTTTAAAGAAAGCAACATCATCGGTAGAGCAGAAACATGCCAGTGTAAGACACGTACCATACAAGATCACAACATTACGAAACATTTATCAGTACATCGAACCAAATTGGGCAGGACTTAGTACCAAGAACCAGCCAAAGATCAAGAAGTGTAATCAGGATCCAGAAACTCGAAACTATAGCTATGTTACAAACGTTAGCTGGACCACATTAACGGGTTAACCCATAGAGAATAAATGGTAGAAATCCAAAGCAATGATTGACTCTGAGCAAACATCTCAGCAATAAAAATGTTATAAATACCCGCGGAAGATGTGCCTGTTAGAAGAAGCTAACATGGATGCGTAATAACCTGCAGCAAAGAATCGGTAGCATCATCGGAAAATCTGGGTCGGATAATAGAATATAAAAATGTGAAAATCAACACGTATTTTAGCAGTTATCAGGGAAACTGAGCGCAGATTGATATAATTGGAAACAGATTAATGCCAATTACTAAAAAGATAATAATAGATCTAGGATCATGGAGCTGAGAGATAAACACCGGACGAATATTGTTATGCTGAATCAGAAGTGAGATGCTCAGGAGAAAAATAGTAGTGCCAGGCGCACACAAATGATTTGTTACGTAAAAGTAAACGAGGAACTAGAGGAAAATGATTTTTCGAACCTAATCACAAATTCGAGAAAAAGAAGAACTGCCGATTAGCAGTAGAAAAGTGTATGTAAACGATAACAGTGAAATTCCGATCCAATATTACAAATTTTGACGAGGAGATAAGTATCTATGAAACGAGAGACTGGGAAAACTAACCACAATGATGGAATTGAACTTTCCAACACAAAAACTGCAGGAACTAAGAAGAATTATGGACTATCGACAGTAGCTACTAAACGAGCTGAAAAAGAACAACTACAAAATGCTAATGGAATTTAAAGTATATTTGCAGCATCTGACTTAGATCTCGGTACAAGCGACGTAACGCAACACACGTACACCTAACAGATGATACCCCAATAACACTACGGCCCATATCGATTGGCAGAGCTCAGAAATCGAAGCAGAAAAAGAAGTCAAAGATATGTTAGCGCGGAGTAATCGACAAGTTGCTCGCCATGGCATTCCAGTGGTTCATGGAAGAAGAAAGACGGAACACAACGGTTTTCTGCATAGTTTAGACGACTCATGCGGTAACAAACGGGATACTATACCACTACCAAGATATAAATGAAATGTTGCAAACGTTGCACGGAGCAGCTTACTTTTACATCGCTAGATCTAAAAAGTGGTTATTGGCAGATAAATGTCAAGAGGAGGACAGAGAAGAAACTGCCTTTACAATTGGAAAAGATTATACCCATTCAAGAAAATGCCTTTTGGACTAACCGAACGCACCAGCTTCATTCCAGAGATGTATGAACTTTTGTTAACTCACGGCATTAAACAATGTATGGTATATATTGATGATTTATTAATCTATTCTAGTACCTTCGAGCAACATTTAAAGGACATCCGTAATGTATTCGTTTCGGACTGAGACAATGGAAATTGAAATTGAAAACCATCGAAAATGCGTTGGGCCAGAAGGAAAAGTCAGCCTTCTAGGACACATTGTGTTCAGCAAAAGCAAAGACCAGATCCAAGAAACATCGAAAAGATAAAGAATTGCCCTGCACCAAAGACAGTCACGCAAGTGAAGAATTCTTAGCTTATTGTGGATATTATCGAAATTTCGATCAAGAATTATGCAACCATCGCGAAACCCCATAAGGAGTTAACAAAAAGACACCCCGTTTATATGGGAAAGGACAAACAAACAGCCTTGTGACACTCAGAATAACTGATATCAGCACCAATTACTCGTACACCCAGATTTTAAGAAACCGTTTTTGTTAGCAACAGATGCAGTGGATATGCATTTCCTGAGCAGTCTAGGACAATGGGGATGACGAGAAAAGCGAGCGATCATTGGTACTATAGTGAACGTTCAGAACATGAAAAGGCTTGTGACTACACACCATTTTCCTCACCGAATTACTCATGTGACTGAGAGAAGCACTGCAATAATCCAAGCTATTAAACATTTTCAATATTCTTATTATGGGGTCACGAATATATTCACTACAAATCATCAACATTGGTATGGCTAGGCCAACATAAAGAAGCCTCGATAGATTAATGGTATGGGCGATGCGTTGCAAGAATACTCACCGTATATTAAAGTTAAAATCAGGAAAAAGCGAACGCAACGCAGACTTGCATGCAAGATTTTGTATTTGAGGAACTGATGGGATCACATGTAAGACGAATATGCATGATAATCGCAGGGACATCGACTTTACAAAGCTGAAAAATGAACAAAAGAAGACGAAGAGCTAAAACAATAATTGAATCATAGAAACGAACGTATGAAATCTTCGACAACACGGTAAATTAAAGAGGCATATGGAAAAACACAGACATCGAACACTATGGAGAAAGGATGTTATTACTAATGGTGGTGAGAAACGCTTATGTGCTTACCAGGAGTAGACGAAAGAGGTGCTAATGCAATTCACGGATGGGAAAACTTGTGAGGACACATGTCAGCAAAAATAGACCAGAAGCCAAGACTACGTCAAATATACTTGGCCCAAATATGAGAGGACGTAAAAGGATGGATAAAGAATGTCTGATATGTGCAACCAGAAAAAGCACAGGAAGTAAATGAAAGCACCGTTAAAGCAATTTCCAATCCCACCAGAACCATGCGATGATTGCAATGGATGTAGTAGGGACCATACCAGAAACGCCAACGATGGGAATATTTACATATGGTAGTGGAACAGATTATTTAATCAAAATTCCCGGAAGCATTCGCAATACCAGATCAAAGCTAGAACAATAAGCTGAGAATCCTAGATTAGAGAGATATGTTGTAGATATGGACACACCCAAACAGATCCTCTAACTGACCAGGAACCAAACTTTATGAGCGAAATCATAGAGGAAGTAACGACATTACTTCAGAATTGCGAAGCTGAGAACATCACCGTAACCACCCGCAGACCAATGGTCAAACCGAACGATTCAATGGCATATCTAATAGAAATGATGTCCAATTCGTAGCGACACCAAAAAGATGGGATAGATACATAAATCTATGCCTTATGCGCTTATAGAATGTCAGATACATTCAGCAACAAAAATGAGTCCATTCAAATTGTGTACGGCAGAGAATGTAACATGCGATAGACTTAGATATATCAACCTACCATATCACAAGTATTATGGAAATTGATTTATGTAACAGGATCAAAGAGGCGAAGCAAGAGAT
>CM039680.1:89817054-89967054 GCA_022537955.1 Schmidtea mediterranea
AGTCATGGACATAGCAGAAACGATAGAGATGCACACTTTACAGACCGAAAGAGACAAACCACACAACTATAACGAAAGGATAGACAGAACTCCAGCGAGGAGGTTTGAAGTGGAGCGTGAGGACATCGCAGACGTGTTTCAAAGAAATTCAGATTGAGACGATAACATGTAGTCAATGAGCTAGATTGAAAGAGCAAGTTGGAAGCAGAGTAAAAGCAAATAGGAAAGCACGGATATGGCGAAAGTGAGCAGAAGTGAGGAAGGAAACTTCGAAAAGCTTGGATTAGGGAGCGTTGGAAACTAGCGGACTGGTTTGAGAAACGCAAGCTGGCCAGAATTAAAGAAAATACAGAATATCTTGCTTATGCTCTTAGAACGAAGAGATTACAAATATCAAACGCTTTACGTGCAGAAATAATCCGGTTGGGAGCCGCCACCAATCTGCTCATTGCCTTATCCCAATGAAATTATAGAAACCAAGTACCCCGGCTGAACCCGATGGAAGGATTCGGGGGAACGGACGAAACGATTAGGGTAAACCTAAAGAGAAAAATTGTAAAAAGTGTAAAAAAGATAATAAAATAATAAAAACGATAAAAAAAAAATTGAATCGATGTATATGTTAGCATGAAATTTGAATGGAAGGTTAGAAGTCCGAATGAATCCAGAAACGGAGCAATACGTACCAAGCCAATTCAATTAGTAGAACCAATCGAGCAAGACCCACTGCGATTATTACAGTAAAGGTGGAGAGCCGAAAGAAAAAGAATGGCAAGAGTTATGGAGGAACAAGATTCAGAAATGCCCGGAAAATCAACACTAATGCATCTAAACAACTAGCCAATATGATAAAACGAAGACTAAATCTAGTATGGGAGAGAACAGAAATCAAAGAGAGAAAATGAACGTTTTGAGACAAGAATTCACGCCGACAATAAAAACTCGCGTTAATCCTGGAAGATTTAATTGGAAAACCGAAGCTAGACGAATAGAGATAGTCAGAAAAAGTGAAGCAGAGATATGTAAGATACAACTAGAAGATGTTCGTTAAGAAGCAGAGAGATAAAAGAGGTTCGACCAACAACTCAAGATGAAAATTAGAAGCCTAAACAGAACAGCTCCAGGAAAGCGAGAACGAAAGCTTGGAAAAGCAAGACAGCTAAACGAATAAATAGTAACGTCCAGCTTAAGAGAACAGATAAAAGAAGAATCTCCAAAGAAAATCACAGTCGACAAAAGAGTAATCAAAGAAAACAAGAAAAGACTAAAAGAAACTCCAAACTAACGCGGAGCGATTAATAAAAGCCAAAGTTCTGAAATGAGATTCTCAGAATAATAAGGAAGAGTGCGAGATACTCAACCCGCAGAAAAAGTAAAAAGGGCAACCTCCACTGTAAATAACGAAATAATCTTGTAAGATAAATAGAAATTGATTTATGTATTTGGAAAAATAGAAAGCTAATGAAACCCAACTGTCGGATAATAATGATGATAATATGAGAAAATGCAATACTGAAACCCATTAGAAAATGGAACGAAATCCCACCCTCAGAAGAGAGGAAGCACCTGTGCCGATTTCCAAAAGAAATTTGTTTTTAAGTAACCCCAATAAAAATTTTGAGGAATGTACAACAGATAACCTCCAATGTATGCAATGCCCCATGAAAGAACAAGGATGAGATACAACAGAATATCGGAAAACCCAAAACAATGTACAACCCTGACTGAAAACTATGAGGAGATACAAATATAAAAAAATGAGAACCGAGAGATAAAAGAAACCTCAAAAACCTCATCAGACAAGATTCAAGAAAAACCAAAAGCAAATCCCAAATAATCAATAATTCAGAAACTTCAAAAGCTACGTCCTATCAATCAAAAAACAATAGGAAAACAAATAAGCCAGAGAAATGAACCCCATGAAATGACAAGGCTATCAATCGAACTTATACTACCGATAGGATAACATATAACATCATCCTCTAATAAGTTGTCTCATCCTCGCCTAACACAACACGAAGCAAAGGCAAATACCCAAGGATCCAAAGTCGAAAATGTTCAGCATCAAATTGAAAAAACCTACCAAACCCAACGAAGTGACAAACTCTCGCGATTTCCATCAATCACCCGTCAAGATTTCAACCAGCTCGAAGTTGAAACCCAAGCGTCCGCGATTCATTCGAGAACAAGTACAGAACTGAGTTACAAGTAAAGTGATATTGATTTGAACTGATTTTTCTAACTCGAACCGATTTACATTGATTTGAACTGAGTTTACTAACTCATACTGATCTATAGTGATTCGAAACTGTGAAACTATGCATTAATATAAAAGACTGACTATCCAATTTTTGATTATGTATTTGTAGCCGGACCTTAAGTCCATCTTTGCCATTGATGAATTAACCTTACGTAGAAAACTTTTTTATGAACGTGGATGTTAAAATGTATGTATCATTTTAAATCAATTGAAATTGCGGGTCGCAATTTTTACGGACCACCCGAGTGTTTTAATGTTGGGCCAGAAACGTAAACGGCCTTGAATAATGTTTAAATGGATCAGAAAAACACACGCAAAATACAACGCATTTAAATAAACCTGAAAAACACCAAGTAACCGATAAAATGCTGAGAAATAAAAGAAATTAAATATAATTAACGAACATAAAATAAAATAAAATATTCAAATGATCAAGATCCGCAACGATACTACACAGATAAACAGAAACACGACAAATTCGACGAATTAGAAAAAGCAATTAAAGTTCTTAAAGTAGGAATTTTAATCGAAAAAGATTGAATTAGAATATTCAATAAAAATTTCAAATAAAAAATTTATAAAATAAATCAAGAAATATAAAAACTAAAAAATAGATTGCTAGAAAAAGAAAAGGTGAATTTTGTTTTACTGCATCAAATTTTTACACTCACACAATTAGGTATAAAAATACTGATCCATTTTCACATTTAAACACAACCAATTTTTCTTGAGACAAAATCGTTTTGAAAAAGCGTTAAATCTTTAAAAAACAATTTGGAAAATCTCAACTACTTTTCAATTATTGTGAACTACATCGAATCTATTTCAATTTTTAGGTGAGAATCATTTACATTGGAACCCTCTTTCCACATCACGACCTTGCCATCTATAATGGAGCTCTGCTCGGCGTCGATGGTGGGAGGAGAGGGTATTTATGCTGTTTATGCTATATTATGCCTATTTTTATTTTGATGATTTTGGAATGGTTAATGGGTAACTTTATTTGTTTCATGATTATAAAATTTATTAATAATGTATTTATTGTTTTTATAAATTATAAGTTTTAACTATCGAAATTTTTCGCGGCCCACGCCGACACATCACGCAAAGTTTAGTAAAATCCATAGTGCAGAGGCATTTGTAAGTGCCGTGAAGATCGCCAATGATATGCACACGTGAAGACTCAGCGTGCGCAACGCACGGTCGGATCGTAAAAGTTATCCTATAGCTGAAAGCGGGAATAAGGAAGGAGTTCTCTGGCTGCTTCCCTCGTTTTCTCAATTCTGTAAAATCGACCTAAAATTTTCTAACAACGGCTAAATTTCACACCGAGTAGTCCAGTGGGCACTCAATAATATAGATATAAACATACATGCCTTAAATCATTAAAGAAGGTACGGGACACGTAAATTGAATGGCTGATATACACATTCTGTGTCAATGCTTATGAAAAAATGAATTAATAGAGTTAGGATTAATGAAACAAATAAGTTAGGATTAATAGGAAATGAAACGAATTAAATAGAGCTATGATGGAAATTATAGTTATGATTAGTATGCAAATAATGAATTAAGGAAAATTGAATTTAATAAAATCGATTAATAAGGGAGAAGATTTATTAAATGATCAATTGATGAGTTTAATGGAATTCAAAAAAATTATGATTAAGTGATAAATATGAATTGAAAATTTAATGATCCTATAAAATTTAGGATTAGTAAACAACCAATCTTCTTCATTGTACAGTGTATATAGCGAGATATAAAGAAAATCTTAATTGATCGACAAAGAAAATTAGGTGAAAGTTAATATGAATAAAATCTGCGTTTGTAGTGGAATATTTAATAAATTTCGGTTAATTGAACAACAAAATTCTTGTTTGATAAAGTTGGTGAAGTTTAAAATCGAAACGAAAATAAAATTTTATTTGTTAACTCTCTACAATTGACAATCATAGAGAATAAAAATCGTACCTACTAGGATAATAGAATTAACCACAACGAGGGTCATATCGGTGAGGTAGCCAAAAAATTGCGATCCTAATGAATTAAATGTACAGTGAATAATGAAAACAATCATCGAGGATTGTAGGATTAACAATAAATTTGGTAAATTTTAGAGATCATTACGGCAAGTTAGGATTATGTGCAGTTGTGCAAAGATGAAAGAATTGACCACAGATCAAGAACCTTTTTAGCCGCAATATATGCGAAATTAGACAGGAGGGTTCATAAAATCATTATCCGACGTAGCACGACTTGTGAATTGAACTTCAGAGAGATCAAAATCTGAAATAGCAAATCCAAATTCACACGAAAAGTCGCATGATGAGATGTATTATTTAACAAACACAACGCTTCCCCGAAATTCTAATGATATTGGAAAAGGTCCGATTCGAGGAATGTTATAAAATCCAAGATAGGGGTAGCCCAATGTTGGCGGACGAGAACGATTTGACAATTATGTGCATAATTCACTAATTTTCTTTAATGCGATGATTTAAAATTCCGAACGGTCGGCATAAATTAACTCGATGCGCTTGTCAAATTATAGCATAGGAACGGCGATAATTCAATCAATCAGTATCGCCGGTCAATAAATAATCAACGAATTTTCCTCGACGTGAACTAAGGTAAAATAGATCAATGGAATAGTCGATCTTACAAATTTAACTAAGAATTACTCGAATTAACTCCAAATTAAACTATTGAGCTTAATTATAATAGATTATAATTGAAAATGAGAGTCCTCATGATTCCCGCAGAAACGTTTGCCTCGCCTTCCCTTAAACTATTTTATAAGTACACGTACGTATTGCAACGGAATCGGGCCTAGAAGAACCAATGACAGTCACGTATTATAACGAATCTTGGGCCTACTAACTTCTTTAATTGATATAGTCAAGACCCTGTTCACACCCTATTAATTTCATGATTAATTTAAATCATTGCCAGAGCAGTGTCAACAACAGATTACCAACTCAGGGAGAAGCCGCTCGGAAAGGAGATTACGAACCACCAACGATATAGAAAGACCACGTGTCACAGTGGCTTATTCTATCCCTCAGAAAGCAACGCGATCCGAGTAGAATCCCCTCGACCAGTTGAGCAAGAATACCGCCGCCGAAATCTTGCAATGCGCAGGATCTCCTCCCATTGGAAGCGGGCTGCAGGAGCAGCGTGGACTTACAAGTAGTCAAGGTAAGGACTGTACCTGGCAAACGTTTGCTGATGACATCCATCCTTGTGGGGGATCGCCGTGCCCATCCAAATCCACCTCGTCCAGTTCGAGATACTAGCGTCCTAATACGGTAAAGCTCTCAAAAAGGAGCCCAAACGATTCTGCCCGGATGAATGAACTGACAAAAAACGTTTATAGTGATTAAAAACCATAATATAATTAGCATCGCGTGTATTTTTTTTCTTATATAACTGAGAATAGTTGTTGCATTGGTTTAAAAGGGTTAAAATATTTGGCTGACTATAAATTGACGAGTAAAATCCATTTAATTTCAGCAATGCTTCTCTACGGATCCTGCCAGACGGGTTAGATCGCGCGGCAGGCGAATTGCCGAATTACTTAGTCAAAGTCCTGCAACTTAACTCCTGAAATGCAGCAATCAAAGCGACGTGCTTAGATCCTAAACGACCAAAGTCTAACCAAGACTTACCGAGCTTCAAAAGGGTGGGCCGAGAACGCCAGCTCAATCGGAGTTTGCGAACACAGGTGAGGGTTAGAAGTCGCCGCTAGGCTGTATGCCGAGAAGGTGAAAGCGGTAACTTACCCGTCATCTTCGGCCCAACTCAAGTGCCTACAGACAGCAATCAATTGACAGCAGAGCAAACGCGCGCCATCCCCGCCCCCCGAACAAGTCTTTCCGACCGGGACGTAAGGATCGTGCCCGACGTCGAGCAACCCAACTTCAGATACCAAACCATAGATATCATCATGTGATTTGAATTTAATAGAGTAGTTTTAGCCTTAGTTGAGTCGTTTTTTCTTTTGAAATGCCACACCGAACGGTCAATAAGTAACCCTATTTACGTCCTCAGTTTTCACAGGCAAATAAGCACTAATCATGAACAATTATTTATGAGGGACAGAGCAAAGCGAGCATAGGTCTTCTATCGACAGCTCGTGAACCCGAGGTTTGTCCGAGCAATTACAGTACTAGCCAATGGTATTCAATTTTTGCGGACAATCCACCACTTGAACACATTTCCAACGTTGCTTAGCAACGGGTGCCAAGTGGAGTAGTATCTTTTTGTATGGCGTTACTAGGGTCGCCAGGAAGACAAGCAAGATCTGAAACCCTGTAACCCACCAATTTTTTTCAGTTTTATCAATGTAGTTTTTATATAAGATTTTTAAAATAAGATTTTTATATATATATAAATTATATATGATTTTAAGTAGAATTTTCAGTTTAATTTTATCGATGAATTTTTATATATGAATTTTAAAGATGAAATTTTTTCAGTATAATTTTTAATTTAAAATATAATTTTTCAAAGTAATAAATTTTTAACATAATTACAAAATTTAAAATTTTTTATACAAGGTTTGTTTTCAGTATAATTTTATCGATGAAATTTTTTATCAATTAATTTTTAAGATAAAATTTTTTAGTATAATTTTTAATTTAAAATATAATTTTTCAAAGTAATAAATTTTTAACATCATTAAGTA
Source organism: Schmidtea mediterranea (assembly GCA_022537955.1). Classification (NCBI taxonomy): domain Eukaryota; kingdom Metazoa; phylum Platyhelminthes; order Tricladida; family Dugesiidae; genus Schmidtea; species Schmidtea mediterranea. The sequence continues at coordinate 89,824,005 of CM039680.1, forward strand.
TTGGTGGGTTACAGGGTTTCGACGTTTGTTTAAATCATTCCATGGTTGCCCCGCAACGCCATACAAAAAGATGCTAACTGCCACTTGGCACCCGTTGCTAGGCAACGTTGGTAATGTGTTCAAGTGGTGGACTGCCCGCAAAAATTGAGTATCATTAGCTAATACTATAGTTGCTCGGACAATCCTCGGGTTCACGAGCTGTCGTTAGAAGACCTGCGCTCGCTTTTATTAATTGGTCCCTTTGCGTCTAAATTCCTATCGTCTAACCAGCTGGTTCATCGGCGTCAGTTTGAGAAGACAAAATAATAGTGGTTTTATTTAATTCCCACAATGTTATTATTATATTATTTTATTTTTAGAAAAACAAACATTACTATACAGAAATGCAATAGAGATGTACAGAAAACAATAAATTTAACAATAGTCTATTTCTTTATGAAGGTGTATTGATTGGAGAGTCGAGCGGCTCCGCTTGCTCGCTCCTTGCGACCGGTCGTCGACTGGATGTTGAAGGAATTGTTGGAATAGGGTTTTCGACAGGGTTGGCAATTGCGGATGGGTCGATCGACTCACGGTACGCTATTGAGCCGGGGCGAAAACTAGAGGGTAAGTTACCGCCTGCCCCTCTTTGACTGCTGATAGGTCGCTACATCTAGCCCCTGGATTTGGGTCTTCAGACTGTCACCAATTGTCTTTCTTCGGCCCACCCATTCTGGGCCGCGGCTAGCTTTTGATATAACGGCTTGACTTTTAGTGGGGTTTACCCCACGTACGCTCTGAAGTGTTGTACTTCCGGAACCAGGTGATAAGAGTTGATCGTGGAGGTCATTGTCTGCCTGTTGTGTTCGAGTTAACTCGTTTTGTAGTAACTTTATGGGATCCATGTCTAAAATAGTACGAATGAATTGATGCGACTAATGCAAATATGAAAGTTTCATTTAAAAAATTTTTAAATGAAAGTTATCGATAATAATAGAAGAGAAAATAGTTGGTATACATATTCAAATCACACAACAAGAATAATCGTCACGAGAAATCGCTTTGATCCTTCTTCTGGGAGTACGGGATCCGATTTACCGGCCTTATTCGTTTCTAATGCCTTGGTGAGGGTGGGTATCTACTGGCTAACCGTCCTGCCGTCAGATCATCTTGGACGTTGGCCAGGTGTGCTGTGGCCCTTGCCACATCTTCTTCGACTTGACGTTGGAGTTGGAGGAGGTCCTCCAGAAGCTCCTGGGCTTGAGTCAAGATATCCTGAGAGGATTAGGCTCGTTGAACGGCTTCCGGAACTGCCGCATGAACCCTCTGGGTTTATATCTCCAGTTGGTCATCTTCAGGCATGAAGGGTAACCGTTCTTGATAACCCGTTTCCTGCCTAGTCTCCATTGTCTACTATATGGGGCGGGTAATTCGAGCATAGCCGGGTCGGTCCTGAATGAAGGAGGAAAATATTTTTTACTCGTAGTGAGTAATGTTGCTTATCAATTTGACGGACTGGCGGTATCTTAAATTCAAAGGTATCTTAATAATCCTCAGAACTGAAGAGGGGTCGGTGGAAAATCATTTGGTCTTTCTATCTCATTTCGCTTATCAGCGATTCTCTAACATTAGAATGGATACTCCGTTTGAAATGGTCTCTAGATGTCTTGACCTTGCATTCCATTAAGTGGGCGACCGGTTAAGTTATGCTTGTATAAACTTTTAATCACTTAACTAAATAGTATTGCGACGATTAATCCGAATAATTAAGGAAAAAGAATTTTTACATCATTATTTAATATAAATTAAATTAATCAAGATCTTAACCTTAGCATTTGAGATAAATCCGAAGAAATTAAAAAGAAGTAATTTTTACGATTTTTATTTACAAACAAACAAATTAAATTAATCAAGATCACTAAACTAATTAGTGCTTGGGACATTTAATCGAAAAAATTAAGAAGAAGTAATTTAATAAATTAGAAGGACATTTACTGACTATTATTTATGAACAAAATTAAATTAAAAAAAATTAAAAGGAATAATCTTAATGATTATTATTTACAAACCAAATTAAATTAATCAAGATCATTATTAAGTTTTAGAACCGGATCTATAATGAATACTAGCTTGTCGCTTGATCAATGATGTTACTTGGAATCCGATAGGCCGGAAACGTATGGCATCGTGCTTTGACTACTGTAGCGCGGATATTTACGTTATAAAATGGATCTGATTTGTAAGCTAGTAAATTTCTCGATCAATAATTTACGTATCTATTTTAGGTACTTTGTCAAATCATTTCATGGTCGACGTTCATTGTGCGAGTTGCAGTGGTTTCGGGATTTTTGGACTAGTTTTATCTGTGCTATCGGGACGAGGGATCTTTTCAGTAAGGATGATAATGTTTTAGAAGTTGCGATTGGTCATCTGGTAATTTATGTCATTAATTACTTAATTTTTTCGCATATTTTAAGGGAGTTTCTGGGGAATTTCCCCGGGCTAAATATGATGGATCGATTTATTCAATTTTGATTCGGCTTCTATTCGGAATTTTTTTGTTAATCATTTCGTTTATCTCTTGGACATCTGCATCATTTGATTATGTGAACGAGTATGTAATTTACTGATAAAAACATTTTAAACAATTTTTCGTTCTAATTATAATTATGTAATTGGTATTTGTGAAGGTAAGGGATTTGTATAATTAATTCAAATCTTATTTTATTGTTTCAATCATTAGTTGGGCGGTTCAAATCCTAGCCGATCAATATTTGATGTTTAGGTGCCATAGTTATTATATTGCTCAATTAATTTATCTTATTATTAGGAACTTGCCCATCAAATCTGATTATCCAGTTTAATATTTATTTAATTCCTGAGTTTTTAATGGTTGACATCTCTTCCAAATTTTTCACTGATATTTAGCAACTTATGATGAGGTAATCCAAAAATATTCTCTGATAACACTTTACCTTTCAACTATAATAGATTTGATGATTGTTGTTGATCTGCCTTTTTAGTTTCATTCGATGTTGTTCACGTGGTCAAATTAAGAGATTTATTCAATTTCCCTCGATAATTGTTTACATAGAAGTTAACATGTTTAATTGAATTTTAATCCTTTTCTTACAATTACCATTAACATTTTACTCATATAAAATCCAAGGTGATAAATTTTCGCATTACTTTAATTTCTGCTTCTCATTGGACTAAATCGTTACCTATCAAATTTGATTAACAGCTATCAATTGGGTTGGATAATAAAATACAGCACATCAATCTGTTGAAGGACAAGTTTTAATTTAATTGTAACTATATTTTCAAGTCTAAGTTATTTCAAATTATTTAATCAATATCAACGATTTGATTCCCCTGCCATTCCCCGTTAATAGATCTTAGGCGCATAATATGTTCATATTATATTTAATGAGTGCCCACTGGACTTTACTCGGTGAGAATTTTGAGCCATGTGTAGTATGATTGAGTCGAGTTTTACAGAAACGAGGAACGAGGAAGCAATCAATGAATTCTCCCTTATTCCTCCTTTCATTATAAGGATAAATATTGACGATCCAACTGCGTTCCGCACGCCCGGGTTCTTCACGGGCACAGATTGCGATATTCCAACGCGCTTACAACGAACGAATTGTGTGTAGATTTTATTTACTTGCATTATGTTTCGGCTGTGGGCCGGAAAAATTTCGAGACATATTTAATTAACAAATTATAGATATATATGAAACAAATTATACATAATAAAGTTTATTAATGTATAAGAAAAATATAACAGTTTACTTCACAATTCATAAAAGATAGCATACATTCACGATAATAAACCAAATGCCTCTTCCCCGCGACGTCCGGCGAGCTCATACAGAGAATGCAAGACACGGGGCGTGGAAAAGAGGGTTCCAAATAATGATTCTCACACTAAAATTCTGAAATAGATTTAAAAGTCAAATAATTTGAAAACACGGAGTAATTTCAAAAATAGTTTCTTCTTAAAAATGGTTAAAACTGGTTTAAAACTGGTTTTCGAAAAATGGTTAACTTTAATGTGAAAATGGATCAGTATAATATACCTAAATTTTGGTGTGTAAAATGTTGAAATGTAAGTTTTTTACAACAAATGTCGGACCCTTGTTGTTTTCTAGCATTCTGATATTTTATTTTTATTATTTTTTTTGATTTATTTTAATAATTTTTATTTAGAATTATTTGAACTTATTTACTATTCAAATTGTTCGATTTAAATCTTGCTTTAATGAACTTTAAAATGATTTTTTTCCAATTTCGTCGAATTTGTCGTGTTTTCTTGCTATATTTGTGTAGGTATCGTGGCGGCACTTGGGTGCATTTTGTTAGATATTTTATTTTAATTTTATGTTTCATAAGATTTATATTAAGTTCTTTAATTCTCTCAGATTTTATTGATGGTTTAATTGGTGTTTTTGCAGGTTTTTAATTTAAATTTGCGTTTTGTGTTTTGCGTGTGTTTTCGATCCATTTAAACATTTGAAAGGCCGTTTACGTTTTGGCCCAACATAAAACACTCGGGGCCGTAAAAATTGCGACCCGCAATTTCAATTGATAAAATGATACATACATTCTGTTTTCAATATTCACATTCCTAAAAAGTTTTTTACAGGTACGGTTATTATCAAAGAAAAGATGGACTTAAGGTCTACTGCAACGTATACATATCAATAAAATCAGATAGTTCAGTTTTTTAGATATCAGATGCAGTGTTGTGAGTATCAGTTCAATTCAACTGTTGATCCAGTACGAGTTAATCAGTTCAAATCAATGTAAATCAGTTATATTTTGGCTTCGCAGATGAATACATGACGGCTTGGGTATCACTTTCAAGCTGGGCTGACTTGAGGATTGTGATTGAATAGAAAGCTGAGGAGAAGAGTGCTTGGTACCGTTTCGTTGGTTTGTCGATTTTCTCCGAATTTGGGTGAACCATTCTTTCTGAAATTTTTTTGAATGGAGTATTTTGCCTTGGTGTTTTTGTTAGGCCGATAATGAGACAGCTATTAAGAGTATTATGTTGGATATTTATGCTAATCGGTATTATAAGTTTTGATTGATAAGTTGTTTTACGGGTTCATTCCTTGTCTCACTCGTTTTCTAGTTTGTTTTTGAATTGATAGGGTGATTTCTTGGATTGGTTTGTTATTGGGATTTGCTTAGCTGTTCTTTGATTTGGTCTGATGACAATTTCTAGGGCTTCTTTATCTCTTGTTCCTCGTTTTTTATATTGCTATCTCTTCATTATTTTTCAGTAGGGTTATGTACCATTATTTGGTTTTCTCGATATTCTGTTTTATCTCATCCCTTGTTTTTCTTTCAGGGGCATTGTATACATTGTAGTTTATTTTTACATTCTTCATTATCACGGATTGATACAATTTTCTTTGAAATTGGCACAGGTACTGTCCTTCTCTTCTGAGGGTGGGATTTCTCGCATTTTTTCTCATGGGTTGGTCAGTATTACACTTTTCTCATCATTATCATTCATTATCATTGTGATCCCATAACGTGGGTTCATGGTTTTCATTTCTAATATTCAATCAATTTTTCAGTCTATTTACAATTTTATTCAACTTATACAGTGGAGTTTAGCCCTTTTTACTCTTTCCTCTCTTTCTGGGGTTGGTGTCTCTCGCACTCTTCTTAATTTATTTTCTGAAATTCATTATCAGGATTTGGCTTTTATTAATTCGGTTGTTTTTGGGAGTTCTTTTAATCGTTCTTACCTTCTTATGATTATCTTTGTTGATTATGAATTTTCTTTGAAAGATTCTTTCTTTTGTTTGTTTTCTCTTGGGAGTTGACGTTTGGTAGTTGCGCGCTTGGTTGTTTGTTATTTCCGCTTTCGCTCTCGCTTCCTGGAGCTGGATCTGTTAATCGTTCTAATCCTCTTGGGCTTGTTGATGGCTTCTCTTTTATTTCTCTGGCTTTTTACAACGTCTTCTAGTTGTATTACGTATCTCTGTTCGTTTTCTCTGACGTGTCTCGCATTCCGTTCTGCTCGGTTTTACCAGTAGTTCTTCGCAGATTACACGAGTTTTTATTTCAGCTAATATCTGCGTGCTCAATATTAGTCCAATTTCTCTCTTTGATCTCTGTGTCTTCTCCATGTGGATTTTAGTTTTCGCTTTATCGTAATTGGTCTAACTGTTTAAGATTGTATTAATTGGTTGATTTTATCCGGGCGTATTTTCTGATTCTTGCTCATCCATATTTTTGCCACTCTTTCTTAGGCTCTCCACTTTTTACTATATACCTCAGTGGGTCTTGCTCTATTGGTTCCGCTACTAATTGAAATTGGGCTTGGATACGTATTCTCCGTCTTCTAAGATCTTCGGATTTTTATTTCATTTGGATTCATACTAAATATCATACGATTACAAAATTTCTTTGTTTTTTATCATTTTATTATTTTCCAACTATTTTACACTTTTTAACAATTTTCTATTTAGCTTTATTTGTCGTTTTCGTCCGTCTCCACCGAATCCTTCGTCGGGTTGGCGGGATAACTTGGGTTTTGGGATTTCGGTGGGTATCACGATAAAGTCAGATTGGTTGTCGGTTTGCAAGGTATTTTATTTCTGCACAAGGCGTTTTTGGATATTTGTATCTCTTCGTCTAAGAGATAAGCAAGATATTCCGTATTTGCCGTTAGTTCTTCCACTTGCGTTTCCAATCGATGCGTATTTTCTAAAGCTTTTAACTTTTCAATCTCTTTTCTCAGATTTTGTTCATTTTCCTCATTACCCTTCTTCACACGTTCTATTTCTGCTTCGCTTCCTTTCAATCCTGTCGTTGACTTCGCTTATGTCTAACTGAATTCTTTAACTAACCGCAACTCCTCGGTGTCGTTACCTCTGCTGATTTTGTTATCCTCTCGTTAATTTGGTTTGTCGTCTTCGTCTGTAAGTTGATTTCTTTGCTTCTGCTGATTTTGTACATTTCGTTGAATTGTTGTTCGTATTCCTTTTCGTGTCTCCTGAGCCTTCTTATTGTGCCTTGCCTGATTTTTTCCCGAAATTCTAAGTTTTGGACCTGCTCGTTTAGTTCTTCGATTGTTTCTTTCTGTACTTCGACTTGTTCCCAACGTTCCCCAATCTTCCATATTAGTATCCTTTTGGGCAGACAGTCCTTTCTCTTTCCTTGACTTCCTGATACTGGTTCTCATTTTCCTGCTTCTAATGTAATCCAACTTTCTTTCTTTTCGTTTTTTATTTGTTGTATTCGTCTTGTCGATGAGCTTCGTCCTGCTTCGATTTTGCATCTCTTTTTACTCTGGTTTGTTGGTACTCAACTTCCTGCTCTAATTTTCGCTATATAACTAGATGTTTTGCGTTGGCGTCCTCTCCATATTTGCATTCATCGCCATTTTCCTTGCTTGTCAGTTATCTGAGTCAACATTCTTCTTTGTCTATCGTCTCTGGGCTCTCTTATTTCTTTTGATGGTTTGGCCTTGGTTTCTAGTTTATTGATTTCGATTCTTGCGTTCTCTCCATTTATCTTTGTACGCTCTTGTTCTTATATCCCTTGCTTTCGGCTATTTGCTGAATTATAATGTCTGATCGCGATTCCCGAATTCTTCTGACGTGTTCTCTATCTTCTGTCCATGTTGAATTTTCCAATATCGCGCTTGTCTTATTGCCCATTCTTTGGCTTGTGGCCAAGGTTCTTCTTGGTTTTTCTATTCGATATTGGGTGCTAATTTTGCCCAATTTCTCCTGATTTGTTTAGGATTTTTTATCGTCTCCTCCCTTCCTTCTCGTATCTCTGCTTCTTTATCTTTTATTTACTTCGCAATTTCTTTCGATTATGTATTCGTGATCTCTTCTCTTAGCTCCAACATTCTGATCTCCTTTCTTTGGTTTATAGATTCTAGTTTGGTTCTGCATAGCTTCTTTTACTAGTTCCTCTTCTCGTCCCGTTGATATGAGGTTCATTATTTCCCTCAGGAATTCATTGTCTTGTCTAATTCTTTCTTCTATCATCTTTTCTTTAACGTATCTCTCAGTAGTTCTCCTTCTACTGATGTTAAATTTCTTTAAATTTCACGACCTTGTTGCCATCCTCTTTAATCCTTCTAGTTTGTTCGGATTGGTTTTCGGTTCTTGACTCTTTGTCCTCTGTTACAGTTTTCTCTATCCTTTTGGTTTATCGCACGTTTTGGTTCATTAATTCTAAATATAATAATTGAATATTTTCTCTTTCGATCATCTCAAAATTTTATCATAAATACCATCACCTCGTATTTTTGGGTTTTTGGATTTTGTTATTAAATTTTTGTTTTTACATTTATCTTTATTACACTTTTTAACACATTCTCTCATTTTTATCTATTGATTTCAGCGAAACGGAATCCTTTGATCCGTGATGGCTTTCACATATGGACATATATCAACTTTTATCCCCGCGACGCTTCACATGTGCCATATGTGCCACCAAGGAGTATAAAATTATTTCCACATGTTTGCCAACAATGTTACAATTGGATACTGTTCCCAAATAGTTCTTTATATATTGATTGTGGTCCTCGATTGCTTCTTTTGGATTTCTTCTCCTTGATGATCTCTTGAATTGCTCGATTACTGCTTGTGTTTTGAGTTCATACCATTCTAAATTATTAAGCCAATCTTCTTGGATTATTTCCTCATTTTTGCGTACTACTTCCTGATAGGAGCTTATGGTTCTCGTTTTGGTCGATCTAAGATATCTTCTATTTGGCTGGTTTGTATTAAATTTTTCAATATTCTTTGACTCTTTTTCTTGCTTATACAATACATTTTCCTTTATGTTTTAGCTTTTTGACATTCTGATCTGGTATTGGCTGTTGATTTTACATCCTCGCACTATTATTCCTCTGGCGGTTTGACATATCCTGACTCGCAATTCCTGCTGCTTCTTGGATTTCCTTTGAAAGTTTTGATTCTCTCTTCGAATGTTCTATTTATAGTCCTCTTTTTCCCATAAATTCTGCTGGGTCTTGAAACTCTTTATATCGTTATCTTTTTCTCTACCTCCTTTTCACTTTTGTCAACTTCTGATTATGCCGGAGTCCTCCCAATCTGTTTTCGCTTGGTTTCCACGTCAATGTTATTCTAGAATGGGCAGGTTGAAAATTTCCTCAGGTGTTCCGTTTTGCTTGTTTCTTCCTTTCTCCCAGTGCGATATCTTCCCTTGACCAATAAACTAAAAGGTAACTTCATCTGGTAATCTCGGTGGTTCTGAGAAAAAGAATCCTTGTGCTGCCATCTCTTTGCTTTGGTCGGTCAGTGAATACTTATTATCCTTTGACGTTAAATTATCTTGTTCCTCTTTCCTCAACTCCTCGTATCTTACTTTCTCTGTGAGTAAAGTTACTGTTCCTCATTTTCCATGGTCCGTTCGGTTGTGGTCGAACTGGTATAAGCTGGAATTGCGATTACTAAGGTTTTAATTTTTTCCTCTTCCTCTGGTTTTTCCATAGTCGTTCATATTCGAATCTGGTCCTTCTCTCATCTGTACTGTTACTCTTTGCTGATTCCGCTTGCATCTAATATCGGTCATTATTTTTTGAATTTTTTTTTGTTTTTCTGATTTTTCTGAATTATTTGTATTTTTTGATTTTTATTTGATTTCTTATTAATTTTATTTCATTTAATTTACACTTTCCGTTTTCTTACAACGTCTGTCTGGCTTCTCCACTTCTAACTTTAATATACAGATTATTCTCGCAGGACATCCTTCTCTCTCAATCGTTGTAGTGGATAGAAACGTGGTGTCCCAATCGCGCTGTATTCAGTCGGTTGTTGGTCCTTCCCATCTGTGGTTTTCATTTCCTGTTTCTGATTGGATGCGGTAGTCTATATTCCTTCATTGTTAATATCATGTTTTGTTTTGAAAAGGCCTGTTAATAATTCCATCGTAATCTCTTTTCCGTACTCTGGATCGAAGACACTGCTATGGGGTGCCTGGCTCATTCCATCTTCATTTGGATATAGTCTAATGCCAATTTGTATCCTTTTCCCAACTGTAATTGTGGACTATCTAGAATTCCTTTGTGTTCCATCCTTTGCTCTCTGAAGCTTCTCTGCGAATTCGGTTGTATTTTCATATAATGTGCTGTAAGATGTTTTCTGGCTATTGAAGCGGTTGGTTTTTCTAATTCCTTTTACGCTGTTATTTCTGTTGCATTTTCTTTCTATTTCGGCCTTTTCTTGAGTGTTCTCCTTGGCTTCTCGCTCGAAATTTCTTCTGGACTCTAATATATCTCCTTATAGTGCCCTTTGGTGTTCATTTTTCTGTTCGTAGGTCTTTTTTCACTCTCCCAGCGGACCAACATTCCCTATCTCGTATTCATCATAATTTCGGTATGCTCACACTATTTCTATCATATTGCTTTTTGCATTTCTGCAATTGGATTGGTGCTTGGCATTGATAACTTCTATTTTATGACAGATTTGACTGGTTTGTCACCTGCACATTCGTTCCAAGTTCCTTTATGTTGGACACTTTATCTTTCGCTGTGCAGTTCGTTGCGCATACTCCCTTCATATAGATCGCATATTGTTCCTCTTTGGTTCCGATGTTCCATTTCTATTTTTATCCATTCGTCGATACCGCAGAATTCCGCATTTTTCCTCTCTCTTGATGCACACTTTGTGATGTTCTTTCAATAGTCTTTTTTCGTTATGAGGTTTTGACAATTTTCCGCATAATATCTCGTTTATATTCGCATTCATTTGTGTGGACTTTCGCTTCCTTCATAAGTCCTTTCCATTCACATTCTTTTACTCGGCATTGAACTAATAGATTGCTTGATTCTTTATTGGTGGCTCTATCCATTGTTGTAGTCTTCATCTTCTTTCAATCGTTTCATCGCATCCAGGGCATTTATTGTTTCCGTTTTAATCACTTCTACGTACAATCTGCTACAATTTCTTGCAATCCACATTTGTTTGTCTCGCATCCAATCAGTAATTTATTACATTTGCAACATTTTGTCTTTCTTTTTATATCGTTCACTAACTTTAATTTTTTCGCTTCATTAGTCGTCCTCGTAGTTTTCGGATGGATTCTCGCTTCCCTCTAATTCCTCGTAATTGTCTGATATTCTACAAAGAATTTTCATTTACTTGACGTTTGTTATTAACTTCTATCGTTTTATTTTACATATTTACAAGGTACGCTTTTATTGTTTATCCTAAATGTTGAGTCCGGTTCTGGGGTGAATTCTGGCATCCGATGCTAATCCATTACCACTCTGCGGATCTACGTCTTGATTGTTGTTACGTAATCTTCTAATTTCGTCAGTGCCATCCCTAACTTGATCTGCTAATGGTCATTTAATCTTCTGCAATTGTAGTATTGTTCTCTTGCTGCTCTTCCAGTCTTATGGTTGTTGTAGCCTCTGGTTTTACGCTTTCCGTTAATACTAGATGAGTATATTTGTCCACGTGATGTTTGCGCCATTGTTCGTTATTAGCGGGCATTAGATATCGCAATTGTCGTCTCCACGTTGCCCTCGACTCTTGATCTGGTATATCTTGATTTATATAAACAATTCTATAGGTTGAATTGCAGCTGCTGGTTTCTGTACTCTTCTAACGAAGGGTGATATTCTTCACTTGATTTTTGGTTGGATTTGCGTTATTCGAACTCCATCTGTTAGTATATAACACATCATTATTCATCGCATTCAATTTCCTGTTTTGCTTACTATTTATGACACATTTCTGTAAAGTACTTTTAAAATATACATATCCATTGCTACATTATACAATAATATTTTTACACTCATAATAGCAAGTCTCTTTTTCGTTTATAACCATCGTCTCCGGGGACTCTATAAAACTCCACATGTCCTATATCCATATCTCATTCATTATCTGGTATGATATACGTCGGATTCGTGTGGACCATTGTTGTGCTTCGGATAATGGGCGGTTCTTACCAGAGTCCGCTCGTACTTAGAATTTCCTATTTCTCATAATTTCCCCCCTCCTGCAGATTATTCTGCATCGTATTGTCCTAATCGATATCGTAATTGAATTTTCTACTGTGGCCATAGATCTTTTTCTTATTGGACTTCTTATCGGATTTAGGTCGTTTTTTACTAATTGGATTATTATCAGCATTAACTGCTACGCTAGCTACTATTGCTTGTTGTTATCACAAATCATTTTAATCATATAGTTCTTTTCATTAGGCCCTGCATGGTTTGTTGCTTTCCCTTGCATTGGTTGTTCCATTATACCATTTCTTATCGCGTTGCACATTTGTAAGTGCTTTCTGGAGTTGTAGTGCTCGTGGAATTGAAAGGTGGCTGTCGTCATTGATCATTTTCCTTTTTTCCATGTTTGCGTTTCGTTGGTTTACTCGAATGGTGTTATATAGGTTGATCTGTCGCATTGACTTGAGTGGTTTCCTTGTTATCGTTCTCCAACTGCTTCATGAGTTCCTTTTGGATAATTATTACATATTTTGCCGAGTTTCTTTTTCGTCGGTAATGCGGTACTTTCTGATTCGTTATATTTTTGCCGTTTCACATTCGGATATTCTTTGTTTATGGTCGTTCTCATTTTAGGGTTCGTAATACACAGATTTTCGTGATGGGTTTTCACGCTGGTGTTTTCAATTAATATTTCCTTTGTTGGCCGCATTGGATCTATGTTTATATTACTGCTTTTACTTTCTCTGATCTGTCGTTGGTACGGTTTCTCTCTTTTGTTTCTTTTTCGCGGACGTTTTGTCGTAATTGCTCTCTAGTAAACTTTCTGTTATGATTTCCAGTAATCTCCATCTCTTCCTCTCTGACATGTAATAACGTACTTTCCACGCTTTCTTTTAGTTGGAATACATATTTTTTGGTTATTTTTTTGAAAAGAAATATTCCTCCGGTTTTTTTAGATTGACATTTGATTCTCTCATTTATCGTTTCGTCTTCTTTTATGTTTCGAATATGCACTTTTGTAATGGGGTTCTTTATTACCCATATTTTCGACTTTATATCTCTTCTCCAGATCTCTGGGTTTGATTCCCCTTTATTATTATTTTCTTTATTTTCGTCGTGCTCGAACGTTTGATAAGGGCTCTTCTTTTGGTGTTGTGAATTTACAATCCCAAGTTCTTGGCTAATTGTGAGGTTATGTATTAATATATCATTGTTTGCCACATATTTTACTCTCATTTACTTTCTTGTGTCTAGGCTTCCATTGTGAGGGGCGCATTTTCTTTCCCGCTGTTCATATTCTTTTTCCGAGCAATCGATAATTTTGTTTTGTATACATACTGTTTCAAATGGTTTCTATTTCCCTGTTATTATTCGTAGTTTGCCTATCCCTGGCTCTACTTGATTTTTACGGTTGTCTGCTCTGTCATTCGTGCATCCGCTACATACAATTGGTGGGGTTTGACATGATAGATGAATTTTTCGGATCCCGTATTTCCCATCCTTCTGGTTTCTATTGAAATGAATTGAAACATTATGCTTATATTTCATCTGTCAGTTTTGTTAAGCATATCCCCTTCACTTGAAATCCTTTATCGTTTATTGTTCGTATTCTGACGGTCTCATTCTTTCGTGAATATTTCGTCAGCTTCCGTAACTTGAAATGGACGTAATCAATATCATTATTTTTTTGTAGCAGGGTCGGTCGGTTGGTTTTTTCTTTGTTTGTATACAATCGTTCCTTTGTTTCCGTTTTCCTTCGTTTGCTGTTAATTGTTTTTTTGATCGTTCCTCGTGTAGGTGGTTCTTTTTCCTCTTTTGCTGCGGATTTGTTTTTCATCTCCTAGTATTTGATCATCCTGGTTTTTGCTGCTGTGCCCCCTTCTTCATTATTATCATTATTAATTATCTCCATCCGGGTTTCCCTTTTAGAAATGTCGTCCTCGACATTTATTATTTTCGATATTTCCTCGTATACTTTATATTATTCTTGTTTTATATCATCCCACTCTTTTATATCTGTTTTTAACTCGCTTGAATTTTTTGCTTGTTCGATGCCAATCTATCTGTTTATCATCAATAACTGTCTTTTTGTCTCCGATTCGCATTGGGCTTTCTTTTTGGATGATGGTGAATTTATCCTTCCCATTTTCAACTTGCTTTTATTGTTTTTTGGGAACGGGTAATGAGCATATATTGTTTCTTCAATAGAACATTTCTATTTCTTACCATATAGTTTACATTGAATACTTTAAGTGGTGAACCCTCGTAGGTCCATTTCATCAGATTGCTGCTGCTTCGTCCTTTGTTTGGCGTCGATAGCTTCCATAGTGTTGGATTGTTTTTACCCATACATTTCTCTCTCTCTGATTGGTCCGCTTAAATGGTTATGAACTTTTATTGTACTTGCTTGTACTCCGATTTCAGTGGCATAGTGTGTACAATTGTTTTTCCATTGTCTTTCTCTTGATGGGAATCCGGTTTTTTTAGTAGTTTCTCTTCAGAACGTTGTAAGAAGCATCTGCTTTTTTTGCCAACACGCCGGAAACAAAACAAATTAATGGTGTTTGTGCCCTCTTCGTTTGGTATATTTGAGGTGTGTCCGCATTTCTGCATAAATTGAATTATATCCATTATTGTTGGGTTGTTTCTATGCTGTAAACACTTGCAAATGGTAAAGGTACATTTCTCTTCTTACATCTGCCATAGAAGGGTGAATATCATGGGTATACTTTCTTTGATAACGATCCACTTTTCGCTGGGCTTCTAGCTCCTTTAGCATAATCCATGACGATTATTCACTGCTTTTGTTTCTATTGACTCTCCATCCTTTCCTTCGACCCATTCTGGCATTATCTCTGATGGCTTTTAACTATTATATCCATCTTATCTACATTGTCTTGAGTCGCTTAGCGTAATTTTTGATTCATGTCCGGTTTAGGTTCTTCACGGTATTGTTTGATGCTTGCTTCTATTTTGACTCATCGTTAATCCGTTTATACTTCAACCTGTTGAGTTTGTGATCTGGTTTGATACCTCGATTATTTTCTGGTTCTCCTGTATTTGTTCTAGGTATGCGCTTACAATCTATACCACGTTCACGTAAATAGGTCTGGTGAGTGGATTTATTGACACAATTTAATCGAGATTGTTCTCGTTTACCATACATTATCTCGTATGGTCTTTACCAATCCTTTGTAGTTTTTCTGGCACTCTGGGATGAGATTTCTGGCGTGCGATTATTACCACAGTTCCAACTGAAAGTTAATGCTCGCGTACATAATCGCTTTTAATCATGTAATTCTTATAACTTTTCGTTGAATTGAATCTAATATTCATCACCTCTGTTTTCCCATATCCTTGATTCGCTTTTGAATCCTGTTAGTAAATCGTCAATTTTCCATATACTGTATATTGGCGGTTGAGTATTCTAATCTACGTCGGCATGTGTAACGATTCTCTACCGTACATTAATCGAATGGACTCATTTCTTGTTGCTGAAGTAGTAGTGACATTCTATATGCCATAAGCATAGGTTTATATATCTATCCATCTTTTTGGTGTCTGCTTACGTAATTTGAAAGCATCATTTCAATTAGTATAGCCGTTTGAAATCGTTCGGGTTTTGACATTTGTTTGTGGATTGTACGGTGATGTTCTCAATTCGCATATCTGAAGTATTTCGTTACTTTCTCTATTATTTCGCTCATAAGTTGGTTTCCCTTGATCAGTTAAAATCTGTTTTGGGTGTTCCGTATCTACAGCATATTTCCTCTAACAGGATTCTGGTGCTATTTGTTCTGGCTTTTTGATCTGAGAATTGCGAATGCTTCGGGAATTTTGAGTAGAATAATCTGGTCAACTACCATATTAGGAATATTCATCGTTAGTATTTCGTGAGTAACTGGGTCTACTACATCGCCATTGCGATCATTGTCATTGTCTGGTGAATGGATTGCTTTAACGGGTGCTTGTACAATTTACTTGCTGGTGCTTTTCTGGTTGCGCATATCAACATTCTTTATCGCATCCTTTCACGTCATTCTCCGATATTTGGCCAATATATTTGACGATATCTTTGGCTTCCGTCTGTTTTTGATGACATGTGTCCACTCCAACGCCTTCCGTCGTGGTATTAGCAGTCAATAGCTGGTCTTTTACGTCTACTTTCTGGTAACACTAACTTCCGTTCCTCGCCAATCATTAATAATACCTCGCCCGTTTCGGTGTGGTTATATCGATGATCTGTGTTTTTCCATATGCCTCTACAGTCAATTTACTGTGTGTTCGAAGATTTTCAATATATCATTGGTTTCCCCAATAAATTTCGAATTATGTTTTTAACGCTCTCTCGTCTCTATCTGCTGATTTTCAGTATTTTGTGAAATTCATATATTTTCCTGGCGATGTATATCATGTGCATATTCGTCGTTACATAATGTCATTTGTTCAACATAAAATTCTTTGACTACATGGTCCTGCGATGCATTTGCTTTTCCTGATTTGCAAATTTATATACGGCGAGTATTTCATGTAGCTGCATTGCCCATGCTCATTAGATCATGCTCGAGGCTCTTTTGTGTTTGCTAGCCCATAAATGGGTGATGATCTTTTAGTGATATATTATCTCGTGACGCCTAATAAGAAATAGTTTGAAATGTTTAATAGCTTACGAGGATATTGCCATAATATGCCTGTCTCTTTCAGTCACAAGAGTAATTCTTTTCACATGTTCTTGAATGTTTTCGACGCTATAATTATCCACGATAACTCGTTCTCTTTTCTCCGCATCCCATTCGTCCTACGGAGCTCCAGATGCATATAATAGCACACGTTGCGTCCTGTGTGCTGGAACAAACGGTTCTTAAAATCTGGTGTACGAGTAGGTGGCGTGATATTAGTAATTATCTTGAGGATTTTTCAAAGGCTGTGTTGTTCTTTTCCATATAAAACGGGGTATCTTTTGTTGTTAGTCTGTATGGTTATTTGCGGTGTTGCATATCCGCTTGATGAACTTCCGATAATATCCGCATAGCTAAAATTCTGCACTTGCGCTGACTGTCTTGTACTGGGCAATTCTTTATCTTTTCATATGTTTCTTGATCTGGTTGCTTTGCTTTTTGCCGACACCAATATGTCCAAGGGTAAGATTTTTCCTTTCGCCCGAATCGGATTTTGGAGGGTGTTCATTTTTATTACTTCCATGTTCCTCAAGATCCGAACGAATACATGTACGGATACTTTAATGTTCGTACCTGCGAAGGTGCTATAGAATAATTAATAAATCCACAATATATACATAACATTGTTTAAATGCCATGAGTTAACGCAAGTTCATACATCTCTGAAGAAGTCTGTGGCGTTGGGTTAGCTCTCGAAAGCATATTGTCTTGAATTCGGTCATAGATCTTTTCCGATTGTAAAGGCAGTTATTTCTTCTGTCCTCGCTTTTGACCTTATGTGCCAATACCACTATTTTAAATCTAAGCGATTAAATAAATCTGATCCCGTGGTGAAGTTGTAAATTTCATTTATGTCTGTACGGATATGTATCGAACATCCGTTGTCTGTATACTCTTAGTGCGGTTGAGTCGCGTAATCTATACCAGAACGTATGTGTTCCGATCCTTTTCTTTACCATGGACTACTGAGTGAAATGCTGGCGAAGGCAACTTGGTTCGATCATCTACTGCGTCCAGCATCTTTGAAACTTCTTTTTCTGCTTTACTGTTTTTGAGCCTGTCTGCCAATCGAATATGGCGTGTGTTGTTGGGGTATCAATTCTGTTTAAAATGGCCTATCGTATGGTTTGCTGTTTACAATCGCTTGTGACAGAGAGATCTAGTCAGATGCTGAGCTGGCAAATATATTATTAAATTCATTAATTTTGTAGGTTGTTCTTTCCTCAGTTTGTCGAGTTTGACGTAAGCTGACTGCTCGCGAATTGATCCTATAAGTTCTGCTCATTGCTTCCTTCAGTTTTTGTTGTTGGAAGTTCGATGTCCAGCAGGGTGTTAGTTTCCCTAATATGTCGTTTTCCGTAAATGGACGTTTATCTTCCTCATACGAAATTTTGTAATGATTGAGATTGGTTATTTTTCACTGTTATCGTTTACGTAACACTTATTCTCTCTGGGCTAATAGCAATTCCTTTCTTTTTTCATCTAAATTTGTGATTAGAATGGATTCGAAATCAATTTCTGTCCCCTAAGCTTTCTACGTTAGCTTGCGACATAGCAACAGTCATCTTGGTTGTGCGCGCTGGCTCTATTATTTTTCCTCTGAGCATCTCACTTTGATTTAGCATACAATATTCGTCTCAGTTTATCTCTCAGTCTTCCATCGATCCTAGGGTCTAGCTTATGTTATCTCTTTTAATATCTCTGGCATGAGATCCGTTCCAAGGTTATACAATCTGCACTCAATCGTCCTGATCGACCGCTAGATTCACGTATTGATTTTCACATTTTATATTCCGGATATTTGACCAGATTTTTTTCCCGACTGACTGCGACTGATTTCTTTCACCTGGCAAGTTAATTTACATCCATGATTAGCTTCTTCTATACATGCCATGTCACGATCTTCCGGGTATTTTTATGCCGATTTTTATTGCTGGCAAATGTTTCTACGGTATCGATATTGCTTTATTTCTACTGAACCGGTTTTATTTGCTAGTGGGTACCATCGTTATGTGGTCCAGCTAATGTTCGTGCACTAGCTATAGTTCGAGTTTCCTGGATTCCTGATACCAAATACTCAGATGCTTTGGCCTGGTTCTTGAGTCTAATTCCAATTTTGGTTCGTGTGGGTACTGGATAGAATATTCGAGTGGTTAGTCTTGGTATCGGTGACAGATGTCTCCTCTACGTGCGTTTCCTCTCTACTATGATGATGACTAGCATTTCTTTTAGACATTCATATACGTGGCGGTGGATGATTGAAATGCACTATGTCTTAGTCTTTCCGATTTTCCATTGTTTGAGTTTGCTTTCTTGGAGTTATAGCATCTGGCTGCTCCATTGGTTTTCGGTCATGTCGCTGTTATTGCTGCTATAATCTCTGAAATTTTCCTGATCGTTTCAAGTTGCTGCGTTTTTTTGGTCGCTCATTCTGTTTCTTCGGCTTTATCTGTCATTATTGTTATAATTTCGTGACCGTACTTCTTCATCAGAGTACCCATTCATTTTAGTAGAATTCCTACTAATCGTCTTTATCTGGTGATATCTTTTTGAGTGTCATGTAACCATTGTTTTAGCTAAATGGTAAAGAAGACCAATTTGCCCATTTTCCAGGTCTATTTCCTTTCTCTTTTGTAAAATATCGAAATGCTACACTTTGTGTAGGATCATCTATTGATTTGATGAGTGAGGATTGTTCCTAAAATTCCTTGCCATCATTTGTCCGAAGATTAAGACATCCCCACATGGGCCTTTCTCATATTTCGCGTTGCATGTTGAAAATGATTCTGGTGATAATAAAAGTTCTTAGTTGGGTTTCTCCCCATAGTTGTTCTTGTCCCGTATCCGTTACAATATTAGTTAGGTATTGCTTGCTTTGTGCTGGAAATTATAAATGTCTGCTCTGGCTCGTCCAATCTTCTTTGTTTGGTAAATTCCACTCTGTGATATATCTACTGGTTTGAATTCTGCTCGCTAGCCAATTCAGTAAGTGCCAAATATGTTTTGGTGCTGCTACAATTACTTCGGGTTGGAAAGTGTAACCACTGTCCATCTTATTTCGAATAATGTCCATATACGTTACTCGATACTGAAACATATTAGGTACGAATTTTTCTGAGATTTAATCATCCTTAGTTTACTCGGGTATGGAGCAAGAATCTGATTTTCCTTATGCATTATTTCTAATCATTTATGCATTTCTCTTTGGAATTGTCGAATTTCTGAGTAATTGCGACTTGTCTTTTCACTTGTATGTATCCCACATAATCTCCATCAACGATTCTCCGCAAACGTATCCCTCCTTGGAGGGTAACAGTGGATTGCTTAATCTGATTTGTGATTGCCATTGCCAATTTTGTTTTTAGTATTTTCTGTTCCAGATCGAGTCATTTAACTAGATCGTAATCATATTTTCCTCTGTTGACGCCAGTTCCTTGTGATATGGAATCCATCTTCGTTTTATATAATGAGATTATAGTTACTCTTGGTTATTTGCGCTTTTGCAGTTTTAGGGTTTCGGACTGTTCGCTGATAAAGAAATATTCTTTATAATTAGTACTGGCTACCATTTCGTGCACATTTATTCACCATTCGCCCCTTTATGAACTCATTCCAATGTGTATCTGTTGATATTACTACTGTTGGTGTGACCGTCTGATCCGATATGTGGTAAGTTGATGGTTTTCCGATTCTTCCGGTTTCTCCGTATTCATTAATGCGCTTTTTTTGTGTGTTGGTTTCTGTTTCCGCTGTGTTCGTCTTGCCCTTCATCAAATATGCGCTCTTCAATAAAGTGAGTCCTACAGGTTCTTGTATCAGCGTGATATACGATCGTTGACATTCCCGTATTACCATGATCTACTCTGATTGCTAGACAATTGAGGGTACATTGTTTTCATTGCTGCGTGTCTGGATCAATATCCTGGGTATTCTCCTTGTCTTGTAGCTTTCCAAGTCACTACTACCTTTGATAATTGATTCAATAGAGGTTCTTCCTCCTTGACAGTTCGTCTCCAGCCGTTATTCTCCCCCGCACGTATACTCCGGTTAGTTTTTTTTTTCCTTCCTCGGTGCCACATCGGATGTCCAGCTATGAGATGCGCCTGTTTTGTGAATCTTCTCTTCGCCAATTCGTTCCGCGTTACTGAAACCACTGTTGTTTCCGTTCCCGCTTCAATGATTGTTGAGTGTGAGTGATGGTCCGCATGAAATGCTACATTTTCCTTGTTACTGAAGCATTCTTTGATTTCTGTTTTATGATCTACTTCTGGTATACATTTAAATGATACTGCTGTTTGCCGTCCGTCTGCATTTACCGGGGTTGGCAGCTTGACTCTTCCGTTTCTTTTTTAGTGAATATTTTATCACCAATCTTTATTGTCACAATCGTATACTACAAACGGGTTCTACTCGTTTTACGCACATACATCCATATGAGTATTGTAGTATTATTATGCATTCATTCCTTTTCTGGCTGTTTTTGGATCACTTGCATTAATCGTGTTTCGAATTTCCGTAATAATCTTTCAATTTTGTCTGCATTATTTCAGTTTGATGCATCTTGCTTACTAGATTTATAAAAGCCTTGCCATCCACCTTGAGTAGGATGATGGTTCCGATTACCCTTCCTGATAATGTTCTGTTATTTGCGAATTTCAATATCCATTTGGGTTGTATCTTGGGAGTTCGCTTTCTGTATAGTCACTACTCGGTATAACAATCAGGTAGGCATTCCTACAAATACTATTTGGGTCAATCAGATCGTTCGTTAAGTGATTTTTATCAATAATAATTCCTTGGGATCTTTGGTGTGTCGTACCTTGTTCCATTATGTATTTTTTATTGGCTTTTATTGCTGCCCAAAGCTGTTTTGCTTCTGCTCCGATAATTATTAAGTTTCCAAATTCTCTTTATTTTGGATTTGCTAAACCAAGATTCAGTTATCAATCTTTGATCCATTTTGGCTCCTTGTCTTGGACCTTTAAATTTTCCTTGTAACTGCTTTGTTACTTGACTGGTGTTTTCAATTTCCGTTGTTAAGTTGATCCCATCTGCATTTGTCTTTAGTTTTGCCTTTCCTGGCCTGGTTTATCAATCATTTGTTCGTCCCTCTAGATTTCCTTTTCCATTGCCGTGCCTGTTCTTTTCGTTTGGGGTTTCGTCTGCTGTTTCCCTTGGATGTTTAGCTCCTCGTTCGTTTATCCAGTTATCCATTCGTCTCCTGTCGAGCTGGCGTCTTTCTATCTTTCTTTTATTTTTCTCCTTCGGTGTCCTAGGCTTTCTATAATTTCGACTGGTTGTCTATTTGACCACATACTAGCTCATCTGGTTCATCTGTTATCATATCGTCTTCGTTTTCTGTCATGAACAAATCTCTTGATTCCGGTATTCTCCGGGTTGTTTCCTCATCTACGATATCATTTAGATCGTTTAGTATCTCTTCATCTCCCGTTGTGATGACGATTACTTCATCTGCTGCAGGTGGAACTTTCTGGCGTATTTAGACTTTCCTGTCGCCCTATTGGCGTTTTCGTTTTGATTTCTCTTTTATTGAGTTCTCTACCCGCGATCTTTGCTACTGTTAATATATTTATCAATCCCAATTGCATTTGCGTAACTCCAATTTCGAGATCGTCATCCAATGATCGTCCTTCGTATTGTAAATGAAATGGCGGTTCATACGGTATTCTCTTTTTCACTTCACTTACCTTGGCGGTGATATAAAATTCTCTTTCAATTGGTTCGAAATCTGGCGTCATAATTTTTAAACTATACTTTTCTATCGTTTCGGCTGCCCATTCGGTGTGTTTCCATTTTCGGATAATTTCTCGGAATTGCTCTGGGTACCACGCATACATTCTCCGATATTCCTCTATTTCCTTTACTATATTTCGCAGGTTCTCCACTCTGTTACAAGAATCGATTATCCATTTTGCCAAATCTGTTACTGTTCGTCTTTGATTCTTGGCTCCGGTTCTCAATATCGCTGCTAACTCTCTACATTTTTGCGTTTCCGTTAATCGCGTTAATCCCTCCTCCACAGGATCGTCTATATCTGTGGGCAAATATTTTATTCCTGGAATTCGTTTCTCGAGTACGCTAATTCGCGGTCTCGCTTGTTCTTGTTGGATTCGCAATTTCATTTCCCGTTCTGTTTCTACTTCGATCGTGATGTATATCGTATCATCTTTTACAAATTGAGGTGTTACATATTTTTTCAGTAGAAATTGTGGTACTCCTCCTGCAACATTTTCAGTGGATTTTGGCTTCTGGCTTATCATAGATCTTGGGTCTACTCCCAGTTTTTTGCTGTGTCGCCCTTCCCATTTCCCGGGTTTAGCGATTGAAATCGTGACTTTTCGATTAAATGGCCATTCTAACTTGCCGTCATATCTGCCCCTTGCTAATAGAAAATACACTGATAAGTATTTTCCTTTTCCTACCCCATCTCCGTTTGGGTATACTCTCAATTTCATCCGATATCCTCCGATTTCTGTATAGAATTGATGACTTGTAATACCGATGATTTTCTCTTCTTCAGCCGATTTTACTTTTTCAGCCCATCCACCTATTTTCCATGTGTATGGTGCTAGTCGAGCTCTATCGTTTATTTCCTCGTCTTCTTCTGGTTGCCATTCCATTTCGTTTATCATTTCCTCTGGTAAATTTTCATATGGCTCATCTTCATATAGTTCCAAGGTTGTTTCATTAGCTGCATCTTCTGGCGCTTCTCCTGGTATGTATTTTCTCCATTTTGGTTCAGTTCTCTCCATTTTCCATTTCCACTCTTTCGTCTTTTCATCATACACCTTTTTCCATGGTGTTGATCGGCATCTCGAGTCGTCTATCGGTTGTAATTTTGTGCTTAATTTCGTATCTTGTCTCCATAGTTGGTAGATGGTTAGTATTTGATCCATCTTTCTTTTCATTTCCTCCTGAAACTCTTGGATCTGTTGTTCCTTTTTTGTTGTATTTTTTCTCTCTGGTTCATCCATGGCTATGATATTAATAGTTTGTCCGTCTTCCCATATACCTAATTCGTATATCGGGGTTCGTTCTCGCGGACTTATTTGCCGTTTGTGGTACATTATTGCCACGTCTTCTACCATACCGTCATCACTACTTTCGATTATTGGTTGGATGATTTCTCTGTTTATTCGTCGGTATAATTCGTGCATTTGACAATCGGGATCTACTAGTATTTCTTTTATTTCATCATTTGGTAGCTTTATTCTTAGCTTTATTGGTTCATCTCCTCTCATATCTCTTTGGTGCTCTCCATATTTGGCTATCAACTCATCTGTTCTCTCATTATCGAATCTCATTATGTCTGTATCCCGTACAGCTTCTACGAATATTTTCATTGAAATCGGTCTCGTTAATGATAATCGATTAATATATTTTCTAGCTTGATCTATTGCTTGTTCTGTCATTTTGATCTGGTTTTGCCTCATTATCTTTTGTCTCTCTTTTTCTAATCCAGGTTTTATTTCTTTGTTGTACAATATTTGAATTTTCTGCCATATTTCTGCTGTCGTTTCCTCGGTTTCATTTTTGTTTAATGTTACCACGTTTATTCCTTTTGGCCATATTAGAGCATCCGCTAGGTGTATATCTCGCTTTATTTTCCTTCCTTGATAATATAAAGGTTTATTTTTATAACTGGGTCCTAGCTTTTTCACTACCCAATCATACAACTCGTTTGTGCTCTCGCCTCTTGTGGCTATTATCTGTCTTGGTATCTCTGGAAAATCAATAATTACCTGATACTCTTCTCTATCATATTCTTTCAGATTCTCTTGGTATTTTCTTATCATATCTTTCCATGATGCTGTAAATGTACCATTATCTTGTTGATATCCTTTCGCAATCAGTTTCATTATTCTGCTGTATGCGGTTGTATCTCTGAGGTTTAGGAACATTTGATTTCGATCTACTTCTTCTACAATTTCATTAATTTCTTTCAGTATCTCGGTTTCGTCTTCTCTTGGCACATTAGTTTCCATTTCCCTCTAATTCGGATTTTGCTTCATCTTTATACGGTTTGTTTTCCTCACATGATTGAAATATTTCTCCACCCAGACTGCTTATTTCACTTTCATCTTCATCTGTTTGATCGTCTGGTATTCGTCTCAGCATATTAATATGTGGTTGTTCCTCCTCCTTCATTATCTTTGTTGGTCCTTTTGTTTGGAACCATATCTCTTTTATTCTGTTTTCAATTTGAGCTTCGCTCCACGTGGGCTTTTCTTTTCTGATTCTTGTTTCTATTTTTTGTAGCAGTATCCTCTGGATTCGATTTTTTGTTATTATTGGTTCTGATATCTCTTTTTCTTTTGACCTTGATGCTTCTTGCTCATCTTTTTGTAGTTTCAATTTTGGCTCCTCCATTTCTTGAGATAGCGCTTTCTTTGCCATCACTTCTATTTTTTGGTCCAGTGCTTGTTCTTGCTCTAGATGTTTTAACGCTCCGTCTATTTTTAATATTAGTGCCTTCTTTCTTAGTTCAGCTTTCTCTTGTTTCAGGATTGCTTCTTTTTCTTTCAATTGATCCTCCTCTTGTTCTAAAGCTTCTTCTTGCTTTATTTTCTCGAGTGTACTCTCTATTGTTTGTGTCATAATTTCATTTTCGAGTTCATCTATCTCGTACATTAGTGTTTCCTCGTTTTGATCTTCCGTTATCATCATCTCTGCTCGATTACTCTCTTGAGTTTCTGGTTCGTCTGATTTCTCAGTTGTCATTTCTTTTAGTTGTCGACGTCTCTGTTTTTCCTCCTCTGTAAATTCTTTGATGGCCTCTATTTTCTCCATCGTATTCAATTCAACTGTTTTCTCGTTATCAGTTATCATATTTCCTCCCCCTTCGTTCTCAACACACTGCTCCGCAGTGTGAATTTCATCTGGAATTTCCATCCTCATCATATTAATTCTTTTCGGGGTTTGTTTCGATTTTCCCATCTTTGCTGGATTTCTTGGGCTTCTTCTATTTGAAGTCTTTGCCATTCAGCTTGTTGTTGCTCTTGATATTCTCTGGTTCGCAGCTCTTGAATCTCCTCATTGTTTCTCATTACATTAATTCGTTGTTGCTGTATATTGGCGGGCATCTGTTGCATCATCTCTTTTAATTCCATGGGCATTCGTTGTAATGTTTCCCGTAACATGTCTATTTCTTGTATCACGTTAATTTGTGGATTTCTTGTAGGATTATTATTTGGTCTTGGTTGATTTGACTCTCCTCTTATGTTGCATCGCCTTGCGATGTGCCCTTGTTGACCACAATTATAGCACGCTTTGCTGTTAAGTTGTTGACATATTCTCTCAGTATGCCCTCGTTTTCCACATATCTGGCAGTTGTAATTCCGGAAACAATTTTCTGATCGATGTCCCATTTTTTGACATGTGGAGCATTGTTCGTTTGCGTTTGGCTTGTTCCTGAAATTATTATTATAGCTTACTTGGTTATTACCTCTATCTTCTGGATTTCTTGTTGCTGGTGGCTTGAACATCTGCTGTGCTCTGGGTATGAATTGATTCATAGCTGGATTGATATTGTTGTTTTGATTGTTGACATTGACTGTTGACGTTGTTGGTTCTGTGGCCAAGACGGCCACTTGATATCCCAGTCCCAGATGGGCTTCACATCTATTTGCGATTGCTACTGCTTGATCTAATGTTTCTGGTGCCAAGCATCCAAGGTTGGCTCGTATGTCTTCTCTCTTGATTCCTCTTATGAAGACGTCTACCATTTTATCTTCGGGCAAATCTGTTTCTCCGAAGGCTTCTTTACACAATTTCTTTAGTTCGCATGCGTATACTGCATTCGATTCATCTCGTCTTTGTTTTCGATGTAGGAAGTCCAATATCTTCCTATTTCCCTTTTTCTCTATTCCGAATATTTTTATCAAGAACTCTTTAATCTCTGTCCACGTTGTCTATTTCGTTACCTCTCTCGCTTCTTCTACGAATACATCTTGTGCGCTCCCTTTCAAATACAAGGGTAGTCGCTCTTTTACCTTTTGGTCTGTCCAATGACAGATATTTTTATATACCTCAAATTCCTTTATAAATGTATCCAATTTGTTGAGACTACCGTCGAACGGTTCTCCTCTAAACTTTTCTCTGAATTCTCCTATCATCCCATTATTGTTATTCAGCATTGTATTTGCATCCGGAATTGAAGAGTTTATAGAAGTTGTCATGTTTAGATTGTTGTCTGGATTCTCTTCTTCGTTCGCTGATTCTATTGTTGCCAATTGGTTCTCGATATTACGTAGTTCGTTCTCTTCGCTGCTATTAAATTCAAAATCGGTCAATCCGCTATCTGTGCCGGTTCCTGTTGCTACTGTAGTTGATGCTCTGGTGTTGACACTTCTGCTGTAACGAACTTTTTTCTTTTCTTCTGTTTTTAATAACCTTTTTTCTCTATTCTCTTGGCTTTTGCTTCTCGTATGGTTGCTGATGCTATCAATGTTTACGGTTATTCGTTTACTTGACTGGTTTCTCTTCTCTTGTTTTGGTTGCTTTTGAGATTCTGTTTGCTTGTCTGCTTGTCACTACTCTGGCGATTATTCCAAATTCTTTTCTGCTCGTTTATTCAAGTTTCTTTGTTATCACTTTACCTTGTCGTTTGCTCTGAAATATTTTCTCCTTTGCTTTGCTTTGAAATTGACTTGGATTGCTTTGTTGGACTATTGATTCCTAAAAATAAATAACACTCCAATATTCTATACTCTATACCAATTTCTCCTTCATTTACCATACTATATACGTTATTATCCCTTGTTCGCATTTATCGTGGTGGTCCTCTACATCTGACTCACCCCCCTCATTTTAAGTCTATTTTTAATTATCTATAAATTATCTGTTAATCTCGTATCAATTATCTATATAGTCTTATCAGTTATCTATATAGTCGTATCAATTATCTATATCATAATATCAATAATATAAAATCATCATATTCATACTCTCATTCAATCCATTAATTATTTTTCCTATGTCTCCCAAAAATTCATTTGCTTAATCCTCAATCGCTGGCGCTCTATGCCCTCTATAATTTCCGTTGGCTCTTCGGCCTTCGGCTCTAACTCGTTTACTGGTCATCTGTGACCTTAATATCTATTCATTTTCATATTTCATCTCTACTCATATCATATCTTATCTGGCACTCTATGGCCTCTAATATCTAATCATAATTATCCGGCACTCTATGGCCTCTAATATCTAATCATAATTATCCGGCACTCTATGGCCTCTAATCATAATTATATCTCGTCTTTACTGTTTAATCCAATCATATTCTATCGATTTCATCTTTACTCATTTTCATATTCATCTTATTCATATTATCTCTCATTGTTTCACCGGACTTGAGCTCATCAGTGACTTTTGGGTATGTTTGAGGCCTCACACTGACTCTCAAGCCATGGCGTCTTTTGGCCGCGCATTCTTCCGGTTACGCTTTACTCACCGCCATTCGGATATTTGGTACTCGGTGTGGGATCCGGGTTATTGTACCAAACTCCTCGCTGGGCAATAAAAAAAAACATTCCCTCGGTACTCGGTGTGGGGTCCGGGTTGTGTACCTCGAAGAATATAAAAGTATGGAAATGCCTAGACGTTCAATCAAGTTCCAAAAGCGGTTTACTTGATTTCCCGAATAGTGAAAAGAAAAGGAAGCGATTAAATATAGGCGCGGAAAATTTCTAATCCCTGCCCGCCTCTGCAATCAGATTTCCCGGCTCAATTCGGCCGCCCTTATCTGACCTGTCAGATTTCCCGGCTCAATTCGGCCGCCCTTATCTGACCTTAGTAGGACATTTTGAGTATGAACCATTTACCGGTTAGTTCACATCTCACCTACCGTTTGGCCCCCGATACTCGGTGTGGGATCCGGGTTATTGTATCGAGTTCCTCCCAGCAATAAAAAAAATCGTTCGACACTCGGTGTGTGATCCGGGTTTTTGTATCGAACGGCTCAGCGCCATCAGTCCCTTGGCTGATAACAACCTGAACACGACAGTCCGTAGCTGTCCTCTGGTGCCTCACCACCAGCTAGGGAAAAAAGAAGTCATCTCTAGGTACCTTTAATCAAAACTATTAATTCCGTTCCGTGTACACTCTTTCTCTCACCTCTCGGTCTATCTCTTCACTCCCCCCTTCAAAATTTGTGGTAATCGCATCAGCAAGCTCCCCAAAAGAGGTGATCAATCTCTCGCCGGTTACTTGCTGACATACGCGACTTGGCCTACCAGTTCCTTTCTCAGTAGGGTTGATCAGAGTTTCCCTTGGGTGAGCGTACTATCATTAGATAGCTCGGGTTTAACCATTTTTTCCTCGTCCTATCTCCATATAGTATCGATAAATATAATATCAATAAAACAAAAAGAATTATACTCTAAGAAGTTGGTTGTCGAAATTTTTCCGTCCAATATTTGTGTCTCTGTGCATGTGTTTTAATTATTTCCCTAATTCGGCTTTCATGTATTCGGTCTATTACCTTTATTTATCGTTGTCGGGTTATTATTTTATCTACGAACACTGCATATTTATTTTTACGTTATTTTACACAAATTCGTTTATTTCCCCATCTGATAATAATTCGAATAATGAACGATACACATTTATTTCATATCATTACAATTCATGGAAAGTAAACAGTTAGTCTTTCCTTAATCTTTCGTTGACATAACATGCAGTGCGACTCTTGTGCGCATCCATAACAATAACTCAGGTGTCCGCAAGGTATCACCATTACTCGTGCTTCCTCTGTTTTGCACGCATAACATTCCAAATAAGCCTTGGTTTGCTCTCTCATTGTTGTTGTAATTTCGTCTTCAATATTTTTGACTTTTCCCATTAACTTGTTCCAGCTTTTCCCAAATTTGGTTATTTCCAATCTCATAGATAGAAATTCGTATATTCTTTCCGTTGTCACGTCCTTATCAATGTCAATCAATTTTATCAATATGCAATGTTCGTCGGAATATAGGTTGGAAATCGTTGATATATCCTCTTTAGCTCGTTTAATTAACTTTTGTTTATTAATTAGTTCCTCAAGATTGTTATTTTCGATGTTTAGAATCCCTTTTAGTTTTTCTATTATTTTTGTTGGTTCCATCTAAAATTATTAAATCTCTTTTAATTACCCATTAAGTTTATTTAAATACTAATTAACTAAATCGTATGTTATTCATTCAACTCTCAGTTCAGTATTTTGTTTTAATAAGTTGCTACTTTAATTACTATAATTCCCCGTTGTAATTTATTTTATTATTGTTCTATTGTTTTTCCCGTTTGTCGTTATTTCCCTTACTTACCCCCTTTCATTTTATCCCGCATTTTGCCCTTTTAATTATATGTTGTTTGCTTATGCGTCTTGTCGTGTTGTTGGTATCTTACAAGGGTGTTGTGTCATCAAGTATTAATGGATGTTGAATGCTTTGGCGTTGATATCTATTTAGCATAATTCCATATCAGTTGGTTTGCTTGGGTTTTTGCATACTGGTCATTGGTTATCTCTTTATGTATTGTGTAGTCGGTTTGATGGTTTTTAAATTGTAGTCGGTTGGGTCGTTTTCCATTGTTATGTTCGGTAAAATGTCGTCTCGACATTTCTATTTGAAAAGATAATTCTGTATCATGTCCCCTGGTTGTTTGCACACGAAAAGCTTCAATCCCGGCTGAGCCCCCCAAATTTGTATGGTGGGTTACAGGGTTTCGACGTTTGTTTAAATCATTCCATGGTTGCCCCGCAACGCCATACAAAAAGATGCTAACTGCCACTTGGCACCCGTTGCTAGGCAACGTTGGTAATGTGTTCAAGTGGTGGACTGCCCGCAAAAATTGAGTATCATTAGCTAATACTATAGTTGCTCGGACAATCCTCGGGTTCACGAGCTGTCGTTAGAAGACCTGCGCTCGCTTTTAATTATTGGTCCCTTTGCGTCTAAATTCCTATCGTCTAACCAGCTGGTTCATCGGCGTCAGTTTGAGAAGACAAAATAATAGTGGTTTTATTTAATTCCTCACAATGTTATTATTATATTATTTTATTTTAGAAAAACAAACATTACTAGTACAGAAATGCAATGAGAGATGTACAGAAAACAATAAATTTAACAATAGTCTATTTCTTTATGAGGTGTATTGATTGGAGAGTCGAGCGGCTCGGCGCTTTGCTCGCTCCTTGCGACCCGGTCGTCGACTGGATGTTGAAGGAATTGTTGGAATAGGGTTTTCGACAGGGGTTGGCATTGCGGATGGGGTCGGATTCGACTCACGGTACGCTAATTGAGCCGGGGCGAAAACTAGAGGGTAGGTTACCGCTGCCCCCTCTTGACTAGCTGATAGCGCTACCTCTAGCCCCCTGATTTGGGTCTTCAGACTTGTCACCAATTGTCTTTCTTCGGCCCACCCCTTCTGGGCCGCGGCTAGCTTTTGATATAACGGCTTGACTTTAGTGGGGTTTACCCACGTAGCCTTGAGTTGTTGTACTTCCCGGACCAGGTGTAAGAGTTGATCGTGGAGGTCATTGTTCGCCTGTTGTGTTCGAGTTAACTCGTTTTGTAGTAACTTTATGGGATCCATGTCTAAAATAGTACGAATGAATTGGATGGCGACTAATGCAAATATGAATAGTTTCATTTAAACAAATTTTTAAAATGAAAGTTATGATAATAATAGAAGAGAAAAATAGTTGGTAATACTAATATTCAAATCATCACAACAAGAATTAATCGTCAGCGAGAAATCGCTTGATCCCTTCTTCTGGCGAGTAACCAGGGATCACGATTACCGGCCTTTTCAGGTTTCTAACTGGCCTTGGTGAGGGTGGGTATCTACTGGCTAACCGTCCTGCCGTCAGATCATCTTGGACGTTGGCCAAGTATGCTGTGGCCCTTGCCACATCTTCTTCGACTTGACGTTGGAGTTGGAGGAGGTCCTCCAGAAGCTCCTGGGCTTGAGTCACGATATCCTGAGAAGGATTAGGCTCGTTGAACGGCTTCCGGAACTGCCGCATGAACTCCTCTGGGTTTATATCTTCCAGTTGGTCATCTTCAGGCATGGAAGGGTACCGTTCTTGATACACCCGGTTCCATGCCTGTCTCCATTGTTCTACTATATGGGCGGGTAATTCGAGCATAGCCTCGGTCGGTCCTGAATGAAAGGAGGAAAAATTATTTTTACTCGGTACGTGAGTAATGTTGCTTATCAATTTGACGGAACTGGGGTATCTTAACTTCAAGGTATCTTAACTCTCAGAACTTGAAGAGGGGTCGGTGGAAAATCATTTGTCTTTCTATCTCATTCGGTTATCAGCGATTCTCTAACATTAGAATGGATACTCGTTTGAATGTCTACTAGATGTCTTGACCTTGCATGCCAATTAAGTGGGCGACCGGTTAAGTTATGCTTGTATAAACTTTTAATCACTTAAACTAAATAGTACTGCGACGATTAAATCCGAAATAATTAAGGAAAAAGAAATTTTTACGATCATTATTTACATATAAAATTAAATTAATCAAGATCATTAAACCCATTAGCACTTTGAAGATTAAATCCGAAGAAATTAAGAAGAAGTAATTTTTACGATTTTTATTTACAAACAAAATTAAATTAATCAAGATCACTAAACTAATTAGTGCTTGGACGATTAAATTCGAAAAAATTAAGAAGAAGTAATCTTAATAAAATTAAGAAGGAACAATTTTACTGACTATTATTTATGAACAAAATTAAATTAAAAAAAATTTAAGAAGGAATAATCTTAATGATTATTATTTACAAACCAAATTAAATTAATCAAGGTCATTATTAGGTTTTAGAACCGGATCTATAAGTGAAATACTTGTACGCTTGATCATAATGAATGTACTATGGATATCCGGATAGGCCGGAAACGTATGGCATTCGTGCTTTGACTACTGTAGCGGATATTTACGTTATTATGGATGCTGATTTGTAAGCTAGTAAATTTTCTCGAATCAATAATTTACGTATCTATTTTAGGTACTTTGCAAATCATTTCATGGTCGACGTTCATTGTGACGAGTTGCAGTGGTTCGGGGATTTTGGACTAGTTATTTATCTGGTGCTATCGGGACGAGGGATCTTTTCAGTAAGGATGATAATGTTTTAGAAGTTGCGATTGGTCATCTGGTAATTTATGTCATTAATTACTTAATTTTTTCGCATATTTTTTAAGGGAGTTTTCTGGATCGCTAATATGATGGATCGATTTATTTCAATTTTGATTCGGCTTCTATTGGAATTTTTTGTTGAACCATTTCGTTTATCTCTTGGACATCTTATGCATCATTTTGGATTTATGTGAACGAGTAGTGGTAATTTACTGATAATAAATTTTAAACAATTTTTCGTTCTAATATATTTATAGTAATTGGTATTTGAAGTGATAAGGGATTTTGTCATAATTAATTCAAATCAGTTATTTTATTGTCAACATTAGTTGGGCTGGTTCAAATCCTAGTCGATCATATTTGATGTTTAGGTTGCCATAGTATTTATATTGCTCAATTAAATTTATCTTATTATTAAAGAGAACTTGCCCATCAAATCGATTAATCCAGTTTAATATTTATTCTAATTCCTGAGTTTTAATGGTTGACATGCTCCTTCACAAATTTTCACTGATATTTAAGCAACTTATCATGAGGTAATCACAAAAATTTCTCTCGATAACACTTTACCTTTAACTATAATAATTTGATGGATTGTTTTGATCTGCCTTTAGTTTTCATCGATAGTTGTTCCAACGTTGGTCAAATTAATGAGTTATCAATTTCCCTCGATAATTAGTTTAATAGAAGTTAATCAATGTTTACTTGAATTTTAATCCTTTTCTTACAATTACCATTACACATTTTTACTCAATAATAAATCCAAGTGATAAAATTTTTCGCATTACTTTAATTTCTGCTTCTCATTGACTAAATCGTTACTTCAAATTTGATTAACAGCTACATTGGGTTGAATTAATAAAATACAGCTACATCAATCTGTTTGAAAGACAAGTTCAATTTAATTGTACTAATATTTTTCATCTAAGTTATTTCAAATTATTAATCAATATCAACGATTTGATTCCCCGTGCCATTCCCCGTTAATAGATCTTAGGCGCATAATATGTTCATATTATATTTAATGAGTGCCCACTGGACTACTCGGTGTAGATGATTTTGAGCCATGTGTAGTATGAGTTGAGTCGAGTTTACAGAAACGAGGAACGAGGAAGCAATCAAATGACTTCTCCCTTATTCCTCCTTTCATCTATAAGGATAATATTGACGATCCAACTCTGCGTTCCGCACGCCGGGTCTTCACGGGCACAGATCATTGGCGATATTCCACGCGCTTACACGAATCTGAATTGTGTGTAGATTTTATTTACTTGCATTATGTTTCGGCTGTGGGCCGGAAAAATTTCGACATGTTTTAATTAACAAATTATAGATATATATGAAACAAATTATACATAATAAAGTTTATTAATTATAAGAAAAATATAACAAGTTACCCTTCCAATTCATAAAAGTAGCATACATTCACATAATAAACCAAATGCCTCTCTTCCCACGCCGACGTCCGAGCAGAGCTCTACAGAGATGCAAGACACGGGGCGTGGAAAGAGGGTTCCAAAATCAATGATTCTCACCTAAAATTCTGAAAATAGATTTAAAAGATTCAAATAATTTGAAAACACGGAGTAATTTCAAAAATAGTTTCTAGTCTTAAAAATGGTTTAAAACTGGTTTAAAACTGGTTTTCGAAAAATGGTTAACTTTAATGTGAAAATGGATCAGTATATATACCTAAATTTTTGGTGTGTAAAATTTGATGTAGTAAAACAAAATTCGACCTTGTTGTTTTCTAGCAAATTCTATATTTTATTTTTATTATTTTTTTGATTTATTTTAATAATTTTTTATTTAGAATTTTATTTGAATTATTACTAATTCAAATTTTCCGATTTAAATCTTGCTTTAATGAACTTTAACTGATTTTTCCAATTTCGTCGAATTTGTCGTGTTTTCTTGCTATATTTGTGTAGGTATCGTGCGGATCTTGGTGCATTTTGTTAATATTTTATTTAATTTTTATGTTTCTTAATTTATATTTAATTCTTTTATTTCTCAGATTTTATATGGTTTAATTGGTGTTTTGAGGTTTTATTTAAATTGCGTGTTGTGTTTGCGTGTGTGTTTCTGATCCATTTAAACATTTTGAAGGCCGTTTACGTTTTGGCCCAACAGTATTGAAAATTTTTTATACAAGGTTTGTTTTCAGTATAATTTTATTTATGAATTTTTATATATGATTTTTTTAAGATAAAATTTTAAGTGTATTTTAAGATGATAATGTGTATTTTAAAATTAAATTTTTTAAGAATTACATATTTTTAATGTAATCTTACAATCAATTTTGTAGTTTGATTTTGAATTAATTTTTAATAAAATTTTTAACAAAATAATTATTAAATTTTAAAGATAAAATTTTTAGAATAATTTTTACAATGAAATTTTTATACATTTTGATTACGATCAAAGAAATTTAGCGTTATCAAAATAATAATAACAATAATAATAATAATAATAATAATAATAATAATAATAATAATAATAATAATAATAATAATAATAATAATAAATATAATAATAATAATATTAATTCAACCAATTAAAATCTTTATAAAAAACAATAAACACACAAAATAAACTCGTAAAAGATCAAAATTTATTTACATCATCACAAATCTGCTTATAGTAAGCTCTTCTTAGCTCAGCCAACAAAATATGTACAACTTCCTTCTTCTTGTAGTCTCTGCAGCATCTGCATCTAAACGGACAAGTCAACATTGAGGGATCTGCACAAACAATACAGTCATCTAAACATTTCAAACCAGATTCTTGAACTGATTCGTAGTGCATACGTACAATTTCTTCGATGTTGATTCCTGTCATTTGATAGATCCGTGTAGCCAAGTATTCAGGAGCACACTGCAACATAAAATAAATTAGGGGGGGGGGGTTATTTACAGATTAAATTCGGATTATCTTGATTACATAATGATGTAATCAACTTAATTAATTTTGTGTGTATTTTAATTAAATTTTTTTTTTCCAAATTTTAAAGTGTATTTTTTTCGAAATTTTTTTCGAGTTTTTGCGTGATTTATTTTTTAAATTCAAATTTTTGGAACATTTTTTTAAATTCAAATTTTGGCGAATTTTTGAAATGAAATTGAAATATTTTTTTAGAATAAAATTGTTTTTTAATCACACTATAATCAGGGGGTATTTTTGAAAAAGACTAAAATAAATTGGCTTGAATCGCCTAACGATAAAAAAAGCATAAAATTGAAATTGGCTCATATCACCTAAGATGTGATATAGTCAGGGATATTTTTAATTCGTAATAAAAACTAATGATATATTTGGTCTCAATACTTTCTATAGGTAAATATAGGCATAAAATAAAAATGGCTTGAAACGCCTACTGATAAAAAAATTGACAGGGGTATTTTATAGGCTTGTTAAAAAAAACACTTGAAATATTTGTTCACACAATTTTTATAGGCAAATTTAGGCTCTAGATAAAAATAATTCAAAATACCTAAAGTAAATTAAGAGAATATTAAAGTAAATTTAGATAAATTAAAGTACATTAGAATACGTTTAAGTATATTAGAGTAAATTAAGGTTCCTCTAGTAAATTAAGATACATTAGAGTACATTAAGGTAAATTAAAGTAAATTAAAGGGTCGAAAGTCAATTTAAGTACATTGGGGTACATTTAAGTAAATTGTGGTTCATAAAGTAAATTAAGGTACATCAGAGTAATTTAAAGTACGTTAGAATAAATTTAAGTAAATTAAGGTTCTTAAAATAATCTAAGGTGCCTAGAGTAAAGTATGGTAATTTAGGTAAGAATTTTTTTAAATTAAATAGAGTCAAAAGTTAAGTTACATAAGGGTAATTTTTAAAGCTGAAAATTTTAAAAGCAGTTATAGTAGGCAAATTACATAAAGTAAGAATTTTTAAAGTTAAAGAGTCGACAATATTACATGATAAAATTTATTAAATAAAATTTTTAGTATAGTTTTATCGATCAATTTTTATACATATTTTTAAATGATAAATTTTTTAACATAATTTTACAATAGAATATTTTATACATGATTTTTAAATAGAATTTTTAGTATAATTTTATCGATGAATTTTTTATATATAATTTTTAAAAATGAAAATTAGGATAATTTTACAATGAAATTTTTATACATGTTTTTTATTGAAAAAATTTTTAATGTAATCTTACAATCAAATTATTAGCATAATTTTTACTATGACTTTTTTATACATGTTGACAACGATCAAATTTTCAAAGAATTTTATTAAATTAAATTTTTGAGTTTCAGTATTACATAGTATTGCCTAAGGTAGGTAGTAGTCATTCGCAAGAGCAACCCATATCCTCCACTCTGCAGCAACCCATCCTTAATAAAAAACAAATAATAAAATAATAATAATAAATAATAATAATAATTATAATAATAATAATACTTTCAGAAAACATAAAAAGTTAACTTACTTGGTATCAAATTCTGAACACTGATAACCCATACACAGTGAATAATTCATTAATAACTGAAAAACAATCACTAGGTACTGTATACAAATAACCGAGTACTGTACAACTCTCTATATACATACTAGGCATTGAATAATTTACTTATTCATTAAAATGACATATTTAAATAATATTTACTCTTTGAATACCGATATTCCACCAACTTAACCCACTTAAAAATTAATTTTCTCTCAATCATTTCCCTTTAAAATACATGGTTATTCACACACTCAATAACTAGTTACTGAACAAATCAATATCAAAAACTAATTACTGAACCAACAAAGATTAATGATAGGTTACTGACCAACTAATTTTGAAATAAATCACATAAAGCGTTGAACAAAAGAAATACAAGTTGAAATTTTATTAACTTCTTCACTCTTTTATCGATCATTGATGTGTCCAAATTGGTAAATTTTTTGACTGCTTAGTTACCTTGTCGTTATCAGGCGATAATTAATCAAATTCATTGAAACCAAATCCATTGTTATATTTACTTCGTATCAACTTCTGAACACTGATAACCCATACACAGTGAATAATTCATTAATAACTGAACAACAATCCCTAGGTACTGTGTACAAATAACTGAGTACTGTACAACTCTCTATGCATACTAGGCATTGAATAATTTACTTATTCATTAAAATGACAGATTTAAATAATATTTACTCTTTGAACACCGATATTCAAACAACTTAACCTATTTAAAAATAAAATTTTCTCTCAATCATTTCCTCTTAAAATACTTGGTTATTCACACACTCACAATATGTTATCAATAAAGAGTTACCGAACAAATCAATATCAAAAATTGTTTATTGACCAAGAAATCTTTAAATAAAAGCACATATAAATTTGAACAATCAAAAGAAATACAATTTTTTGTAACTTCTCCACTCTTTTATCGATCATTGATGTCTCCAAATTGTTTTGTTGTTAATTTACCTGATTGCTATCAAGAAACTATTAATCATTGAAGCTCAATCAATTGTTGTATTTTCTCTGAATAAAAATTTATTTCTTTATAGTCTTGTATGTGATTTATTGAAATTATTTTGTAAAACTTAGTTAAAAAACTTTGAAATTTTTCTACCATTTTTCTACCATTTTTGTAATATTTTTAATTGCGTCCAACAATGAACAATTACTAAAAGTTATTTTCAAAGATTAATGCCAACCTTTTCATTTATTTTTCACACGTCCCTAAATAAATTAATTGCTAACTCATCAAATAATTACTTAAATTTATTTTTATAGATTTTCTATTCACCCCTAACTCTTATTGTTTACTGAATGATAAATTAATTTGTAAATACAAGTAGTGGTTAATCTAATTGTTAGTGAAAAGAAACTTGATTAGAAAAATATTCTTAAATTAATTTCTCAAAACATATATTACTTTCATTGTACATGGAATACATTTTCATATATTTATTGAAAATGATTAGACTCTTTAAATTTTTAACTCAAAGATGCTAAAGGTTTGAATAAAACTGATAGAAAAAAAAATTAATATCTACAGCATTACTAAAATCAAATAACTATAATTTCTGATACTATGCTTCAATACATACATAGGTTCTTGTGTACTGATATCACTTACTGAAAACCCAAACTTATAGGAAAAATGTATGTGATTGTTTATTAGTCTTTGTAGAAATTATTTTTATTAAATTGTGGTTAGCTGGTGAATAGAATTTGATTAAAGTAGTAGGAAAGATGTAAATTTTAAATAAATTTGATTAAATTTGTTAATTCTTTAAATAAAATTTTTTAAAGAAAGCTTCAACATAGTAGCAAATTTTAAAGAGAATAGTACTTATCAATTAAAAAATTAACTGAGTTGTAAAATAATTGAAAAATTTCTTAGATCATTTTTTAAAATTTTATAAGGTTGTTAGGTAATTGTTCTAGGTACTTGTTGAATGAAAATTAGTATATGTTATCGACTGCTCACAGTATTTAATTCTACAATTTCCGGATAAATAATAATAAATTCATTATTCTTGGAAATAATCGTAAATATTTAAATTATTCAGAAAATTGTCAATAAAAACCTAAATAATGGGTAACAAAAAAGTTTTGAATACTAGTCAATTTTAGTTTTTAATTTAATTGAATTACAAATATTTTAATAAAATCAAATAAATAGTATCATGAAACAAACTATTTCTTAGAACTGAAATCATATCGATATATCCTGATTAACCTTTAATCAATGAAAAAAGTATCAATTTTCCTAAGTATCTTATAAATTCAAACAACTTAATCCCTTAAAAATACTATAAATTCACCTCTCAACCAATCATTTCTCTTCAAATGTCATTTTCACTCCATTATATCAACTATATTCATAATTTTCATAAAAACCTATCAAGTAGATAATATTTACCCTTTGAATACTAATATTCATTCCAGTAAATTCCTTTAAAAATATTATAAATTCCTCGCTTGACCAATCATTTTCCAACCAATAACAATATTTCAAGCCATATTCAATATTTTTCATAAAAATCATAACAATACCCATTTCTATAATATTTACCCTTTTAATAACAATATTTAACTAACTCAAACCCCTTAAAAATGACAACAAACTTGTTCTTAATCGACTATTTTTCACTAAATAAATTCCACTCTTGACTAATCTTTTCCCATCAAATAACACTTTCCCCCTACTCTACCAACTATATTCATTATTTTATAAAAATCACCTATTAAATAACGATACTTAACCGACTCAACACCTTAAAAATATCAATAAATCTGTTGCTAATCTATTATTTC
Organism: Schmidtea mediterranea; assembly: GCA_022537955.1. Lineage (NCBI taxonomy): Eukaryota > Metazoa > Platyhelminthes > Tricladida > Dugesiidae > Schmidtea > Schmidtea mediterranea. Next base: position 89,864,076 of record CM039680.1, read on the forward strand.
ACTTTAAAAGATCATAAATTCTTCTTAACCAATTGTTTTCGTTAAAATAAAATTTACTCTCAACCAATCATTTTCTTTAAATTACAATAATCCCCGCTATATGCATTATTTTCATAAAAATCACCAACATATCGATATTCAACAAGATAAATTTCTTGAAATCCATCTCGTGACCAATTATTTCCCCTTAAAAGATCATAAATTCTCTTCTTAAACAATCATTTCTCTTTAAATGACAATATTTCCACTCTCAAATGATTTACACACATATTGATATCTATCTGAACAAAGCCCCCCTAAAAATATTATAAATTACTCGTCTATATTCTCCATTTAGAAAATATTTATTCTTTGAATACAGATATTCATCCAACTCAACCACCTTAAAAATGACAACAAACTTGTTCTTAATAGATTATTTCCCTTTAAAATTTCCTCTTAACCAATCATTTCCCTTGAAATGAAATTTTCCCCCAATGCACCAACAATATACATATTTTTTGTAAAAATTTCTTTAGAAATCTATATTTAACCGAATAAGATCTTTAAAAATTCATCATTTGGATCATATTTACTATATGTATTCAACCAATCAAATTCCCTTAAAATAAAAATCTTAATTTTACCAATAAAAATAAATTTTCTTTAAAGTATTACACAATTGTTATCGATACCCAACATTTTCCGTCGAAAATCACCACAATTTGATTCTGACAAAAAATTCTATCAAATAAAAAATTCATCAAAAATAACTAAAATTGAATAAAGTTTATGTTTCCCACATAAATTAAATTTCACTAAATTATTGTAAAATTATAAAATATATATCATGTTGCTCAAATAATTAAAAATTAATCAGTAAGTCAAGTATAAATTCAATAAAAATTACCAGTCAACCCATAGATATAATTCATCGATTTTCATATGTATACTGATAACCATACTGAGTATCCTCTTAAAAATCTCTAAATTTTACTACTTTTGTGATTGATATCAACGAAATCAATAAAATGGAAAATGCAAATAATTAATTAACCATCCTTTTTTTACTGTAAAATCAATAAAAATTTTAGGTTTCATTAAAATATTTTTAAAAATCAACTGATTTAATCAACTTTTTAAATAGAACATAAAATTATAATTAAAATATCATTTATTATTCAAAATTTATCAGTCAAAGTGGATTCTAATTGGTAAATAATTATCTAAAATATATGTTTGATAAACATTTTTTTCCTAAAATAAACTTTTATTTTAAATAATCCTAAAATCAAGTAAAGTTTATTAAATTATCAAGATATTAAGTGCTTCTAAAATTATAGATTTACCCTCATTTCTTCAATATTTTCTACAAAAACATAATAGTCCCCTAATCCATATTACTACATTCTTATTACTTGTTATATTGTATCTGATCCACCCGTATTTATAGTATTAAATATGCCGGATTTGTTGAATATTCGTTGGATTAGTATACGCGCGCGCGTTTTTTTAATAACTATTCATCTGCGCATAAGTATCTATCAACAATATATATCCCTATTTAAATATAATTAACCGACTAAATCTACTCAATTGTTAATAATTTTTAATTGAATATAATAGTAATTCATCCACTCGTAAAGTACAATTCATTTTCAGTGAATATTTTCATCTTTTAAGTATATTTGTTGAACAGTGAATAATACAGACTCCATTTATTTCAAGTATTTTCCAATATTTAATTGATATTTCATCTCATCATTGAGAAATTTTACTGTCTAATTTATTATATGCAATTCTCGATTTACTGAATATTTTTTAGCTTCAATCAATATTTTACGTTATTCAATGATTGTTTTCCCTCTTCAAAAAATATTTTTTCTCTCCAATGAATAATTTCTCTTAATGAATATTTTCCTCTTCAATGAATAATTTCTTACTTTAATGAATATTTTTCCTCTTCGATGTATATTTTCTTCATTCAAAGTATATTACCCTTGTAAGGTTTTAATATATCATTTGATATTTCATCTATTTAGTAGATATCTTTAACTATCCCACTTTTTCCAGTAACGTCAACGATTTTAGTCACTTAATGTACTCTCCCACCAATATTACTTCTTCACTGGAAATTTTCTTTATAGAATATAATCTCTACTAATTAAAATTCCATTTCATTGACTTGTTATTGACTTGTCATTTTCAATGAAAATTTAATTAACTTTTAATAAATTTAATTACACACTTAAATAGATTAGGTTGTAATCGACAAAAATAAAATATTTTTAGGCTATGTAAATCAATTAGAGATTTTAGGGAAATTTTATGATATTTAATAATATCTAATTTATTTTAGTAAATTTTAATCATCTTTGTGAACTTTATGGTTTTCTGTTGAATTTTAATGGATTTGGGAACTATTATGTTTTTGTAGAAAATATTGAAGAAATGAGGGTAAATCTATAATTTTAGAAGCACTTAATATCTTGATAATTTAATAAACTTTACTTGATTTTAGGATTATTTAAAATAAAAGTTTATTTTAGGAAAAAAATGTTTATCAAACATATATTTTAGATAATTATTTACCAATTAGAATCCACTTTGACTGATAAATTTTGAATAATAAATGATATTTTAATTATAATTTTATGTTCTATTTAAAAAGTTGATTAAATCAGTTGATTTTTAAAAATATTTTAATGAAACCTAAAATTTTTATTGATTTTACAGTAAAAAAAGGATGGTTAATTAATTATTTGCATTTTCCATTTTATTGATTTCGTTGATATCAATCACAAAAGTAGTAAAATTTAGAGATTTTTAAGAGGATACTCAGTATGGTTATCAGTATACATATGAAAATCGATGAATTATATCTATGGGTTGACTGGTAATTTTTATTGAATTTATACTTGACTTACTGATTAATTTTTAATTATTTGAGCAACATGATATATATTTTATAATTTTACAATAATTTAGTGAAATTTAATTTATGTGGGAAACATAAACTTTATTCAATTTTAGTTATTTTTGATGAATTTTTTATTTGATAGAATTTTTTGTCAGAATCAAATTGTGGTGATTTTCGACGGAAAATGTTGGGTATCGATAACAATTGTGTAATACTTTAAAGAAAATTTATTTTTATTGGTAAAATTAAGATTTTTATTTTAAGGGAATTTAATTGGTTGAATACATATAGTAAATATGATCCAAATGATGAATTTTTAAAGATCTTATTCGGTTAAATATAGATTTCTAAAGAAATTTTACCTTGTAGGTTATTACCAAAATATGTGTATTGTTGGTGCATTGGGGGAAAATGTGATTTCAAAGGAAATGATTGGTTAAGAGGAACTTTTGTGATATTTTAAGATGAAATAATCTATTAAGAACAAGTTTGTTGTCATTTTTAACGGATTTGAGTTGGTTGATTATCAGTGTTCAAAGAATAAATATTTTATAAATGGATAATAAAGAGGAGGAATTTATAATATTTTTAGGGGGCTTTGTTCAGCTAGATATCAATATGTGTGTAAATCTTTTAAGAGATTGGAAATATTGTCATTTAAAGAGAAATGATTGTTTAAGAAGAGAATTTATGATCTTTTAAGGGGAAATAATTGGTCACGAGATGGATTTCAAGAAATTTATCCTGTTGAATATCGATATGTTGGTGATTTTTATGAAAATAATGCATATAGCCGTGATTATTGTAATTTAAAGAAAATGATTGGTTGAGAGGCGAATTTATAGTATTTTTAAGGGGATTTGATTGGTCAAGAGAGGAATTTTATTTTAAGATGATTTCAAGAGATTTATTAGGTTCAATATCGATATGTCGGTGATTTTTGATGAAAATAATGAATAAAACTGGGATTATTCTCATTTAAAGAGAAATGATTGGTTGAGAGTAAATTTTATTTTAGGGCAAAACAATTGGCTAAGAAGAGAATTTATGATCTTTTAAAGGGAAATAATCAATTAACAGCAAATTTGTTGATATTTTTAAGGTGTTGAGTCGGTTAAGTATCGTTATTTAATAGGTGATTTTTATAAAATAATGAATATAGTTGGTAGATTAGGGGAAAGTGTTATTTGATGGGAATAGATTAGTCAAGAGTGGAATTTATTTAGTGAAAAATAGTCGATTAAGAACAAGTTTGTTGTCATTTTTAAGGGGTTTGAGTTAGTTAAATATTGTTATTAAAAGGGTAAATATTATAGAAATGGGTATTGTTATGATTTTTATGAAAAATATTGAATATGGCTTGAAATATTGTTATTGGTTGGAAAATGATTGGTCAAGCGAGGAATTTATAATATTTTTAAAGGAATTTACTGGAATGAATATTAGTATTCAAAGGGTAAATATTATCTACTTGATAGGTTTTTATGAAAATTATGAATATAGTTGATATAATGGAGTGAAAATGACATTTGAAGAGAAATGATTGGTTGAGAGGTGAATTTATAGTATTTTTAAGGGATTAAGTTGTTTGAATTTATAAGATACTTAGGAAAATTGATACTTTTTTCATTGATTAAAGGTTAATCAGGATATATCGATATGATTTCAGTTCTAAGAAATAGTTTGTTTCATGATACTATTTATTTGATTTTATTAAAATATTTGTAATTCAATTAAATTAAAAACTAAAATTGACTAGTATTCAAAACTTTTTTGTTACCCATTATTTAGGTTTTTATTGACAATTTTCTGAATAATTTAAATATTTACGATTATTTCCAAGAATAATGAATTTATTATTATTTATCCGGAAATTGTAGAATTAAATACTGTGAGCAGTCGATAACATATACTAATTTTCATTCAACAAGTACCTAGAACAATTACCTAACAACCTTATAAAATTTTAAAAAATGATCTAAGAAATTTTTCAATTATTTTACAACTCAGTTAATTTTTTAATTGATAAGTACTATTCTCTTTAAAATTTGCTACTATGTTGAAGCTTTCTTTAAAAAATTTTATTTAAAGAATTAACAAATTTAATCAAATTTATTTAAAATTTACATCTTTCCCACTACTTTAATCAAATTCTATTCACCAGCTAACCACAATTTAATAAAAATAATTTCTACAAAGACTAATAAACAATCACATACATTTTTCCTATAAGTTTGGGTTTTCAGTAAGTGATATCAGTACACAAGAACCTATGTATGTATTGAAGCATAGTATCAGAAATTATAGTTATTTGATTTTAGTAATGCTGTAGATATTAATTTTTTTTCTATCAGTTTTATTCAAACCTTTAGCATCTTTGAGTTAAAAATTTAAAGAGTCTAATCATTTTCAATAAATATATGAAAATGTATTCCATGTACAATGAAAGTAATATATGTTTTGAGAAATTAATTTAAGAATATTTTTCTAATCAAGTTTCTTTTCACTAACAATTAGATTAACCACTACTTGTATTTACAAATTAATTTATCATTCAGTAAACAATAAGAGTTAGGGGTGAATAGAAAATCTATAAAAATAAATTTAAGTAATTATTTGATGAGTTAGCAATTAATTTATTTAGGGACGTGTGAAAAATAAATGAAAAGGTTGGCATTAATCTTTGAAAATAACTTTTAGTAATTGTTCATTGTTGGACGCAATTAAAAATATTACAAAAATGGTAGAAAAATGGTAGAAAAATTTCAAAGTTTTTTAACTAAGTTTTACAAAATAATTTCAATAAATCACATACAAGACTATAAAGAAATAAATTTTTATTCAGAGAAATACAACAATTGATTGAGCTTCAATGATTAATAGTTTCTTGATAGCAATCAGGTAAATTAACAACAAAACAATTTGGAGACATCAATGATCGATAAAAGAGTGGAGAAGTTACAAAAAATTGTATTTCTTTTGATTGTTCAAATTTATATGTGCTTTTATTTAAAGATTTCTTGGTCAATAAACAATTTTTGATATTGATTTGTTCGGTAACTCTTTATTGATAACATATTGTGAGTGTGTGAATAACCAAGTATTTTAAGAGGAAATGATTGAGAGAAAATTTTATTTTTAAATAGGTTAAGTTGTTTGAATATCGGTGTTCAAAGAGTAAATATTATTTAAATCTGTCATTTTAATGAATAAGTAAATTATTCAATGCCTAGTATGCATAGAGAGTTGTACAGTACTCAGTTATTTGTACACAGTACCTAGGGATTGTTGTTCAGTTATTAATGAATTATTCACTGTGTATGGGTTATCAGTGTTCAGAAGTTGATACGAAGTAAATATAACAATGGATTTGGTTTCAATGAATTTGATTAATTATCGCCTGATAACGACAAGGTAACTAAGCAGTCAAAAAATTTACCAATTTGGACACATCAATGATCGATAAAAGAGTGAAGAAGTTAATAAAATTTCAACTTGTATTTCTTTTGTTCAACGCTTTATGTGATTTATTTCAAAATTAGTTGGTCAGTAACCTATCATTAATCTTTGTTGGTTCAGTAATTAGTTTTTGATATTGATTTGTTCAGTAACTAGTTATTGAGTGTGTGAATAACCATGTATTTTAAAGGGAAATGATTGAGAGAAAATTAATTTTTAAGTGGGTTAAGTTGGTGGAATATCGGTATTCAAAGAGTAAATATTATTTAAATATGTCATTTTAATGAATAAGTAAATTATTCAATGCCTAGTATGTATATAGAGAGTTGTACAGTACTCGGTTATTTGTATACAGTACCTAGTGATTGTTTTTCAGTTATTAATGAATTATTCACTGTGTATGGGTTATCAGTGTTCAGAATTTGATACCAAGTAAGTTAACTTTTTATGTTTTCTGAAAGTATTATTATTATTATAATTATTATTATTATTTATTATTATTATTTTATTATTTGTTTTTTATTAAGGATGGGTTGCTGCAGAGTGGAGGATATGGGTTGCTCTTGCGAATGACTACTACCTACCTTAGGCAATACTATGTAATACTGAAACTCAAAAATTTAATTTAATAAAATTCTTTGAAAATTTGATCGTTGTCAACATGTATAAAAAAGTCATAGTAAAAATTATGCTAATAATTTGATTGTAAGATTACATTAAAAATTTTTTCAATAAAAAACATGTATAAAAATTTCATTGTAAAATTATCCTAATTTTCATTTTTAAAAATTATATATAAAAAATTCATCGATAAAATTATACTAAAAATTCTATTTAAAAATCATGTATAAAATATTCTATTGTAAAATTATGTTAAAAAATTTATCATTTAAAAATATGTATAAAAATTGATCGATAAAACTATACTAAAAATTTTATTTAATAAATTTTATCATGTAATATTGTCGACTCTTTAACTTTAAAAATTCTTACTTTATGTAATTTGCCTACTATAACTGCTTTTAAAATTTTCAGCTTTAAAAATTACCCTTATGTAACTTAACTTTTGACTCTATTTAATTTTAAAAAATTCTTACCTAAATTACCATACTTTACTCTAGGCACCTTAGATTATTTTAAGAACCTTAATTTACTTAAATTTATTCTAACGTACTTTAAATTACTCTGATGTACCTTAATTTACTTTATGAACCACAATTTACTTAAATGTACCCCAATGTACTTAAATTGACTTTCGACCCTTTAATTTACTTTAATTTACCTTAATGTACTCTAATGTATCTTAATTTACTAGAGGAACCTTAATTTACTCTAATATACTTAAACGTATTCTAATGTACTTTAATTTATCTAAATTTACTTTAATATTCTCTTAATTTACTTTAGGTATTTTGAATTATTTTTATCTAGAGCCTAAATTTGCCTATGAAAATTGTGTGAACAAATATTTCAAGTGTTTTTTTTTACAAGCCTATAAAATACCCCTGTCAATTTTTTTATCAGTAGGCGTTTCAAGCCATTTTTATTTTATGCCTATATTTACCTATAGAAAGTATTGAGACCAAATATATCATTAGTTTTTATTACGAATTAAAAATATCCCTGACTATATCACATCTTAGGTGATATGAGCCAATTTCAATTTTATGCTTTTTTTTATCGTTAGGCAATTCAAGCCAATTTATTTTAGTCATTTTCAAAAATACCTCTTGACTATAGTGTGATTAAAAAACAATTTGTGAATGAAAATACCCTCTCTGACCATTTTAGGCGATTTGAGCCAATTTTAATTTTATGGGTTAAGTTGGTTGAATATCGGTGTTCAAAGAGTAAATATTATTTAAATCTGTCATTTTAATGAATAAGTTAATTATTCAATGCCTAGTATGTATATAGAGAGTTGTACAGTACTCAGTTATTTGTACACAGTACCTAGTGATTGTTTTTCAGTTATTAATGAATTATTCAGTGTGATGGGTTATCAGTGTTCAGAAGTTGATACCAAGTAAGTCAACTTTTTATGTTTTCTGAAATTATTATTATTATTACTATTATTATTATTTATTATTATTATTTATTATTTATTATTATTATTATTATTATTATTATTATTATTATTATTATTATTATTATTATTATTATTATTTATTATTATTATTTTATTATTTTTTTTTATTAAGGATGGGTTGCTGCAGAGTGGAGGAGATGGGTTGCTCTTGCGAATGACTACTACCTACATTAGGCAATACTATGTAACACTGAAACTCAAAAATTTAATTTAATAAAATTCTTTGAAAAAAGTTTTTGAAAAATTTCTTTGAAAATTTGATCGTTATCAACATGTATAAAAAAGTAATAGTAAAAATTATACTAAAAATTTGATTGTAAGATTACATTAGAAAATTTTTCAATAAAAAACATGTATAAAAATTTAATTGTAAAATTATCCTAAAAATTTCACCTTTAAAAATTATATATAAAAAATTCATCTATAAAATTATGCTGAAAATTCTATTTAAAAATCATGTATAAAAAATTTCATTGTAAAATTATCCTAAAAATTTCATCTTTAAAAATCATGTATAAAAAATTCCATTGTAAAATTATGTTAAAAATTTTATCATTTAAAAATATGTATAAAAATTGATCGATAAAACTATACTAAAAATTTTATTTAATAAATTTTATCATGCAATATTGTCGACTCTTTAACTTTAAAAATCTTACCTTATGTAACTTACCTTTTACTCTCTATTTACTTTTAAAAAATTCTTACCTTATGTAATTTGCCTACTATAACTGCTTTTAAAATTTTCAGCTTTAAAAATTACCCTTATGTAACTTAACTGTTGACTCTCTATTTAATTTTAAAAAATTCTTACCTAAATTACCATACTTTACTCTAGGCACCTCAGATTACTTTAAGAACCTTAATTTACTTAAATTTATTCTAACGTACTTTAAATTACTCTGATGTACCTTAATTTACTTTATGAACCATAATTTACTTAAATGTACCCTAATGTACTTAATTTGACTTTCGACCCTTTAATTTACTTTAATTTACCTTAATGTACTCTAATGTATCTTAATTTACTAGAGGAACCTTAATTTACTCTAATATACTTAAATGTATTCTAATTTACTGTTATTTATCTAAATTTACTTTAATATACTCTAATGTATCTTAATTTACTTTAGACCCTTTAATTTACCTTAATTTACTTTTATATACTCTAATGTATTCTAATGTACTTTAATTTACTTTAGGTATTTTAAATTATTTTTATCTAGAGCCTAAATTTGCCTATGAAAATTGTGTGAACAAATATTTCAAGTGTTTTTTTTAACAAGCCTATAAAATACCCCTGTCAATTTTTTTATCAGTAGGCGTTTCAAGCCATTTTTATTTTATGCCTATATTTACCTATAGAAAGTATTGAGACCAAATATATCATTAGTTTTTATTACGAGTTAAAAATATCGCTGATTATATCACATCTTAGGCGATTTGAGCCAATTTTAATTTTATGCTTTTTTTTATCGTTAGGCAATTCAAGCCAATTTATTTTAGTCATTTTCAAAAATACCCCTTGACTATAGTGTGATTAAAAAACAATTTGTGAATGAAAATACCCTCTCTGACCATTTTAGGCGATTTGAGCCAATTTTAATTTTATGGATTAAGTTGGTTGAATATCGGTGTTCAAAGAGTAAATATTATTTAAATCTGTCATTTTAATGAATAAGTTAATTATTCAATGCCTAGTATGTATATAGAGAGTTGTACAGTACTCAGTTATTTGTACACAGTACCTAGTGATTGTTTTTCAGTTATTAATGAATTATTCAGTGTGATGGGTTATCAGTGTTCAGAAGTTGATACCAAGTAAGTCAACTTTTTATGTTTTCTGAAATTATTATTATTATTACTATTATTATTATTTATTATTATTATTTATTATTTATTATTATTATTATTATTATTATTATTATTATTATTATTATTATTATTATTATTATTATTATTATTATTATTTATTATTATTATTTTATTATTTTTTTTTATTAAGGATGGGTTGCTGCAGAGTGGAGGAGATGGGTTGCTCTTGCGAATGACTACTACCTACATTAGGCAATACTATGTAACACTGAAACTCAAAAATTTAATTTAATAAAATTCTTTGAAAAAAGTTTTTGAAAAATTTCTTTGAAAATTTGATCGTTATCAACATGTATAAAAAAGTAATAGTAAAAATTATACTAAAAATTTGATTGTAAGATTACATTAAAAAATTTTTCAATAAAAAACATGTATAAAAATTTAATTGTAAAATTATCCTAAAAATTTCACCTTTAAAAATTATATATAAAAAATTCATCTATAAAATTATGCTGAAAATTCTATTTAAAAATCATGTATAAAAAATTTCATTGTAAAATTATCCTAAAAATTTCATCTTTAAAAATCATGTATAAAAAATTCCATTGTAAAATTATGTTAAAAATTTTATCATTTAAAAATATGTATAAAAATTGATCGATAAAACTATACTAAAAATTTTATTTAATAAATTTTATCATGCAATATTGTCGACTCTTTAACTTTAAAAATCTTACCTTATGTAACTTACCTTTTGACTCTCTATTTACTTTTAAAAAATTCTTACCTTATGTAATTTGCCTACTATAACTGCTTTTAAAATTTTCAGCTTTAAAAATTACCCTTATGTAACTTAACTGTTGACTCTCTATTTAATTTTAAAAAATTCTTACCTAAATTACCATACTTTACTCTAGGCACCTCAGATTACTTTAAGAACCTTAATTTACTTAAATTTATTCTAACGTACTTTAAATTACTCTGATGTACCTTAATTTACTTTATGAACCATAATTTACTTAAATGTACCCTAATGTACTTAATTTGACTTTCGACCCTTTAATTTACTTTAATTTACCTTAATGTACTCTAATGTATCTTAATTTACTAGAGGAACCTTAATTTACTCTAATATACTTAAATGTATTCTAATTTACTATTATTTATCTAAATTTACTTTAATATACTCTAATGTATCTTAATTTACTTTAGACCCTTTAATTTACCTTAATTTACTTTTATATACTCTAATGTATTCTAATGTACTTTAATTTACTTTAAGTATTTTAAATTATTTTTATCTAGAGCCTAAATTTGCCTATAAAAATTGTGTGAACAAATATTTCAAGTGTTTTTTTTAACAAGCCTATAAAATACCCCTGTCAATTTTTTTATCAGTAGGCGTTTCAAGCCATTTTTATTTTATGCCTATATTTACCTATAGAAAGTATTGAGACTAAATATTGCATTAGTTTTTATTACGAGTTAAAAATATCCCTGACTATATCACATCTTAGGCGATTCAAGCCAATTTATTTTAGTCTTTTTCAAAAATACCCCTTGACTATAGTGTGATTAAAAAACAATTTTATTCAAAAAAAATATTTCAATTTCATTTCAAAAATTCGCCAAAATTTGAATATAAAAAAATGTTCCAAAAATTTGAATTTAAAAAAAAAATCGCTCCATAAACTCGAAAAAAATTTCGAAAAAAAAATACACTTTAAAATTTGGAAAAAAAAAAATTTAATTAAAATACACACAAAATTAATTAAGTTGATTACATCATTATGTAATCAAGATAATCCGAATTTAATCTGTAAATAAACCCCCCCCCCCTCCCCCTATTTTATTTTATGTTGCAGTGTGCTCCTAACTACCTACTAACATCAATTAAACCCTATCAAATATGAGAAAAAAAGAGAATTACATATAAAATAATAAACATAAAAATAAATTAAAATAATAACAAAATGCAACAAGATCCGCACGATACAAAACAAACATAACATGAAAACCCAACAAATTCGACCGAAATTCGATAAATCAATAAAACTTCATGAAAATGAAAGTTACATCAAAGAATTTGAATTAAAAATAATTCAATAAAAATTTCAAATAAAAGATTACCAAAATAAATGAAAAAATAATAAAAATAAAGATTAGAATACACTAGAAAATAACAAGGTCGAATTTTGTTTTACTTAATCAAAATTAACACGCAAGATTAGGGACAGAAAATAGGTATAAATACCGATGCATTTTCACATAAAATTTAACCATTTTCGAACCAAAATTAGTTTAAAAATTTTTCAAGTGTTTTAAATCTATTTTTAGGTGAGCAGTAGTTTTCATTTGGAAACTCTCTCTCCACCTCACATTCTCGCAACCTCGGTAGAGCTCTGCTTGGGTGTCGGCGTGGGGGGAGATGTATTTTATGTTATTTTATTGAATGAATTGGGTCAAGTAATTTGTATCTTGTTTTTAATATATTAATAAATATTTATAATGTTAAAATCAAACTTATTTTTGTAAATCAATTTATTTGTCGAAATTTTTCCGGCCCACAGCCAAGACACATCGCAAGTCAGCAAAATCAACATACTATTCAGATTCGTGTAAGTGCGTGGAATATCGCCGATGATCTGTGCCCGTGAAGACCCGGCGTGCTGAACGCAGGGATTGGAACGTCAATATAATTCCGTATAGAAGAAAGGAGAAATAAGGAAGAGGTCTTTTGGCTATTTCCTCGTTTCTCTGTTTCTTTAATTTCGACCTAAATTATTTTACACACGGCTCAAAATCATCACATCGAGTAGTCCAGTGGGCACTCATTAAATATAATATAAACATAATATGCGCCTAAGGCTTATTAAAGGGGAAGGGCACGGGGAAGAGTTAATATGAAATTATTGCTATGAATTAATTTAATAAAATCAATTTACACTAAAATGAGAATTTCTAAATTGATATTCATTAAATCACCTATCCTAACCAAATAGAGAATTTATTCCGACATAAATCCATACGACTATCCGAGACATCTCCTTTTATATTTTTGATGTCAGCCATAAATTAATGTGGATCCCGTTTAAACCGAATCGGCCTAAATTAATAACTAAATCAAAAATATAGGATAAATTGTATCATAACGCAGATTTCCAACCCACTTGAATAATTAAATTAACTGACCTATCTGTTTTAACCACCGTCATTTGTCCATAGCATCAACAAATAAATTCTCAAAACACGTTCATTGATATTCATCCCCCGAAAATAAGGCGGTTATATTGATTTGAATACCCAACAAGTTCCGGATTTATAATCACCAACTCAGACCCATGTACGATATTCCGTAAATTAAAGAACCCATTATTCCATTGATAATCAAATTTGAGACTCCAAGATTGAGGGACGGGGATAATCTCACGACTTTTCTAACGCGGTGATTAAATACATTAAATAGTAAACGAGTGAGCTAAAATATTCCTGAAACGGTAAATGTATTGAGCGTTAATAAAAATATAAATATATTAAATAAATTAAAGTCCAATAAATCAGAAGTAGATTGGAGTTAACGTGGGAACACCCACGGTAACATCGTGAAATTGGCGATGAGACGAGTGAGTTTTCCGCCGTTACTACCCAAAGAGAAAAAATGAAAACTTACCGAATTAACCACGTCGAATTCGACATCCAAACTTTGAGAATTTCGTGATCGAACAAGTTGTTTATTTCAATGAATAATAACCAGCATCCGATTGGACAAAAGTCCATTACTAAACGATTGAATCTAACAGTAACACAGCGGATGCACACATCTCTAGGTTAGTTCTATATATGACAAATTATCGATCCATTAGCTTAGTAAATTTTTTGAACATGCAATTTGGAATTATGAATTCTACATCCACAGTGCCAGGAGAAGAAACACCAAGGGAATCAATTCCCACAACATCGGGTAATTTGTCTTAAAATTCCTTATGAAAAACTTTTAATCCATAATTACTAATTTTGTTTATTTATTGTAAAATCAATTACGTATCTAAATTCTAAATAGATAACAAAATTTTCAAATTCAAATTGATCCTTATTCTATAAAACATTTTTAAAATCATTTATTGGGGCAGTAGGAAGTTATAAACCACCGGCTCTCACATCTAAATCAGGAATTAATAATCCACTTTGTTTTCATACCATCACAACCTCCCAAGAATTTGTAATTATGGAAGTAACGACACCGAGGGAAATGAAATTCACTGATCAGCAGACCCCGAAAACCCGTGAAAGAACCTTATGCATAATTTTGAGATATTCCATCGAATACACAGGATTTTGTTGCAGAGATAGGAGACCTTAAAAGCCGAGCTGGAAAATATAGTATATTCGTGTGGTGATTTCAGGAACAAGTAATCGATTTGATAAAATTTATGATATGTGGGCTAATACAAATCGAACAAATATCACATCATACATGTACAAGAGTGGAAGAAAGAAGATAACTGAATCACCATAATAATCTATAAAACTTTTTTTCATGGTCAAAATACTCATACTAATAATATTCATTTCAGTTATCAATGCAACAGATCAATCCTCAATTTCCCTCGCAGACCGATGGAGATGGGCCTGGGCCCAATATAGGCAGGAGAAATGCCCCGATTTTCCCCCGTCGAAGTTTCTCGACAGGAACAATCTGGGGCTGGGAACGTCCACCCAATGGAACCCGACCGAAGAGATCTATCGTCAAGCTCGGCAGCGATTAGATAATCTGGAAGCACACCAGCGCGACGTTGATCTACAAGTGACCCGAGCTCGCCAGCATCTGACGAATGTTGAAGAAGATTTACTGGCGGGTCGGATCGCCGACATCTATTGGCATCCCCAACAACTCCCTCCGGTCTAGAACCCGCAAACCACTGCGACCCGAGCTCGCAACACAGCGAGACCGACTATGTGTATCTCAGGCTATACACCCGAGGAGTGGGTAGCGAACAGATTTCCATGAAGTGACGTAAACCTAATCTCGATCAATGACGATTCAAAACAATTGTGTTCTTTTAGTATTTTGATTTGATTGTTGGTAATTAAACTAAATTCGTGAATTTTCTGTGTTTTGTTTTTCGCTTGACTCGAATTTTGTTATTATTAAAAAAAAAATTTTAATAATTTGTTTGAAATAAATCTAACCTAGCGCGATTCCGCCCTAATTGCAAATCATTTTTTTATTAATTTTACTTTTATTAGTCATGGAACCCGCCCAACTATTACAAACCGAATTATCCCGAGCCCAGCAAGCCAATAAGTCCTTATACGAGCAGATAATCCAGCTCACCAAGGAAGTTCAGCAGGTGAAATCTACCTGGGTGGATCCGGCAAAGCTCAAATCCATCCACCAACGCCTCACAGCTGCTCAAAAGGGTTGGACTGAGGAACGTCAACTCAATCAGAGTCTCCGGACGCAAATCAGGGGATTGGAAGTCGCCCTGGCAGCCAGTCGTGAAGGGGAGGAGGTAACTTACCCGCTCATCTTCGCCCCATCTCAGTTGGCGTACCGGGATTCAATCAACAATTCAACGCTGGCAGCGACTCCATCACCAGTACCGTCAAGTAATCACCGGCCGAAACGCAAGGAACGTGCCCGACGCAGAGCTGCACGTCTGGCAAGCCAATTGAACTAAAGCATCCAGTACCGCGTTGACACCGAATTAACTTACAGACATTGCATATTTTAATCGTTCTTTCTTTTTATTAAATAAAATTATAATTATTGTTAAACAAGTCTAAAGTAGTAGGTCACAAGATATGATTAATATGGAATTACCGTCGAAAAGTCGTGAGCATTCACACCGCGTCACCGAAACATCGTTCTATTTCTACCAATCAACATGAGCCTGATCTTGAACTTTCTCACATAGGGGACATTGTAAAGCGAGCGTAGGTCTTCCATCGACAGCTCGTTGAACCCGAGGGTTGTCCGAGCAATTACAGTATTAGTAATAATGCTCACTTTTTGCGGACAATCCACCCACTCGAACACATTTCCAACGTTGCCTAGCAACGGGTGCCGGGTGGTAGCTAGAAACATTTTGTATGGCGTTACTGGGGCAACCACAGGACAATTTAAACAAATAACGAAACCCTGTAACCCACCACTATTAAATTGTGTTGGAGTGAGTGGTCGCCCGCAAAAATTGTGTCTTGTTGACAATTATGTTATTACTCGGACTCACCTTGGGATCAACAAGTTACTGTTGGGCAAGAACACAAACGGCCTTGAAAATTGTGTGGGGTTTAGGGTTTCGATAACCTTGACCCCAGATGTAAAAATACTTTCTTGCTCCCAGTGGTTACCCGTTTCTAAGCAACGTTGGTAATGTAACCATTGGCTTTGAGTTCGCCAAAGGTAAGCGCCACATAGGAACTACTCTTGCCTGACCTCAAACTTGGTCCAACGCACTGCCGTTAGAAGGCCTGCGTGCGCTTTGTTCATTCTGGTCCCATTTTGCTTACTCGGTCTTGCTCATTATATAATTTAACCTTAACTCTTACTAGTTATTCAAACTTCGTTCCAACATCTAATTTATGAGACAACCCAAGAGAAAAACATTTATTTTGGTGGGTTTCTGGGAGTTGATGCTTAAAACTATATGGTTGTTACTGTGGGGTTAGTGGTGTGGATGACCTTCACTCCATTACATACAAAATGTTTTACGCCCGCCAATGGTTGGAACTGTAACCATTGGTCACAAGACCTCCAAAGGTGAGTTCCAATATCAGAACTGCTAAAGGTTAGTCCTATTTCGGGTTCAGTGGACTGCCGTTAGAAGGCCTATGTCCGCCTTATCTTTCAGGTCCCTTTATTACCTTCTCTTTATTATATCTCTTTACTATATTTACTTGTGGTGAGTTACTGGGTTTCGCGATTTGTGTAAACCATCCTATTGTTGCCCGGTAACGCCATATAAATATTACTTCGACTACCACTCGGCACCCGTGGAGATCTAGTCGAGCGGCATGATTTCTTCTGAAAATATCATTGTAGTTAGATAGTGGGTATAAAGGAAAAGTTAATCTATCTAAATCGTCTGCATGATCTAGTGTTCGGTTACTTTGGGTTCGCGGGAAGATAGCGGGTTGATCATTGCTTCGTTATACGAGAGATGTTGATTGCTTTAGAGATGTCATAATAAATTCATTTGGGTTTTATGTAAAATAATTCCGAATGCAAAAGCTGCTGAGAGAAAGTACTTATAGTATTCGTGAAATGGGATTAATCGTTACTAGTTATTCACGAAAAGAAAAAAAATCATCACAATCGTGGACCATGATCGTTATCCAACGATAGTAAATTTTCCTACGATAATTTGTACCCTGAAACCTACGCGATTTACTCATTTTACTTCGATGTTGATATTTGGGTTACTGGATCAAGCGATCAACGTAATATTGCAATTTAAAATCTCACAGCCGAAATTTTATTAAATCTAATTAAATCTTTAAGAATCTTTAAGTTCATCTATAAAATTTGCAATGTAAATTCATTCAGGAAATCTTTCTAGCTCGTGATCCTCCTACATTTCATTTATAATTGTCAGAATAATTTTAAAGGGGTACGATGCGTTGTTATTACGACTAGTGGCTTTATAGAAACTTAAAGTTTTAATATAAGTTTAGTTATAATTCAAAAGTTTGTAGTTAATAAGGTAAGACACCATCATTAATTTGCTAATTTTAGTCAAGGATTAATTTATGGGGGACCACTATAATGGTTATTAAAAATCTATGATATTATGAAAACTAAATTACTTAAGGGAATTTATGCAATATTACCTTGTAGGTTCGAATCCTTTGATAAGTTCTTTATAGCTATAAAATCCATGTTATAAGAATAAATTTTCTATTAATCGATAATGACTTGATTAGATATTCAATGTGTATTCCCGTTATAGTATAATGTTGAATGAATTTGTTTATTTCAAGTCCAATCTATGTGATCCGAACGATTTCCGGTTCGTCGATTTTCAGGTTAGATGGGTTGATTTTTGTTTGTTAATAGTTCGTTTTCTAATTTTAGTATGTTGGTCAATTTTATGAGATTTTCCACAGTTAGAAATGAGCGGACGATATTAAATTCTGGTAAGTTCATATTCCGTGTTTACATTATTTACGGTTGATTTTAGAGAATTACGAAATTTGGCGTAGGTAAATTCGACGAAATTTGGTTTTATTACTATTGTTGGGCTATAAGCCATCACTAAAACAGAACAACCATGAAAAAGTCATGTCGAAAAATTATGAAAACGGCTATTTGTAACACAAGCACGCACCGCAAACAGAAATTAAAAATATAATAAAAACATTAATTAAAACAAAATAAAAAATAACATAATTAATTAAAACAAATAATTAATAAATTTTGCACGAAAAATACATAGAAAAATAAAGTAAAATTATAAAACGCCAAAACCTTGCAAAATAAGGTTTAGAAAATACACAGGCGGAGGAGGCGACCAGAATAAGAATCAGCAAAAAATAAAAATACAAATTTAATAAAATTAATATTAAAAAATTAAGAAAAATAAATAACAAAAGAGAAAAATATAAAATTAAATAAAAGCCATCAAAAAACCCGAAAAAATGGCCAAAAAAGATTCGAAATTAGCTGATTGGTCGCACACACGCACGAAAGCAGTATAAATACAATAGCCATTGTCATAATATTTGACCTTAAAAACCTAAAAAATATTTTTGAAAACTTAAAATTTTGAACTTTGATAAGCTTGTATTTCATTGAATAAATTTTCGAAATGTTTATAGTTTTAAGTTTTTAATTTTAATCATGGATGGTCGAGGTACTTTTAGTATCGACGACAGGTCCCCCTAATTTAATATTATTTCATACATGCTGTAATTTGTGGAAGATGGCTTGGCAGGATTCAATTCCCTCAGTTAATTTTGAGGGATGTTGATGTGCTGCCTTGTCGTCAACCACCCTTCGGTGTCTGCCGGTATGGTCAGGTCTCGTCACACTGATCGCAGAGTAGGACGCCGTCGTACTTCACCGTGGCGGCCATTGCAATGTTGGTCGGAGCGGTAGGGATTAAAATGCGGGAATATCGACATAGCTAGGGGGAAAACATTCAAATGAATGTTTAGGTAGGGATGCAATTTTTGTTTAAAACCTGTCGAATTGTTATATGAAAAGGGACGACTAGGGTTAAGTCGGTAGAAACAAATGAACTGATTAGAAAAATTGAATGTTTTTTTTTTAATTTTTGCCTTTTGTAAGGAATGGTTTTCTAGAACAATTTTAAATAAAAATTATTTTTTCATAAACTCAGTAAATGATTGGAGCATCAGCATTTTTCTTTTCTGCATCGAATGTTTTGTTTTACTAGTTCTAATGACAAATAGGATATCTTCACAATTAGTATCAAACCATGAAATGAATGTAATGGAGAATGTTTGAGGAATGTTCGGACTAATTAATTTTAAATTTTATAAGTATTATATTTAATTTATTTATCAATATAACCCATTAATGGAATGAAACTCTCCCTCGTTTAGTCAGGAAAATCTCAAGAAAATCCTTCTGAAAATTCTCATCAAACGTTTTCAATAATCAAAATCTCTTTTCTAAAAATGCATCCAGGATACAAAATCCCCAAATCATCGCGAAAATCAGATACCACGGCATTACAAGTAAACCACGATTCATGCCAACAAAGATATAACAAACTGTTCGCGGAGCACGAACGCACGCTCGGCACGTGGTTCGCTCCCGAAGCGGTCAAAATCCTCCAGGATAAAATCCACCGGCTGTCTAGATGCCGAGAGGATTTAATTGCAGAGAACCGGGCTCAACGAATCATAATCAATGACCAGAGCGCCGTCTTGGTGGCATCATTTACGGAAGCCGAACTGGTAAAACGACTAGCGGGTCGCGATCTAGCGGTAAAGTTGAATTTGATCCCCGCAAACCATCTTCCGGAAACGACTCAAGCTGGTCCAGCTCAGACACCCAGGACCAGCAAGAAGCACCATCCCAGCAAAAATCGTCGTCGCCGTGAACGACGCCGAGCTGAAGGCCTCACAATCTTAAATAATGCAGCACAAGTGCTGGAAGAAGCCGCCGCACTCGTCGCAGAGCAGCACCCGGAATTTGTGAAAGAAGATGACACCGCTTCAACCCCGAAAAGATCAACAGAACTGGTGCTACCAACTCAGGGGAAGGAAACTGATGAGATACAAATATGCCTAGACATTTCACCCGTCGAAAATTCCACCACGACAATGAAAGAGAGATCGCCGACTCTCACGAGCTGCTGGATGGACGAATTTGGAGAGGAACTATGTCATACCGTTCCTCAGGTCGGAACTACACCATTTCAATCCCTCCGGAACAAACGAAAGTTCCCCGTCGACATCGACGAATGACTACCCAGTGGGAAGAAGGACGGACTCCATTACCCTGATATTATTTATATATTCCTATACTAATTATATTTTTGTGATTTCTTTTTGTTAAATTTTATTAAATCCAATAAAAGTATATTTTCGTAATTCTTGTTCTCTTAATAATTTCTGATTTCTCTAATTAATCGAATTAGGAATGGATGCTTAAAGTTTGGTTGGATTGTATTATGATGTTGATGGAACCTTATGTATGCATGAAGAAGGGTGAGGAAGTTCTTATTTCACTCGTAAAGTCGGAATTAAGAGATCTCGGTTAACAGAAATTTAAAACTTCAGTTTTTATTATAGAAATACGAATAATTAAAAGCAATTTTGGTTAAAAATGAAATAAACATTCTCGGAGGAGTTTATTTTTCTTAAATTATTAATGAGGTTGTGATAAACCCAAAATTTCGGCCGATATAACAGAAATTTCGATAATTTATATAATAATTTAAATTTTTACATGTTATTTAAATAAAATACTTTATGATTTAAAACAAATTTCTAGGTTAGAAAAATTTACCTATCCTCAGTAGTTTAGGAAATTAAAGTCGGAAAATTAGATAAATTCGAGAAGCTGAATTTTAAATGTTTATTCATAAATATTTTATTTCTATTAAAGTTTCTAAATCATCATATTTAAATTTCATTAATTAAATACCAAAAATTGGTCTTTGCTAAATTAAAGTAATAACGGATAGATAAGTGACAAAAACCTAGTAAGGGTACGGTTCACTACAATTCGGTACTAAATATTTTGCTATGTATTAAGGCGACGAGATGAAAACAATATGCAGGATGTATGCATGGGTTCGTCATAGAATAATGGGAAAGGTGTGCACAGATATCGAAAAAGTTAAAGGAGTTAGGCAGACGTAAGTCCTTCTATCGGCCGTCAGGAACCCGAAAGCGAGATTATCACAAGGAGTAGTCTTGGAAACGGGGCTCACCTGCTTGTGGACTCTCGGCTGCTGTATACAGTACCAACATGGGCTCGTCCATGTGTATACAGTGGTTAGATTTAAATTGTGGGGCGTCGGGGTGAGGAAGGAAATACCCTAGGAAGTGCAAGAGTAGTCGAGGAAGTAGTTTGGATGAATGAGCTTAGATTAAAACAAAATTAATTCTACCCTGTACGCCAACACTATGTTGACTCGACATTAATTTTAGTAGGTCATTATTTTAACTATTTCACATAATTTTTTCATCGTTTTAGAAAAGTTACCTGGGAACTCTACTGAGGGTTTTGGAGTAGGATCTTTCTTAAAAGAAAACTTTCACGATTGAATATATTGGGATTTTATAATGTTCGAATTAGTGGATTTTTCAAGTACCAACTATTCCTCGTCCGCCACAAGGGTATTTGAAATTCACTTTTGGAGTTATTTTAATTCGATGTCGACAGTAGGCCCGTTCTTGCAGTTTTTCAGATTTTTTGTAATATTAATGTAAATTCATGGCCGTTTTTTTTGTTATTTTAATTGATTTATGCAATATTAATATATAATTATAGTCTCCTGTTTTGATTGTTTATCGATATTATAGGGCAATAGTCGTATTAAATCTCGGGTTTAGTGTCATCTTTGGGGTCTTTTCGGTAGTTTATGCTATAGCGATTCTTAATTAAACATTACAGTCATTTTAAATTTATTAAGTACATGTATACCACAAATTTTAATTTTATTATTTAATACCAAATCAATTTATATCAACGATTTCAAGTTAATTTATTCCCGTACCCTTTCCCTTTAATAAGTCTTAGACGCATTTTATGTTTATATTACAGTTAATGAGTGCCCACTGGACTACTCGGTGTGATGATTTTGAGCCGTGTGTAAAATAATTTAGGTCGATTTTACAGAAATGAGAAACGAGGAAGCAGCCAAAAGACTTCTTCCTTATTTCTCGTTTCTTCTATATGGGGTAATATTGACGTTACGACCCCTGCGTTCCGCACGCTGGGTCTTCACGGGTACATATCATTGGCGATTTTCCACGCGCTTACACGAGTCTGTACTGTATAATGATTTTATTATCTTGCGACGTGTGTTGGCTGTGGGCCGGAAAAATTTCGACAAAAATAATTTTATTTAAATATATAAAATAATTTTTAAATATTATAAATATTTATTAATGCATATAACAAGTAAAACATAAAATTACCATACAATCCATTCCATAAAAAAAATTCTCATAACCAAATAAAATACCTCTCCCCCCACGCCGACGTCCAAGCAGAGCTCTATCGAGGTTGCGAGGAGGTGACGTGTAGAGAGAGTTCCAAATAGAACTACTTCTCACCTAAAAATTAGTCTTCAAAGAATCGAAAATTTTCAAACAAAAATAGTTTTTAAAATAACTAAGATTTCGTGTCCAAAATTGGTTAAAATGGTTTTTTGTTTTTTTTTAATGTGAAAATGCATCGGTATTTATACCTATTATCTGTCCCTAACCTCGCGTGTTAAATTTGATGTAGTAAAACAAAATTCGACCTTGTTATTTTCTAGTGTATTCTATTCTTTATTTTTGTTATATTTTAATTTATTTTAATAATTTTTTATTTAGAATTTTTATTGAATTATTTCTAATTCAAATTTTTTGATTTAAGTTTCATTTTCATGAACTTTTATTGATTTATCGAATTTCGGTCGAATTTGTTGGGTTTTCATGTTATATTTGTATTTGTATCGTGCGGATCTTGTTGCATTTTGTTATTATTTTAATTTATTTTTATGTTTATTTTATATTTAATTCTCTTTTTTCTCATACTTGGTAGGGTTTAATTGGTGTTTTAATAGGTTTATTTTAAATTTGCTTGTTAAGTTTGCATGTGTGTTACCGATCCATTTAAACATTTCTCAAGGCCGTTTGTGTTCTGGCCCAACTATAGATAATGAAGTGCAGAATCCAGAAGCGCACCAAAATATTAAGTTGAGAGTACATGGATTTTACAAAAAATAAATTGTGATTTTAAAGTATAATTTACAATTTTGATATAAAACAGTTAAGGTAAAATTTCAATCAGTCGTTCTTTAAAACTAGTTAACATAAAAGTAAATTTTAAATTTCCATTATTACTTTTAATTTCAAATGTACTATGACCTTTAAATTTGTTTAACTATTTTATAACTGATAAAAACATAGCCTAATATTTAAAAATTTCAGATTTCCTATCAGAAATTTATAATTTTCAATTTATTTGACATTTTACAGAGCCAGTTATTTCTTTTAAACTGTATAATGAGTTTTAAAATGGAATATTTAGATGAATCGATTAAAGGTAATAACTTTTATTTATTGTTTACGGAACGATATTGTTTTTATTAGGACTTTCTAAAGTTTACTCACGATTGTTTTCATATTCTTTTCTTGTCAATAATGAGATAAAATATTTGATAAATGAACTAGAGGTTTTCATAAATTTTTAGAAATCGCAAATGTATTATTTGTAGTCAAGGTATAATGAACAAGATTTATATCGAAATAATAGTGTATCAATTATGATAGAAAAACTAAATGAAAGCAAATTGGACAACTGTCAAAGAGTTTTAGAAAACGAATTTGATATTTTAATTGATTCGAGTAATCTTCACGAGAAATAAATATTTAGTTATACTGTTTTAGTCAATCGTTCGTCGGCGTTAATCAATGACGTCCTGGTTAATTCTGATAATGAGGTAATAAATTAATATATAATTAAATTGAAGTTTTTATAATTTTATCTAGGAATATAAATTTTTTGATAAATTTTTTTAATTCATTGTAATATTTCATGTTTTATAAATTAAATTTTGTAAAAATGAATCATTTCGGATTTTCTAGAATTTTTATGCTACGATAATAGTCCTAGTTGCCAATCCCTAAAAACCATGTTGGTAGTACATCATAGCATTTTGGAATTCGTGGGAATTAAAAACTTCACAATCTATTTATCTATTGGTCCATAGTTACCGGCAAATGCAACAAGGGGTTAACCGTGGAGCAGGGCTGGCCATCTCGCGACCTGCTGATTTATGAGGCAATTCCAAGACCATTTGGGTTGGCCACTCCTGCCCCAGAATAACAATACCATCATTCGATTATGTCAATGTTTTCTATTTATCACAAATTTTCGGCACATTTGAAACTGGGAGTGCCGACAATTTGTGATAAATAAAAGCATTGAAGCTAATAAAATCATAATGAAAATAAATCAAATATGAAGAACTAACTTCTATTTAATCACTCAGTAAGCAAGCAAAGTCATTCTATTTCAGATCCTTTACTTACTGGGAAGCAGCATATAACTTACTCAGCCGACATTGGACTGCCCTTATCGAATCCAATTTCTTCATCTCAAGAATTGCATTTAATCGGACCAACTTGGGCGGTAGCATTTTTACTGATTGTTAGTCTCAATAATCGGTTTTTGATGAGCAAATTATATCTTGCTTTATCCATTCGAAGTAAACTCGTTAATTCGTTCCTCATGAAACAAGTTGCATTTAACTGCTGTATTTCTGTATCCGACCGAGGACATTTTGCCTTTCAACAATCCGATTCCGACGTGTCATGTTTTAGAATTTCTTAGGAGCGATTGAGATTCCAGTTGTTAGCCTAACAATTTCTTGTTTATGGTGGGTTACAGGGTTTCGCATCTTGCTTATCCTTATGGTTGCCCTAGTAACGCCATACAAAATGTTTCTAGCTGCCACTTGGCACCCGTTGCTAGGCAACGTTGGTAATGTGTTCAAGTGGTGGATTGCCCGCAAAAATTGAGTATTATCGCTAGTACTGTAATTGCTCGGACAACCCTCGGGTTCACGAGCTGTCGATAGAAGACCTGTGCTCGCTTTTGATCATTTGGTCCTTTGTGTGGAGATTTGAAATTCATGCTTACTAACAGGAGAAGAATACTATCTTTTTAACGACATTAGGAGAGCATTTACGACTTTTCAATGATCATTCCATTTTAATTAATTATATTGAAGATATACAAATTCGATTTAATCACAAACATAATTTCAAAGAAAAATGTAGTTTGTCTGTCAAGTCAATTATTCACAATGGGTTTTTGCCCAATAGTTGTTCGGCTTTGCGGCGGGCACGTTCTTTACGTCCCGGTCGACGACTGCTGGATGGGGCGGTTGGTGAATCTTTGACAGGTGTAGGGTCGTGGGTCTTCGTCTGGTAGGATAATTGGGATGGGGCGAAGATGAGCGGGTAAGTTACCGCTTGCCCCTCCCGACTCGCCGCCAGGGCGACTTCCAGCTCTCGAATTTGAGTCCGGAGACTTTGATTTAACTGGCGCTCTTCTGCCCAATCCCTTTGAGCCGCGGTTAGGCGTTGGTAGACGGATTTTTGCCTGGCCGGGTTCGCCCAGGTAGATTTCACTTGTTGGACCTCCTTGGTCAGCTGTATAATTTGTCCATAAAGCGTCCGATTGCTCTGCTGCGCTCGGGATAGTTCCCGTTGTAATAACTGAGTTGGATTCATAGCACTATGCATGGCGACCAGCTCCGTCAGTCCTCCTCCTTCCAAGAATGCTTCTGGCCTTTTAATTACTCCCTCTGATTGCGAATTATTTTCCATTATTTTAATCGATTTGCCGGATACTGAAATTATTGATTGTTCGAAATAAATTGGTTTATTTATTATTAACATTGATATTGTTTCCGCTTGGAATGTATATCCTGCGGAATCTAGCTATTTCCGTTCATTGAATAATTAGTGATTAATTTTCGGCGATTGACGAAAATTCGACATTTCGCGATCGGATAAGTTTTGTACATTACATCTTAGTTTTTAATGTTATTGATTCGTTTAGAATTTCGTCAAGCATTTCTATTGAATTCGTCAAGGGTGATCTTTAAGCACTGCAGCACAATGGTTAAGTAAGTGGTGGGTAGTTTAATTCGTGATTCAATTTCGCATGATTTTTGATGTCATTATAGGGATTCAGAGTCTACTCTCTACTTAATGATTAGAACGATCCTTCATATCTTATCAACGATGTTATTCGCTATTTATTGGATGATGGAATATTTATTATGCAAGGGAGAATGGATTTTTGAATCTTCGAAGATTTTAGTTATTCATTACGACATCTACGGAATATATTTTCTCATATTTTGGATCTTGGAATTATCAGTTGCTTAAGTAAAATTTTGTTCGTCTTACTTTGAATTTAATTAATTAAAATTTAATCCCGTCGATGTAATTTATCTACAAGTTGATTTATTAATAACGCGAATTTTATTTTATAACAACGATTCAGTTAATTCAGGTTTTTTATCAATGACTCGGAGTTAGTTCTATTTTTTCAAGTAACTAATTCCTTTTATTTTAATATTGAACTATGAATTAATTTATCAATCATTTCATCATTTTAGTCAAGGAATTTTCTTAGTTGTAGTCAAAGAGTTATCCGATTAGTAATCAACAAATTATCTTCTTTTTTAAATCATGAAATCAGTTACTCAGCCAGCTACTTCAAAATATTGATTCAATTACTTGCTTTTACTCCATCGTTACTTCATCTTTATTAAAACTAATTTGATCCATGATTTACTTGTTGTTGCTTTAATAATTTTCTACTAATTTAGTTTAAAATATGAAGTCAATTTAACTATGCCAATGTGTTTTATTTAATTCATTTCGCAATATTAATTCGACGTAGTTATATCAACGATTTTACTTTAATTGATTCCAGTACCCTTTCCCTTTAATAGACCTTAGGCGCATATTGTGTTTATATTATATTTACTGAGTGCCCACTGGTATACTCGGTGTGATGATTTTGAGCCGTGTGTAATATAAATTTAGGTCGATTTTACAGAAATGAGAAACGAGGAAGCAGCCAGAGACTTCTTCCTTATTTCTCTTTTCAGCTATAAAGATAATATTGACGTTACGACTCCTGCGTTCCGCACGCTGAGTCTTCACGGGTACATATCATTGGCGATTTTCCACGCTCTTACACAAATCTGTACTATGTAGATTTTGCTTTCTTGCGTTATGTGTTGGCTGTGGGCCGGAAAAATTTCGACAGAAAAATATAAGTTTAGTTTATTTAAATATATAAAAACAATTCATTAATATTAATAATATTTATTAAACAAATAAACATAAATTACCCTCAATTTCAATCCATACCATAAAAATTTCATAATATTGCATAAAATAAAACAAAAATACCTCTCCCCCCACGCCGACATCCAAGCAGAGCTCTACCGAGGTTGCGAGGATGGGACGTGGAGAGAGGGCTCCAACATAAATATTTCTCACCTAAAAAATAAGATTCTGAAGGTAAAATTTTTAAACAGAATTCAAAAATGGTTCTATAGTTCAAAAATGGTTTTTGGTTTGAAACCGGTTAACTTTAATGTGAAAATGGATCAGTATATATACCTATTTTTCTCGCATGTTAAATTTGATGCAGTAAAACAAAATTCGACCTTATTATTTTCTAGTAAATTCTATTCTTTATTTTTATTATTTTTTTATTTATTTTAATAATTTAGAATTTAGAATTTTTATTGAATTATTACTAATTCAAATCTTTTGATTTAAGTTTCATTTTCATGAACTTTTATCAATTTTTCAATTTTGTAGAATTTGTTGTGTTTTCTTGTTATATTTGTGTTGGTATCGTGCGAATCTTGGTGCGTTTTGTTATTATTTTAATTTATTTTTGTGTTTATTAATTTATATTTAATTCTCTTGTTTCTCATATTTGATAGGGTTTAATTGGTGTTTCAATAGGTTTATTTAAATTGCATGTTATATTTGCGTGTGTGTTACTGATCCATTTAAACATTCCTCAAGGCCGTTTACGTTCTGGCCCAACATTTATAAAATTTTCATAATGCCTGTTAGAAGCTATAACATTTAATTCTTCAGTCATCAAAACAAATTACTAAGACTATTAAATCCAAATTATATTTCATAAAAATCTGATTATATAAACAAATATTCTTGGGACATTTTCTAAATTTTAATTTCAACCAAATATCAACATACCATTGCATTCATACTTGAATTTCAATTTTATTAAAAATTATTTTATTTTAAAATTTCAATTATCATTTCAATTTTAATATCTTAAAATAATTTAAGTTTCAATTAAAACTTTACAATTTTAATCGTGAACTAATTTAATTTAGTATTTTAATTTTAACTCCTCACATCCCCCTTTTTTAAAATGTTTGATCTTCTCAACATTTCTGACTACCATCTTCCCATTTTGATCCTTAAGTAAGTAGCTCCGTTCATGTATTTTCTTTATCACTTTGTACGGCCCTTCCCACCTTGCATCGTCTTTATTTCGAATTTCTTGTTTGATCAAGACCACATCTTCCATTTCAAAATTTCTCACTGTTTTGCTTATTTTTGGTTTTAGTGTTTTATCCTCTATTCTCTTTTCCATATCTTCTCTATTTATTTCTTTATTCGAGTACCATTTCATTCTGTCGATCTTCCTCCCAAATATAATCTCTGCTGGGCTTACTCCCGTTGTTTTTTGAACTGTTGCATTTAACGTATATTCTATTTCTGGCACTATATCAGCCCAGTTTTTCCTTCCTCCTTCATTCAATGACGCGTTAATATACTCTCTGATTGTTCTGAATTGTCTTTCAATAATACCATTCGTGTTATGGTGATATGGGCTTGAGAAAATTAATTCAATGCCAGCTGTCTTTGCTAGTTCTTTTATGCTTCTTGCTTCAAAGTTCTTCCCACAATCTACATGAAGTTCTTTTGGCGCTCCAAACTTTAATATCCATTTATTTAATAACGTCTCACTAATTGTTCTTTCGTCTTGCTTGTTTATGGCCGTTAATGAGATGTATTTACTATAGTGGTCAATGATTCCGCAAATATATTTCTTTTTGTTGAACGTTTCTTTCAATGGCCCACATATATCCATATATATCTTCTCGAATGGTTCTGTACTCTTTATTGTTTGAGTTTCCTCCTTTGTCTTGGTTGTTATCGTTTTCATTTTCTGACATCTTTCGCAGTTCTCAATTATCTTTTTTACTTCCGTTGCTAGATTTTCCATGTCGCAGTTGTTCTGGATATATTTTGTTACTTTCTGTGCACCTGCATGGCACAGCAATACGTGTACTTCTTTTATCATCCTCTGTCTATTATCTGACGGTATCCATATTTTACCTTGTTTAGTTAGTACCGTGTTGTTTTCCATTATGAACTTACAATCTTTATTTTCTAACTTATTCTTTATTTCTTGGACCTCCATATTGTCATTTTTGCCACTTGTTATATCCGCCTTCTGCTGTTACTGTTAATATTCTGGTTTTAATTTTGCCGGTTTTTGCGTCTTCGTGTTCCATCATACACTGTACACATGTTCCGCATGTTTTCCTGGATAGCATATCCGCGTTTGTATGGCTTGTTCCTTTCCTGTATTCCATTTTAATATCCAGACTGCTTAAATAGTTGATCCATGTCTGGAATTGAGCCGTTATTGGTTTCTTCGTTGTTACCATAAACGTAATAGCTTTATGGTCCGTTCTCAGTACGAATCTCTTACCATATAAGTAGTGGTTGAAATGTTTACAAAAATAGTATATTGCCAATAATTCTTTTCTGGTAATGCAGTATCCTTTTTCGTGGCTGCTCATCGCATGTGAACCATATGCGATGACATGTTCATGTCCTTTTTCATCTTTTTGCGAAAGAACTGCTCCAATAGTATCGAAGCTCGCGTCTGTGTCTAATATAAATTCTTTTCTGAAATCTGGAAATACCAATACTGGGGCGGTTATCAATGCTTCTTTCATTTCCCCGAAAGCCTTTTCACACATCTCTGTCCATCTTATTTTCTCATTGTTTTTTCCGCATATACTTTCTAGTGCTCTTGCCTTCTTTGCATAGTCTTTTATGAACCGTCGATAATAGTTACAGATACCCAGAAAGCTCCTCAGATTCTTCACACATTTTGGTTTTTGAAATGATTGTATTGCTTCTATTTTAGTATTATCTGTTTGTATGCCGTCTTTATTTATTATGTGTCCCAGAAACTTCACTTCTTTTCTAAATATTTGACATTTTTCGGGGTTCAATCTTAGTCCTGCTGTTGCGATCTTCCCTAGGACTTTTCCAAATATGTTATAATGGTCTTCTTCTGTCTTTGTGAATATTAGGATGTCGTCTAAATATACCATCACTCCATCTTTCCACAAGTCTTTCAATACTTTCGTCATTAATTCTTGAAATGTTCCTGGTGCCGCTGCAATACCGAACGGCATCCTGTTAAAACAGAACTGTCCTTCTTTTGTTGAGAATGCTGTTTTCTCTTGAGATTCTTTATCTAACTTCACTTGGTAATAAGCATTTCCCAAGTCGATTGAGCTAAAATATCTGGATCCGTGTAGGATGTCTAAAATTTCATCTACATTTGGCATTGGAAATGCTTGTCTTTCTGTTATCTTGTTTAATTGTCTGAAGTCTAGACAAAGCCTGATGTCTTTTTTCTCTTTCTTCCATACACAAACTAAAGGTGTGTTCCACGGTGAATTGCACTTCCTAATTATTCCGTTGTTTTCTAGATTTTTTATTGCTTCCTCAATCTTGTCTTCCAAATTTATTGGCTGACGTCTCGGTTTAATCATTATTGGCTCTCCTTTCGTGATGATCTTATGTTTTATCAGATTGGTACACCCAATGTCCCATTTATCTGCCATAAAAACATTCTTGTTTGCCTGAAATATTTCTAGCAGTCTCTTATTTCCGGTAACTTTTAAAACGTCGATGGCATGACGTAATCTTTCTTCATCTGTTATAATCCGCCCAAATCTAGCTTCTATTTCGCAAATGAAATCACTACGTTTTTCATGTTCTTCTAGTATACATTTCAATTCTATACCAAATAACCTTTGTAGTTCTACTCCTCCAATAATTTCTGGTATTAAATTCTTTACTATAATGAATGTTACATTTCTTTCCATACTGCCCATTTTAACATTGATGTTTAGTTTACCCATAGTTTCTAATCTACTGTTGTTTGCACATCTTAGCGATTCCCTTGTTTCTAATATTTCGATATTTTCTAATCGATCAATTACAGATTTAGCCATCACATTAATTCGCGCTCCTGTATCCAATAAACAATCTACTTTCCGCCCTTGGATATCCAGTGTTGTACTCGGTCTACCTTGCATTATATTATATGTTATTACTGGACTTTTTTGTTCTTCTACTGACAAAATATTCTGCTCTCTAGTATCTTCTACAATTTCATTAATACACACGTCTCCATTTTTCTTTAGGAATTTGTAAATTTTCTCTATCGTTCTTTCCTCGTGTTTTACTACTTCATTTACTTTACACTCCTCTTTAAATTTTTTCTGACTTTCCTTATCATTCGACTTTTTAATTTCTACACTACTATTATTATTAATATCACGTTCAAAAACACTACAATCTTTATCAATCATACAATCATCATCCATACTTAAATTACACATACCGTTAGCATTCATTCTTTGGTTGAAATCAATCTTACTTAGTAAATTGCTCCGATCAATGTCCCGTTTGACGGAGCGTGCTCGTTTGGGTCATTCTCCCTGTTATACTCGTCTGGCTGGCTTGACTGTTTTGTATTCATCATCTCATCATCAGACTCGATAGCTGCAATATCTTTTCTGTTATATTGTTGGTTTCCCCATTGTCTTTGATGTACGTTCCTTGGTTGATACATATCTTCCCTTTGTTGATAGGTATTTCTTTGAATTCTTCCTCCTGACATCTTCCTTTGGTCTCGATCTCTTCCTTGATTTCGTCTTTCCATATTTGTGTAGCACTCTCTTTCTTTGTGTCCTCGTGCATTGCATCTATGACATTTGATTGTTGGGCATTCTCTTCGTATGTGACCTTCAACACCACATGCATAACATTGAAATCTTCTTTTTATATTACATTCTCTGCTACTGTGTCCCGGTTTTTGACACGTCCAGCATTCTATCACTTTAACTCTTGTCTCTGGTTTCCATTCGTTGATTTCTCTCTTCGTGGCTCCAACTTGTACTACATCTCTATAAGTTCTTCCCCCAGTTGTAGGTCGTATTGATCTCACCGTGTTTACTTGTTCAATAACCTTGTTAACTTTTTCTATCTTCTTTATAGTTTCTTTAATTTGTTCCGCCGTTTTGAGATCTTTCATTTCGATTTCTTTCCTGACTTCTTTATCTCTTACACAATGTGTCAATAAACATTTCTGAATTTCTTCCTCATTCCAAGTGTGTGAGGCCAATTTTTTAGTCATTTTTGATATTTTCTCTATAAATATTTCCGCCGAATCGTTACCTTGCTCGTAGTTCAAGGCTTCTCTTAAGTCATCAATCAATGACGTTGGTCGATGAAAAGCTGCTCTTAATTTCTGTTCAACGGTTTTACCTTCTGCGGCTTCATATTCTTCAATCAAAGTCCTATCCAGAAGTGTAATAACTAGTACCATTTGTGTCTTCACTGGTGTCTTCGTTATTTCAAAGAACCTCTGACATTCTTTGATAAATAATTCGAGGTCATCTCCTCTGTGGAATTTTTCTGGAAGTAATCTTCCAATAAGCAGATCCGTTGGAATGGTCGCCATGTTAGAAGCTATAACATTTAATTCTTCAGTCATCAAAACAAATTACTAAGACTATTAAATCCAAATTATATTTCATAAAAATCTGATTATATAAACAAATATTCTTGGGACATTTTCTAAATTTTAATTTCAACCAAATATCAACATACCATTGCATTCATACTTGAATTTCAATTTTATTAAAAATTATTTTATTTTAAAATTTCAATTATCATTTCAATTTTAATATCTTAAAATAATTTAAGTTTCAATTAAAACTTTACAATTTTAATCGTGAACTAATTTAATTTAGTATTTTAATTTTAACTCCTCACAATGCCAAAAATTGGAATCTGTAAAAACCCCATTGATTGATTTTATCAAAAACAAACGAATTTTTTAAAAGTTAAAAGTTAGTTTTAAAGTTTACCTGTTGTGCGGGTAGCATAAAGGAAAATCATAAATCTGAAAGACTGAACTTGAACGAATAATTTTTGGATACCATTTAAAATATTTTAACATTCATTACAAAAAAGATGAATTTAAATTAATGTTTCTATTTAGCATGAGGTATTGAAAACCGGCAGATTAGAACGAGAGAAACAAGCTCTAGAATTGCGCCAAAAACAAGGACAAGAAATTAAAGAATTAGACAATAAATATAAGTGCTTGATTAAAGAGCTTGAACAGAAATATAACGAAATAAAAAATTAAAGCATATATCTTGTGCAATGTTTGATTTGATTGAATTTTTAACAAAATCTTTTATTCAAATAAATTATTATCATAATCGATTTGTAAAAAGCATGAAAAATTAATAATCAGGCCAAGGACACGACACGCGATAATAACATAAAATAAATCTAGACTGTTTGAAATCAATTATTATTCCATACTGTGATGTCATCATAATCATCTTATGTCAGTAATTATAAATAAGTAAATGCTCCCAATTGCTGATTTTATTTTATTTTTTAATTTCGAGTTTTTCTAAGTAATCATTTTCATCACACAATTAGAAACAGGATAAATTTAATCGATAACATTGAACAAGTTAAAAATCAAACGAATTATGTTTTTTCTGTATTTTCCGTAACAGATCTGATCACAAATCGACCAATAGTTTGTTCAGTTTTTGATTTACTTTCAGATTCTGATATTTGATTGTTTATTGCAATAGAATCGTATGATTGTTGCTGTTGCTGCTGTTGTTGTAACTGCTGCTGATCTGAAAGGCCGAGTTTTGATGTATTAACTGCTGGAATTGGATTTTGTACAGTTGTTGTAGCAAGATTCTGAATCGGATAATAAAGCATATGTGTCGGTTGTGATTGCGATTGACTTGAACTGGGTTGATTCATCCTAATTCGTAAATTATGATCTGATATTAGAGGACTGTTATAACCGGGGTCATAAAATGGTGGATTTCCCACAGGTATTTGACGAATATTAACAGGAGGCATTTGACGTACTTGATCTTTAAGGCCAATGAATTCAGTTGGGTGAGATACTGGAACGAAATGGGCTTCTGAAGTAGCAGTTGGAATAGAGTTATGCATTGAAGTAGTGTATCCAGGTAAAATTGATCCCGACATCATTGATTGTGTAACATTGATCAAGTTTTGCATTGGAAGTCCTTGTAGATTTGAAAGATGTTGACTAGAAAATGACATAGTTGACGGAGTGGCAATGCGTTGTTGATTCGTCAGTTGAGACTGCTGTTGTGGAATATGCATTTGATTTGCCATCATACCAGATGAAAGCACCATTTGATTAGGAGCAATTGGTGTGTAATTAAGGCCGATTTGATTTTGATTCGTTAAAACAACTGGTACTGTGTTACTACTCTGAGACATGACCACTGTTACCGGAGTAGATCCTGAAGTAGGATTTCCGTATTGCGCAATTCCCTGTGGTAGGTTATGCATCAAAATATTCGACGGCATCTGATTGACAGTAGTTTGCGAAGATAAAACGAACTGTCCCGAATGACCAACTGGATTGGGATTAGGTAATCTTTGAACTGGGACTTGATTTAAAATCGCACCAACCGGCACAGTACGTTGAACATTTTGTATGGCTATTGGATTATTAACCACCATTTTCGGAATAACCGGTTGTTGCTGTATTTGTTGTTGTTGTTGAGACGATAAATAATCGATTTCATTCAAATATACTCCAGGTCCACGACCACGAGGCAGAGAAATAGCATCCAATGATTCATTGGAAATTTTACGATTTCGTACTTGCTGTCTCGGTAAATCTCGATCAATAAATTCCGGTCCAGATTCGAATTCTAACTTTGAACTAGCGGACTTTGTTAACGGTACAAATTGATATGAAACACATTCAACCTGGACTTGAGATTGACTCTGAGCCACTGAAGAAGAACCCGGTGCATTATTGTCCCCTGATCCCCTTCTTTGTTGATTCGAATCGAATAAATCAAATTTTTCGCCTACAGCAGAGTGCTGATTCGCTACGGACTCTAGCATGACTGGACTGTCAAAAGTTTCATCTCTGGTGAAATCTGATGCATTTTGCATCATTGACAACGACTGCAAAACCGAAACGATTTGATTACAATCAAGCGATTGGTTTTTATTATGGGTCAATTCAGATGGCAATTCTTTGATTTGAGTTTTCGATTGGGGCGTATGTGACGGAATAACCAAACTCGGCTGTTGCAGATATTGTATTTCCCCAGTCGAGTCCAGCAGCACTGCTCCGTCACTTGGAATTTGATAAACACACTTTTTAGTTTGACCGATACTTTCCGACTGCCTGGTATCTTTTGCAATGATAAAATCATTATCCTTGTTACCTTTGACCACATTGAATGAGGAATCAGGACAAGGCAGACCAAAAAACATATGACCAGCGGGAACCTCAAGAATTCTCAGAGTTCTCACACATATCTCACTGGGTTGAGGCAAAACAATCAATCCTTTCGTGTGAGGGTTTTGCAGTTTCTCCATGATTTGTTTAACTGATGGAAAAAGATATTCCGGTATTTTTACGCAACAATCTTTCGATGGTGGATTGCAACCGCATTTACTGGTCACTTTTACATATCGATTGGTTTCGATTTCTGTTACGGATTTGGATTTCTTTTGAATGTCTGTAACGGGATTAGATATTGTTTTACTACATTCAAATGGAACTGGGTTTATAATTTCCATTTCTGACACTGGTAGCCATGATTGATCGGAAATCATGGGATTACTCAAATTCCAAGATAGATCTTCAGTGCTTGCGTGTCTGGAGAGAGAACGCGACGATGCTGAACTAACAGTTAATGGATTTCCTAGGAAATGCGAAGGATTTGTGTTGAGATAATTAAATTGATTCAATAAACCAGATCCCGATTGAGCAGATTCGTAGACTTCCGAAGAAATTTGCATTTGATAAGTGCAATCGGAAAATTTTACTAATCCAGAGTTTGGAAAGAATGGATGAAAGACAAAATCTTCATTTAGAGGAATAGAATTCATATCTTCTGATAAACAGTCGCAGATTTTTTTCACTGTACTGACTAACGACTCCAAGATTTCTTTCTTCCGTAATTCTCCGGGTATTTGACCTGGGTCCTAGTAAATTGTTTACCGTTGAGCAGAAATAAGAAATATTAAATTACCCCTAAACATTTAGAAAGATTAATATCACTGTTCAACGAGCAAGTAAATCTCATTTGATGCATCGGCAACATCATCTCAAACGTCAATGTAATTTCTTTACTAGTTGGATTTTCAAAAATTTCTATTATTCTTAACAGATATTTCGATTTTAACCGCGTTTTAGGTTTTTTAGGTTTAGATTTTTCTTGAACCTAAAAATATCAAAAATGAATGTGATCTAAAATATTTCTGGAAAAGCCCTATCGTATGCATATTGATTTTCGAATGACTTTTGATCTAAGATAAAACTCCATATAATATCACTAATCCAATTAGTACCACTGTTGTATTTATTTTTCGTCGATTTTCTTAATAGGAATAACAAAGCTATTACGAAGCCATATCAATGTTTATGAGGATTTGAAGCGAGATATTTTAGTGAAAAAATTTAAAACAATGAATAAATGGGGAAATTAGCATTTGTATTAATGCAATATATGTATTGATTGAAATGAGTGTATGCACATTTTTGTAATATTTTAAATGAAAAGAAAAATTTACTAAATCTTTAAATATTGACAGAAGTTGCATTAATATAAAAAAGGTTTGAACGTCCAAATAAAAAAAGACTAATAATATATATAAAATTATTTCAAAGTATTTTAGAATGAATACAAGTCTATATGAGTGAAAATTATAATACAAAAACTTAGATTTTACATGCAATACTATAAATAGAGCAAACAAATAGTTGTAATGCTATAACTTTTGTGGAAATATGTTAACAATAGATCAGATCAGCAAGGTAAAACAGTAAGTAAAACTATATAAAATTATCACCTTGCTGTTACGTTTGTTATGTATAATGTTATGTATTACGTAAGAAGATTATTCACAGTAAGAAATAAATCAATTATTGGAAAAAAATTATGTTAGAAAATGTAATGGAAATTGAATATAATGTAACTATTTTCAGCTGACAATCTTAACCAAATTGAGTGTACTTTTATTTAATCAGCGATTTTAAATTACAGATTTTTAATTAATTTTTACATTAATAGAGAAAAGACTAAATATTTTAAAATTTCATTACAACACTAAAAATATAACGATCATATTCAGTAAATGACATCTGTTATAATTGCATTTCTCGATCTTGTAATACTTAAAAACTAAAAATATTTAATAAATTTTTTTAAACAATTCATAAATTTGTAAAAAGTATTTTATTAATTTTACATTTATACTATACTTATTTTAAAAATAAAGTAAACGAGTAATGAAATAATCAATATTTTTTCTAAAGTCAGTAGAATGTTTGTTAATATATCTTATACTATTTTGTCTGAATTCTGACTTCATTAATCAGATTTCACATTGAAGTTCCTCATCCTGACTCGAGTTCAAGAACATTGACGACCTAATGGAATGAGTAATATTTCTGAGCGTATTTATTTTATTGACAAACATATTTCGTATTAGCACTCTTTAAAATTTGGCATATCCTTATAGCAAATTCAGTGTCTTTTGAAAGATTTTTCAATTTTCCGAATATATTTTAAAAACATTAAAATTGTAGGAACATATACAACTTTACAAAAAAGAGATCTTTCTAAAAATACTACTAAATCCTTAGTAAGTTATCAAATAATATCTATACTCGAAAATATTAATTGTAATACATTGTAAGCTACCTATTTCTATCCCTAAACCTAATCGTTTAATTTCAACTTTAATGGTTTTACCTTAAACGGCATTTTTAAGAATTTAATTTCTATAGATATATTTTATATAATAAAAATTAGCTAGCTACGGAAAAAACAAAAATTCAATTTTTCATCATGAATAAACAATTGCGTGAATATGCAAATTTTGAACCAATAATATTAAATTAATAAAAAGTAATATTTTTTCAATGCCCATTAACCTTAACTTCCATAGATTAATCATGACAACGCATGCACCCCATATAATTTCATAAAACAATAAATAATGAGCAACAATAAGAATATTAAATTGATTATCATTTAAATAATATATATCATAAATCCTCATTAATAAGTCACACCCGTATAGCTAATTTTAAAACCAAAAAGTACGAATTCGATTTTATAAAAGAGGATTTAAGATAATTATAAGTGCAATTTACAATTTAAAGCATTATTGACGGTTTAATTTATCATTTTCATTATTAATCAACTAATTTGAATTACCACTGCCTTTCCTTTAGATCAGTGGTTACGAACCTTTTGATTTTACGGTATACATCAGCTTTCGTAATTTTAACATCCATTAATAACACTGCTTAAATTAATTTATTTCACAAAATTCAAATACACTGCTGTTTTTGAATATTATTCAAACACACAATATTTTTGAGAAGTTTTTCTTAGGTGAAAGACTATTGATATTTTCAAGAAGACATATTTCATTATTCATACATTCAATTCAAAATAATATACTAAATTTATTGTTTTATATTTACAAAACATTATGTTAATTTGAAAATACTATTTTAATAATATTTTACACATATTTGAATTGCTTAACTATTTCATGATAGAAAGCTTAGAATTTTTATTAATGTACTTTATATAGACATGCAATTAAAGTTATTGTTCTCGTATTTTAGTCTTTCATGTTTCCTAGCATAAATTGTTTTTATGATCATTCTAAAACCTGTTTTTTCAATATAATTTTTATTGTTTCGATTACGTTTTGTGACAAAGTACTAGCTAGAACCGAGGCAGATAAATGCCCCTGTGTATCATGGAAACAAGATGTGAAAGAGGGATTAGTGATGGGAATGTAGCTTATGAAATTCTAGGATCTCATCTAAACACGCCTAAAACTAACAAGAAAAGAAAAATTAAACGAAAAGAAGAACTGAACGATAATTAGTTTACGAATATTTGTTTCATGGTAAACCGATTAAACAGTGCTACTAAAGATATTTTTTTAGCTTTTTCAAAATTTCTCAACTTTTTTATCGTGCTTTGTTTTCTCAATAATCAATGACGTTACTTTTTACATTCTATTAGTTTCCCGAATATTTTTAATTTAAGATATCCTCATTACTTCGAAGATTTACGACTTTGATCGTATCTTGGCATAAACATTTGGAACCAAAATTTATCATATCTTGTACATAAATCAAGCATGCATCTAATTTATATTATCTATAAAATTTATAGATAATAACTTTCCTTACAGATAAAGGATTTCCTTATAAATCTTGCTAGGTTAATAAAATGTATTTAAAAATACATCAAAAAATTATTAAAATATACTACCTCCGTTCAAAAATGATTGTCCATTTTGGTGAAAATTTTTGCTCAAAAATGATGGTCTCGTTAGTTTTATACACAATATATTAACTTTAATTTCGCTTTATACAACTTTTTTATTTATGAAATAAATTTTTTATTACAAACTACTTATATCATTTAACATATCTCGTAATACATTGCGAGCAGTTTAAATTGATTTCAAATTGCATGTTAATGTTTGTGGAAGTTGATTCTTTCTTTGCAATGCTTTTTTCCCAAAATGTGCTAGTTGATAATTATTGCTGTGTTTGTTGATTACATTTTCCTTTGTTAAATTACGCAGTGTACCCAATGAAATTGCGGGTTTTTTTATTTATTGTTCTCATGGTCCTTCTTTCGCTTTTTGGAAGTGCTAAAATTTTGATTTGAAGTTCTTGTCGACATAACTTCTTGCGACCAGAATTTCCTTTTATTCTGGAACTAATGTTGACAAATTTCATGCACTGGAGTGTACATTGGACGGCTCTCACCCAAATTCTCGAAATTGTTTTCGGGGACTTTTTAAATTTTCCAGCAACATCTTTAATTGTTACTTTTGGCAATTTCCTATTGTTAGATAG
Source organism: Schmidtea mediterranea (assembly GCA_022537955.1). Classification (NCBI taxonomy): domain Eukaryota; kingdom Metazoa; phylum Platyhelminthes; order Tricladida; family Dugesiidae; genus Schmidtea; species Schmidtea mediterranea. The sequence continues at coordinate 89,904,879 of CM039680.1, forward strand.
CACCAGAAGTGTTTGCAGGATGGCATTTCTCTCCTCGTCGCTTAAATTTTTGTACTTTACTCCAAAACGTTGGATTTCCATGATTTAAGGTTTTTTTGATTGCAAATAAAATAGCAGCGGGTTATTTTGGTACACAGCCAAAAATTACAAATTTCAGAAATTGCTAATTATTTATGAAAATACTATAAATTGAACGTTTTTCTTACCAAATTATTTTATGATTCTATTTTTCATACAAAAATGACATATTGTCATCTTATATTGTTAAGTTGGCAACAAATGTCAAATGAGACAATCATTTTTGAACGGAACTAGTAATTTGTTTAAAACAGCAATTGTAAATTTCAACATAATATTTTCATACGGACTAACAAAATACTTTCCAAACGTTTTTTGTATATGATTTTATTCTACATTTTAAAAACTTGCGATTTTAAATTTCATATCATTTGATTTACCTCAAAAGAGTTTTATGTAAAATAAAACTCTTGGGTAAAGCAAATCAAAAGAAATTTAAAAACACAAGTGTTAAATTAAAATCTTATCGATGCAAATTTTACAATTCATTCTAATATAAAAATAACTTACTTAACATCGAAAGAATTGTTTCAGCTTCAATCGTAGAACAGTTTAACGCATTTAAAGTTTAAAAAAATCGAAAATCCTTCAATATATTCAAAAAATTTTGTGAATGAATTAATAAGTCGATAATTATGCACAGTATTTGTTGTTATCCACGTGATTATTAGTAATTAAATATTTTAATACTACCTGAAATATACAGTGCATTCCTAGAGCTCGATTTAAGATTTGAGATCGCATTTCATGTAAATTTACAACTTGATAAAGTCACCGTTCTACATTACCTGGACACATGATAATTTAAAATTGAAATTTCCAATTATATTACATTTCATTACAAGTTGTATCGAATAAAAAAAATAAAAGCTACCAAATTGATAATAGTAGAAGAATCATATTTGCACTATTGAAAATAAGCACAAAGAATGTAAAAAGTAAATACCACAAGGATAATATGCAAAAAATTTATCGTTATAAACCGCCACTGAACTTCAAAAAATATTAAACAAAATCAGAAATTATTTTTTTTTGTTTTGATGTTGATTATATTTATATTTTTTTACGATTTGAAATAATATTTTACAAAATTCATTTCTCTTTTAATAATGGAATATAATTTAATATATAAAATTGTTTTCTCCAATAGTTTGCTATTTTAAAATAATGTATTAACAAATAGATTAATATTAGCTTTGATATATTTTTTTCGAAATATTTGGTTCATGTTGTCGAATGTAAACTGACCGAGTCAAATTTTTCTCAATATCTTTCAGATTGAAAATTTCTGAATTGACTTAATTTATGATGCAAATTCTAATATTAAAGTAATCAATATAAAATATTGAGAAATCAATAAAATATTTAAAAGCAAATGATTAAATAATATTTTCAGCCGATTCAATCAAAATAGCAAATTAAAATATCAAAATATACATATATAATTATGGCAACTTGGAAAAAAAATTATTGCAAATGCATGCAGCTCTCAGCTTTAATCAATGTGTGTATTAAGTGCAATTTGAAAGGGAACGATTATAACAAAGGAAAAAATGAAAGGAATCCATACGTAGCTAAGCAAGCTATTGACTTCGTGATGAATAATAGCAGGGCTAACAAACATACTTGAGAAAAAGAACGTCCACGAGTAACTTTATTGTTATTATTTGAGGTATTAGATACAAGTATTGACGATGTCGATTCACTGCGCGTCTTGACAACCACTAGTGGCACGGAAATATTATCATTGATTGGTGGATAGGTTAATTGTGAACCGGTAGCAGTATTGTTGAGAGTGTGTGTAGTTTTCCACAGAGTTTGTGGCTGCTAGATTTATTAGACAATTTTTTAGAATTTTTTTTGACTTAACTAGAAAATATAGACGTCTACTTTTATACAAGGCAGTGAATCACCGGCATTACATGCGCATCGGACGTATTTAACTTGAATATTTTTCACTAGGTCCAACATTAATTTATCAAAAATATTGAATATCTGAATTTTTGCTTGGAAATGTTATTATAATTCTTTACACTGTTTATGGCTAACGAGGCACCAAATTCGTTTTGTAAAATAAATTTAATATGCGCACATCGCAAAATTTCCCATTTTAAATAAACTTTAAAATAAGGCAATTCAAAAAATAATAAATATTATGAAAATTAAATCAAAAGATACCGAAAAAATTTATATCGAAATACTATATTTCTGGCCGTATTACAGACAATTGCTGAGCGAGCTAATATAATAAATTTTTTTCCGTTTTCCATAAAATAATTAATTCTCATTGTTTAACAGAGAAATTTGAGTAAAAATTATACTCTAAAATCGCAACTTTTTGGTATTAAAAATCTATATTTTAACAGAGTCTAATATGTGTAATGCGTTTGATAAGTAGCCAAACTGAGGCAAAAAAACAATGTTACATTAACATAGAGTTGTCAGATTAATCGAAATTATCACAGTTTTTTAGTCTCGGTTTACAAAATCAATAACTATAATCTATAAATAAAATTTTAAAATCTTTTTTTGTCGGTAGCGGAATCATTTATATAATAAATAACAATTGTAGCCAATTTCTGCAATGTGTATTCATAAAATATGAAATATTTCGACAGATAAACGGCCCTGATCACTTATAACAAAAACTTAACTAGACTTTCGCTTACTCTTATGATATTTTCTTTCACTCAAATTAATTCAACATTTTTTAAAATGGTGTAAATAATTTCTGATTTTTAAAAAGTATAAAAGAATATAAGTGAAAGCTAATAATTAAAAAGGCTGTATTGCCTTTATTCTTATTGGTGTGACTATGTACACTTTTATATTGTATTAATTTTAATTTAGGTATTTATTCTTAGTAATAAATTATGGGTTTTTTTATCTAAAATTTTTTTTGAAATCTAAATTTGAAATCTAAAAATTTTAATTAAAATCAATTTTTTGTATGAAAGAACATCAGTAAATATGGGTGCTATTTTTCGACATAACGACAACTTCGGTTCACACATTTCTGGCAACGTGAAAACTTTTGAGAAAAGGCCTTTTTAAAGAAATCTGAGAACCACTAGACAAAGAAATACTCAACAGCAGCCTTCAGATCCTTCTTTGTTGTTAACTATGCCCCTTCCAAAACAAGTGCTGATCTCTAATTGAATTCAATACTAAGACATTTCTCTCAAATGAAATAGTTTTCACCTTTCAATCTTTCATATACCTGTTATTTATTCACTTTATTATCGCTTTAAGTCCTGGTGAATTTTTGGCAATTAATTTTTGTTAACTATTTCTATATGAACCTGGAGAAAACAATTTCCGTTCAAGTTTTTAATCAATTCCTTTATAACCGTTCACAGCTTTTGGGCGATGGGAATGGTTGTGAACTAATCATCTCTAATTATGTAGATAATTTATTTTTATGTTTTTAGATTTAGTTCAATCGTAATTCGTAAGTACTTTATAATAAATTTTAACTTCAAATGTTTTGTTGTCTTTTTAGATTTCTATTAATTTTTTATTTTATTTAGTATAGATCCGTTTTAGTTTACAGGTCCCCTCCACCAGTTATCAATAATTATTTTTTATTTTATTGCTATAATAATAATTATTATTATTATTAGAATAAAACCGTGATTCCATGGTAGCAGAATAAATAAATATATCAGATAAGCAAATAATAAAATAAGCCATTGCTGCAAAGTAATTATTATATTGATGAAAAAAATTTCGATTATTTGATAATCGAAATTTTATTTATCCATATAATAATTGCTTTGCAGCAAGGGCTTATTTTATTATTTGCTTGTCTGATATTATTATTATTATTATATAATTAATCATATATTAATAAATTACAAGAGAAAAGTGAAATATATGAGAAAATTAAATTATCAACATATGCAATTTTACCTTTGAGGTAGGAATTGGAGATATAGCGGCTTGGCTTCGATTAATTACAGGTCTTGGAGTAGACATCAAAGTTGGATTGAGCTTTTGTGTACTGCTACTGGGAACAAGAATCTGACGTTGAGGAACAGGAATTTCATTGATTCCAGTTGCATTGTTAATTAATGGTGTTCTAGATGGCAAACCTGGCGTAATTGTATTTTGAATTAGTGTTGAAGCCATTGTGTTTTCTAAAGCAGATTGATTTCCAATTATACTAGGGAGACTTCTAGTGAGAACTGGTTCTCCAGTTGGTTGTCGAGTTGTGTGATCAACAGGATTATTATATTGTATATTATTATGCATGAAATTAGAATTCAGATGATTATTGATGAATGCAGCTTGAGGATATAAAAGTCCACCGTAAATGCTGGATATATTATGACCAAGACTCGAATTTCGATGAGAAAAAATTAGATTAGATTGATTTTGAAGGATATATTTTATGTATTGCTGATTGTGATGTTGAGATTGATAATATAAATTATTATTTGGTCCAAGTACAGTTTGAGAATTGAAGTTTCCTAAATACCCGACAGAATTATTTAGATCGTAATTACTATTAAGGTTTGAAATATTTGAATGACAAGAGTTTTGATATGATTGGATCTGAATAATTATAAAGTATTATTGAAATATATAATTCAGTAGCAAAATTCGAATAAGTAAATTATAATAGTTGTAAGAAATTTATTTTTTTAATTTATGGAATTTAATCTTGGATGAAAAATTATTTAAAAAAATAAAATAGTTCATCAGAGGCTGGCTTTACGAAAAATATATTTCAATGTGCCCTTAGAATGTAAAAAAATACCTTGCCTCTAATTTCTTACATCAATTTTTAAATCATAGCGCTAAATTAATATAGACAATGGAATTTAATTAAAAACATCCGAAATAGAAAATATTTTTAAGAATAAGTTTCTTATTAGAAACAGAAATTTCATATTAAAAATAGAAGACATTTTTGAAAGGTAGATAAAAATTTTTTTTTAAATAATTGTATTTGTAATGTGGGTTTTTCAAAAAAAAAATCATTCCTGTTAAAATATATTTACTTAGCCCTTCGACTCTCGGACTGACAGCAAAAATATCACTTACTTATTTTCAGTTATAGCTAAAGTAGTGGAATCATTTGGAATGGCAGGTTGAAAATATGAAATTCTTTATAAAAATGTAAAAAGTAAAATATGAAATTATGAAATGGAGTTGTGAAATAGAGTGAAACATGATTGGTTGAAGCACTTGGCAGACAGAGCAAATAAAACTTATTTTCCAAAATTATTACAGAATTGAACGATTATCTCAAAATCTATTGAAATTAAGCAGATAAAGTAAACATTAGCAAGAACACATCACTACTGAACCAAAAAAGGGTAACTTGTACGAACTTAATGAAGCACGATAGTGAGGTGAAAGAGATAGGAAATAACTAACGTTAATATATATCCAAACTGTAAAACAAAGCTGAAATGTGGGTGTTTTTTAATCTGCTGGTTGAAAATCTCTCGAAAATTGATTTAGATACTTTATAATATTCTTTTACTTTTTAAACATCAATTGTTTTAAAATCATAAAAATTTTTAACAGATTTTATCTGCCTGTCAATTAATTTCCCATTCGACATTAAGAAACACTTAAATTTTAAATGCTAATTTTTAGTGATTTTAAATCAAATTAATTTTATTTTCTTACATTAGTATGAATTTATTTATAAAAATCATGGGAGAATTAATTTTAAATGAGTACCAGATACAGAGCCGTTCACTGTGATTACCACATGGGCTCCAGCAGAATGGTAACATCCGTAAATAAATCATTTTTCTTTAAATTAATGTAAAAAAAAAATTAAAATTTTCAATAAAATTTTTTTTTAAACAAGTCAGAAAATATTTAAAACGACCTATAATTTATTACACATGGCTCTAAATTCCATAAGACTCCACTTATCAGGTAAGTTACATAGATTATATGGGAATAAATATAGTTAATCGCTTGTACTGGGAAGACATACTATTCACGCCAATTGCTAGGCGGTCTAAGTGTAGATATGACGTGTATATTACGCTTCGTGATTTTTATTAACAATTTTATGCTCCCAGCTAATTTTTTTTGTTTTAGCTCTTATATAATATATATATATATATATATATATATATATAAGTTGTAAAATTGGGGTCATAAAATGCTCCTTGTGGAATAATGTGTGATTTTAATTTTTTTTGGCAGTTTTATCAACCGGCAATATAGTATTCGATTTGCTTATATAATTTAAAATCACAAAGTCATTGTCAGTATGTGGGAAGTTAAAACTTTGCTGTCTGAAATAGATTTTCTTATAAATTTTGAATTTGCGATTATACGAATTGTTATTCCCATTTCACCGGCTAATTTTGAAACAATTTCACTTTAATTTTTATTTTTAAGAAAATCCTTATTCACTAAAATAGATTCATTTTTACTCTATTTATGCAAAGTTTCGGATGATTTAATATTGCACTCGTGCTTCCATTATTATAAAATAAAAACCAGTCTCTTTGAACACTGAAATTCAGTTTCTTTTTTATTGTTAGACGGAATTTTCTTTAAATATTCCCAAACGGGAGCAATTGATGCCAAAAAATACGTATTATTACTTTCATGGAGCATAAAAGTAGTGAATAAACTTATTAATTACATTCAGTCTTTTTTTTCAGTTGTTTTAAATTTAATTTTTCGATAAAAATTACTTAAGTAATGATTATAATGCAATTTTAAATTAAATTTTATAACGCACTTAATTTTGTTTAGCAGTTTTATTTAAGTATAAAATAAATAAAACGACAGCTAACTTGTTTAACTATTGTCAAAAATATCGTACGAAGTATCACGGTATCACGTACCTAGCTGTTATGCACTTATATACGTTTGACTATGAAATGCGGCTAGAGGAGTTCGACACATGATGACTAATACTTCGTGCAATATTTTCTGTACATGAGTTACACATGAAGATTTTTTTACTCTTTTTATTAAATATTAGCAATAACAGTGTAGCGATAGCAAGTTTAGTGTACGGGTCACAGATATAAAATTCTTTTAAAACAAATTTTAAAATAAATAATATGGGTGTGTAAAGAAAATATTAGTTTTGGAAATATATCCGTATCCGAAAAGAGCAGTTATTTTTAGCGGATATCGGATACGAATTATCTGAACTGTCAAACTCTAATAATATGATTTCTAGTTTAATTTGATATCCAAGAACTAAAGCTTAAAATAAATTTTTAAAAATATTTTTTTCTATAATTTAAAGATAATTACATATTTATTAACTTTGATGTCATGAAAAATCTAAAAATTATCTATAATTAAATAATTATTTTTAAAATAAAAAGGTTTGAAAACATTTTTCAACTAATTATGTTAGCGTAGCATCATGTAATTTAATTTTAATTATAAATTAATTGACAAGGAATCAGTTGTTTAGAGGATTTTTTCGACACATTAATAAGCAATTGTTGTGGTTGTACAAATATTACGAAATAAAATATTAAAAATTGTAAATTATCAATCAATTAACATTAATTAAAAAATAAAAATTAATAAACATCAATATTTTTGTGGGGGAATGTTAACCGGTGACAAATGAGATTGTGAAGACGAATAAAAGAATTTTAAACTAATCAGAGGTCGATAGAAGGGTCAGAAGCCTAAAAATAAAGTATTTAATTAATTTTAAGAGCACATTAATCAATAGCTCCCTAGACTAGTGTCAAAATAATAGATTACCGGGAATTAGAGTAATTGGCAATAAATTGTCCAACAGACTCAAAATGTCTGATTTTCATTGGTACATACGAGAGAGGAATATTCGGTTTCTCGAATAGTATGATTTTTGAACGAGAAATACTTTAAAAGAGGGGAGCAGAAGACGAGTAGCACCAGTGGGTCGAAGCAAAAATTACATAACAAAAATTATTAAAAAAAAGAGAAGTGATATCGAAAAGAAACAGAAAATATATTGTGTTTTGACTTTAGTTGAGTGATACCCATCAATTATTTATCATACAATATCAGTGAATTTTAGTGATTTTGTTATTTTGATTGCTGAACAAGAGGAGTCTGGTCGAGTTTTAGTTCCACCGACAACAGTTTTAATATTCCAAAAATATGCATAACCAAGATGGAAAATATGTAGATCTAAGTAGCTCGAAGAGGAAATTATTAATAAAGAAAAGTTTGAAACAAATTCAATTACAAGTGATTTTCAGGTTGCAGTTATACTAATTACAATTGAAAAATATTTTATATTTAGATTGAAATGGTAAAATTAAACAATTCCTTTCTGATATTCTTAATTTGATTTAAATTTTGAATAGGAAAAATTGTAATGGAGCAAAATAATCATCAGTTTATAGTAAGAAATAATAATTAAGTACAAATATAAGGAAATAATATTCAGTAATAAATATATTTAAGAATCAGACAATCAAATTTCTATAAATAGAGCACTGTATTGTTATAAAACCATCTCAATAATTCCGAATATATAGTAACATTATAAATACTAATCAACTTCACATGTTTACGGAAAAAATATAACCAACTTTATAACCTTTCATGACTTTACCAAATATATATTTTCTTAAAATAAATATAAAGAGAAAGGTTATGGCTAAATTGTTAGAAAATTATTAATAATTAACGCTTTTACAATAATTTATGAATAGAACTTACGATAAAAAACTATTCTAAATCTATTGTTATAATTACAAAATTTTAAATATTCCAAAAACAAAGCAGCTTTAACTCAAAATATGCACGTTTAAATTAATTAAATTTAGCTTTAACATAAATATAATAATATTATAATTCAATATATTAGTTTCAGACTATAAAGAATTAAATATAAATATTAGATAATAAATACTTAATTCTAAATAATTAAATTCAATAAATCTCTTACGAGTAATTATTTTTTAGAATACATTCTGAGTTATATTACATTATTGAATAATTCAGCATAATTTATATAAAATTAAACAATCACATTCAAATATATTAGACCATTTTTAATAAATAATTTATGTAATAAAACAAAATTATAAACTATTCAATTCAAATTAAAGCAAATCTTATTCTTAATATGTATATTTCTACAATATAAAAAACAATTAAAATTCAATTAAGTCATTTTTTCGCAAAGACAATTAATTAAATAAATAATAATAAAAAAATAATAATGAATAAAAATGAAAAGTAAATAGAGCTCTAATTGGTTGGCTAAAACCCAAATACACTCATATCAACATTCAACACAAATATACATTAAGCAATTTATTAAAATATTTAAAGAATAAAACTAACTTTTGAATGTGAAGGAATAGTTCCAGAGTTAAAGTTAGGTACTGGTGGATGAATGGAAGTCACTGAAGAGAAAAACAATCAATAAAAACATGATATTAAGATGGTTAAATGAATTTCATTAAAAAATTGATTGTAACCAAGTCATTATTCAACTTGTCAAGACACACCAGCCAACAGCAAACAGTCTAAATTCGCTTCACTAACAATAAGAAATTAAATCGTTCAAAAGGTGTGCTATGATATTTACCTTTTCATTTTGTAGATTAATTATTTTTATAAACTTTAACCACGTGTTTCTATTGATTAATGTGATTGTAATGTATTAATTTCTGGGATGATTTATAGTTTCCAATACAAAGAATAATGGAAATATAACATGAAATGAAATACATACACAAACGCATGCGTTTACTGAATTTGTTGTGATGTAAGGGACAGAATCGCCAATTTCTGTAAAAACAAAGCGTATACAAAGCGTGTACAAAACACTAAAATGCCAAGAAAATAATTTTTGGAAGCATGCATACAAAATTTGACACACAAAAGAATTGCAGAAATGAAAATTTTGTTACATAGATTTTTCAATATTTAATACAATTTAGATGTCTTAGAATTAATATTGAATTAAATTAATTTTAATCAATCTTACTAGGATAATTATGATTTGATGCATATGTGAAAGCCGGTTCACTGAAATGCCGGAAATGAATTGCATCATATTTTGATGCTGACATGAAGTTTTGTGCATTGGATATTGAATTAGAAGTCGGTTGGCATTGAGTACTGTTGGGAACACTTTCTATTTCGCTAGTCAATAGTTGATACCGAAGAGATTCAGAGGATTTAGTGGATCTACTGGATAAAGGATTAATTTCTTCACTGACTTTATCGTCTATTGTTTTTATTGAATTAATTTGTTCATTTGATGTGTTAGTTAAATTGATTTTGAAATCAGAATCAGGTGTGGTCTTCGAAATATTTTCTGATGTATTTCTATTCCGCTTGGTAGAAGACACTAAACGCAAATACGATATAGATTCTGGTAATTGTAATTACTTTTAATGCGTAGTTACTTTGAATTCATAGAAGTATACTGTGAAACAGTACTCATTTTTGAAAAATAAATAATACCTTCAATGTCCTCAATTTTCGTTTTCAAACAAACTGGACTTCTTGGAGATTGGTTCTGATATTTATAATCCGTTTTCACATTCCATGGCTCAATTGAAATTTTATTTATGGAATCTGCTTCTTCGTTATTGGTTTTAATAGAATTTATTAACTTAAAAATGTCAGAAAAGTATTTGATTTGAGATTCCTGACAATAGCTTTCAATTTCTGAATTCAAAACTTTCGTTGTTTTATGATACATAGAGACATTGAAATTATATTCTTCCAAGTTGTTGGTTAATTTTGGATTTTCATTGTTGTCATTTTCATTTACATTTGTTTCTTCAGCTGGCATATTTTCAAAGTTATTTACTGTTATTAGACTTCGATCTTCTTTGTTTAAAAAATTGTCAAATATTCGTCGCCACCTTTCACCAATAACTGTCTGAATGAAAATTTTAATTTATCTGCTTATTATTTATCAGTAGTTAAATATAATACTTTAATAATATATTGGATTTGCAGACGAATGCTGGTTAAAAGTTTGTCTAATTGATTATTTTTTTTAATAGAACTTTGTATTTCTTTTTCAAGAAAAGTTTTCTAAAAATATTAACAATTAAATTCGGCTTATAGTTTTAACGAATCAAAATTCTAAAATGAATGAAATCTATAATTTCAATTATCGATTATGAAGAAAAAAACAATGAAAATGTAAAACGGAATAAAATTAATAATTCACTTTAAGTTATTAGTTATTTAATTAGAATTGTTGCATTTTTCTTATAAGATTTACTTGAATTTCTTAGATTTTCTAGTATATGAAAAATTCCAATGGAATTACGAGTGAAGTTTTTTTGAGAACAAGCTTCTAATAAAGTTATAGTGATATTCTATGTGATTTCAAATGGCTGTTTGGTTTCGAACTAATTAGGGTCTTCTTAATGGTATTATGCTAGAAGCTATCATACCACGGAATGAATACAGCAACCTTGAACAGACCAAAAAATCTGCTACCATGCTTCATTAAATATCACGATTTTTACATATAGCTCTTATCGAATGCAAATAAATACATTATATATCTTACAAACTTGGGTTAAGAGAACTGTATCCTCTTTGTGTAACCAAATAAGTGTAAACATAAATAAGGTTTGAAGAAATGGATTAATCAGAATTAAATATTTAATAATTCATTGATATTACTTTAAAAGTCTCTTGATCCAGTAACTAAAATTATGCAACACAGTGCACTAGTGGACCCCAAGAAAGTTTTGTTACCGCCCTTGCATATAAAGCTGGGAATTTATTTTGTAAAGGAAATGATCTAAGATTGTGATGCTTCCAAGTACATCAAAGAAAAATCCCCAAGAGTGCGTGAGGCCAAAATAAAGAAAGGTGTTTTTTGTCCACTAATACGTTAATTTCTGAAAGATGTAAATTTTGATCAAATCCCCTGTGGTTTTGAAAAGAATGCCTGGAAATCATTCAAACTAGTGGTTGCAAATTTTTTCGGAAATAAGAAAGCAGATAACTATAAAGAACTTGTGACGAGACTTCTCTTAGCCTACAAAGAAATTGAGCTGCAACATTTCATTGAAGATTCACTTCCCGTACTCTCATTTGAACTTTTTCCCTAATAACTGTGATGCAATTAACGATTAACATGGTAAAGTTAGCATCAGGACATATAAACGATTGAAAACAGGTATCAGTGAAAATGGAGTCCTATGATGTTAGCAGACTACAGCTGGTAACAGATGCCCTAGACGCAGAGTACAAGCGACAGATAAAGAAAAAAGAACGGTCTAATGCGAAGGAATTATGTTTCAGCCAAATATAGATTTATAATTTATCATTACAACGAACTATTATACAGGTACTTAGAAGTGTCTTTATAAAATTTCTAGTTATGTTCTATTTGAATAATGCTAATTTCAGTTTCAAATTTTAATATATAATTGATATAATAATCTTTGCAATTATTTTCAATAATAGAGTTAATTAATCTTTTTATAGACATTTTGAAAACACAACATTGATATACACAGAAAAAAAATCAAGAAAATCAAAGATACAAAATTGTTGACCAGTATAATTACACAGCTTATCTTCAGCTCACTAAAACCGCTTATTTCATAGTTTTATCTAGAATGTCTTTCCCTCTCAGTCTGGTGGTCTAAGTATTGTGTAATACATTATATTTTTCTGAAAATAGACACAACAATCAATTCTGAACGATACTGTAACAACTAGAAAAATAAATAAAAACTCATCATTAGTCAGTCTGTAATTGTTAATTGAAAAGGTCCAATTATCCTGCATGACAACACTAAGCCTAACGTATCGAAAGTCTCTTAAAAAAAATTACACGAGATTTGAAGTTTTACCGCATCCATCTTACTCACCCGATTAATCACAAACTGATTTCCACTTATTTAGCAAGACGTTCAAAGATTTGGATGAGATAAAATCGACAGTTATCACTTTCTTGAACTTCAGACATGAGACTTTTTTTAAAAAGGTATAGAAAAGCTTCCGCGACGATGGTAAGAGTGTATTTATGTTAATGGATCATATTTTGATGAAGTAATAAATTTTTAAATATATTTGTACGCCTTTTGAAATATAATCCATTTAGTGAACATTTCTTTCCGGACAACCTTAATAACCTTTTAAATAATGTTCTCCCTCTCTCCTTATTGTTCAATTTACCAATAAGTGTTTGTCTTTGTCAATTAATTAATGAAGTTCAAATTTATAAATCAAAATTTTTTCTAGTGGCTGAAAAGTGGCTAATTATAAAATAAGTGTAGGAAAATAGTTTTTACATAATTAATTAATTAGAAAATGGTGTAGATTCGTTATTGTTTTATTATTGTTTATTTGTTATTGTTTTTACCAAATATTATAAAACTACATAATAAAAAAATAATAGATTTCAATTTAAACACGTTTATATATCATGTTATTGCTGAAATTAAATATGCCACGCTATATTTCATACACAATCTCAATTTGGAAAATTAAATGGACAAATTTATGCGACGATATTATGCAATTTTAATGTTTGTTCCATTAAAAATAATGAAAATAGAGTTAATTAATATAATTAATACAAAATTTTCCAAAATTAACTCACCAAAGCTAAGTCTAGTGTCGACAAATTCGCTTTGTAAGATTTGTAAATATCAAAGGATTTTATCACAGCCTCAAACTGTGAATCTTTTGATTTGTCATTAATGAATTCAGTTTTAAGAATGATTTTCAGATCAAGAATCGGTAAAACTTCATCTTTGGATAAATTATCCATTAATTTCATTACGGCAATAAATTTGTTTGCATCATCACTGAAAGGTTCGACAATTACCGGGGCGATCTAAATTGGTGAAGAAAAAAAATAAAGCAAAAAAATAAAGTGCCTATTGGCTGAAATTCAGATAAATTTTTTTAAAAAACCAACCAATCAGAAATTTTTATGGCGAAAACATGGAACGTCAAAATCAAGCATTCTTGATACGAAGAAAATGGGTCTTTTGGCTCAGCTTTCTGGCATCCAATTTCGATAAAATCGATTAACTTTTAAATAACATTCGGTTCAAAATCACTAACACTGAGTAGTCCAGTGGGCACTCATTGAATAAAATGTGAACACAAATTGATCATAAGGGCAAGGAAATGGATAGGGTAGCAGGGAAAATTGCGAAATCGTTGCAACAGTTAAATTGGAAAGTAGTCGGAAAAAGATTATTCCGAATGACCAAAATCATGAAAAAGGAATAATTTAAATAATATTTAAGAACTAAATAAATTGTTTTGAGTTCAGATGGCAAATTTTCCGAAATAATTAAGATATTTATCAAAAAAACTGTAAAATATGGGCGGAACGCTGTGCAAATTTTCCGAAATAATAAAAATACTTTATCGAAAACTGTAAAATAAGGATGGCTAAATTTGTATAAGTAAAATATTTCAATAAAACTGAGGAATAAGAGTGGATCCCTATAAAAAATTTAATAGTAATAATGATAATAGTAAGGATAATGGTAATTACAATAATAATTATAATAATAATAATAATAATAATAATAAAAATAATAATTATTATAAGAAGAAGAATAGTAACAGTAATAGCAGTAACAATTGATAAAGATAATACATATAATAGTAACGATGATAACAATAGTAACAATAATAGGGAGCATAGAAGTTATAATAGAGATAAGGGTAAGAGAGATACTGTGAGGATATTTAACACAACGAAGGGTGTACAGGCCATAGTAAAATCAATAATACGAACAAAGACACGGAGGAATTATGGAAATGGACATTATGATAAATGATATAACAGTATAAGTTAACATTTGCAGGAGATAGGAGAATAATGGGACCTTAACATCGTAATCGAGCACAGGCCTTTGATCGGCAGCTCATTGACCCATTGATTGTTCGGTCAATATAACATTAGTAATAGCGCTCACTTTCTGCGGACGATCCACCCACTCGAACACAGTTCCAACGTTGCTTAGCAACGGGTACCGAGTGGTAAGCGAAAATATTTGTATGGGGTTGTCTGCGTAACAACAATATAGCTTCAAAATCTCAACACCCAGAAACTCACCACTAGGTATGACTTGGAGAAAAATGAATCAAAATGAACAATAACTAAAATAAGTATTTTAATACTGAATGCCTTTAAAATTTTTAAATAAACCTATACAGTGAATCCATCCTGTAAGACAAAATTTTGTTATAAATCACTAAATTTATCTACTTATTTTTTGAATTAATGCTATTTTATTCCAAAACAGCAATATGCCAAAACCAATGTCTGCTGCCTGGAATTTTTTTTCAAAAGAGGCATCTGAAATTTCTCCATAAATAATCCATTGTCAATGTGACACACATACGAGATAAACAACTTGTGCGCACACAGACGCAACACAACAAATTGCAAACTGGATTGAAATTTCTATTCAGCAAATTTATATAAACTCAAAACTTTAAGTTATCAAATTAATCTTAACTTATTTGTTTGCTCTCCTTGATGATGATAGAGATTTTGTCGAAATATATCTTACGGTTGTGGCACTTTCTAATTGTTACAATCGTGTCATGTTTATGTAATTAAGGTAAGTAACTTCAATTACAAAACATTTGTTACGTAATTATATGTGACCTACAAATTATTTACAGTTTGAAATATAATAAAATAAACATTGATTATATAATTTACAAAATAATTTATCAAAAAAGTACTTGAAACAATGGATGTTCACAAAGCTCTTCTGCTGTGGGTCTATAACAAGGAATAGGATGAACACATGACATAATAATTTCTTTAATTAGAGGCTGTTTCAAATTTGAAATAACATCTGGCAAATACCTCCCCATAGACTTAGAAACTACCTAATATATAAAATTAAAAAAGTAATTGAAAAATAATAGATACACACTTGAAATACATTTCTACAATCATCATATGGAGTTTTGTTTGTCATTACTTCTAGCATTAATATTCCAAAAGCATATATGTCGACTTTGGTGTCATATTTTTCCTCATAAACTTCTGGTGCCATGAAACCCACAGTGCCTAAAACAAAATTTCAAAACAAAAATTAAGATTTTTCTAAACTCCTTCAATGAGTTTTGCTTCTTTTGAGTTATTCAACCACTTCTCGATTCATTAAAAAATAATTACATATTTTTAATGAAAATATTTAATAGACATTAGATTTTATTTTTAAAATTTGTATGAGGCTTATCTGTACAGGAACAGAAAAAAAGAAAACCCAGAACATAACACTATAATGTACAGAATTCTACAATAAGTTGCAGTGGCGTACTATGGCAAGAGCAACAAGGACAATCACAAAGGGCCCATAAAATTAAATACACTACAAAAACTTCTCCAATACTAAAAAATACCACGAATAAAAAAACAAAGATGAGAATTCATTTGACTGTATTAGGTGCAATTTATAAAAATAAAGGAGAAGCAATCCAATTTATAATCAAAGAAGGCATACCGGTGACACTCATGACGTGTCACTAAAAATGGAACGTGCATATGAAAATTTATTTAAATGGTCAGTAATAAAAAATACAATTTTGCAATAGTATGTAAAACATTCACACGAAAAGGAATTGAATGTATTGAGAATCTAAAACCTGGTGGAATAGTATAGATAATTCTCAAAAATACGATAGACTTTAGAGAATGTAAGTTCAAAATTACTGGTTGAAATTTCATTAAAACCATTGAGTATACAAGGTTCAAATCTTTTAACTGTCGATGAAATCTCAAATTCTTGATTTAATAAAGGAGACAATTCCTCTGTGGTTATTAGTTGTTGGCAAAATTTGAAATTTATAATTATTGATCTGACTCCAAAGCGTGTCTTAGTTGGCTAAAATAACGAATTTTAGGCAATAACTTTTATTGATCAGGATACTTGATTATCAATTTATAATGACATGGATAATTCAATATTACAAAAATCACGTGATTATTACGACCCTTCTGAAAGAATAGCACCTCTACGATACACATTGGAATTCGCTACCACTTAACTTCTACTTCTGGTTCCAACAATCGGTAGAAGCGATTTAGTTGCTCTCCTTGCTTTAACCTGAAAATACTTGAAACTCAAGATAAATAACTTTAATAACTGTTTTATGATGCTTTATGACTCTGATAATAATTTTTTCTACAATATCTTTGATTTCTCTTTGTCGTTTACTATAATTGCTTTTCTCGCTTAAGCTTCATCTTCGTTTTTTTTTCTCTTTTTGTTCTTCTGATTTCCTCATTTGCATCACTAATTTTTTTAGGTCCTTATTTGCTGACATTTAAGATAATTTCAATTTTGTTTTCGTTCTTTGTTTTTACAATCTTTGACATATCTCCGTTACACGAACATTTTTCTCCTTTTTTATTTTTCCGATATCCTCGGTAGTTTATTCATTATCTCGACCAAACTGCCGAAATAGAATAATTTTATTTCATTTTCTGTTTTTAATTTATACTTTTCAATTAATAATGACCTTGTCGTATTTCTTTGTTTAATTTTATTGATTTGTTATTTCTTATCAATTTTCATTTCTTGTCAACTTTTCTTTTTAGAATTCCGGAACAGTACAATTTCCGATTATTTTATTTATTCTCATAAGGAAATCACTACAAAACTAAAGTTAAACTAATTTGTGTAGATATCAGAAAGCTAATTAAAAGGGAATTCAGAGAACGGGTTGCCAAGAAATCTTAAAAAGCTGTTCCACACATCGATGACTATTCCAAAAAAAGAATACAACATCTGATTTTCGTATAAAAATATCGGCGTTGAATGATGCATCCCTGAACGCTTTAACGTTTTAAAATTATTATCTTTTGCATAAGGACAAAAATAAAGGCGGCAACTATATTAAAAATTTTTATTTAAAATTTTTTTTAATTATATATCTAGAAAATATACAATACTCGGGAAAACTGGGAATTTCAAATGTTTTATTAAATTTTTTTTGTAACATTTAAGTTTTAATAAACAATTTTTATAGTGTAGAGTGTGTTCAAATTGTACGTATTGTACTTGCAGTTTTAGGATGACTATAAAACCAGTAAATTACCGTATTTTTCGGACCATAAGGCGCACTTAAAATACTTTCATTTTCTCAAAAATC
Source organism: Schmidtea mediterranea (assembly GCA_022537955.1). NCBI lineage: Eukaryota > Metazoa > Platyhelminthes > Tricladida > Dugesiidae > Schmidtea > Schmidtea mediterranea. Next base: position 89,923,044 of record CM039680.1, read on the forward strand.
GTCATGAATAGAGTAGAATAAGGTTTGAGTTATCAGAGTTTTGTGTCATTTAATGTGTGTGTCTTATAACCCGGTGCGCCTTATGTATAAAAATAAAACCGTTAGCAGTCAATCAATGAATATTGCACCCTATAACACCGAAATACGACCCAAAAAATACGGTATTATTATAAAATCAAGATAATTATTTTAAACTAAATGATAGTATTACAAATTTGATCGAAATATTATTGCGTAAACCGAGATTTTGGTTTAATTTTGAAATTACGTTAGAGAGAAATTGAATAAAAAGAATTTTTGTTAAGCGAGGGATGTGTGTAGTAACTAATATTTTAGTGTAATAGTGCATTGAGTTGTTAATATTTACTTTTCATTAAAATCTGTTTTTTATACTTTTCTAAAGTCACGATAATTTATTTGCTTCATTTTTCAGTTTTGATTTAACATTTTTGTTCTGCAAGATAATATGTTTATAATCTTTCTTTTTCAATCTGTGACGTTGATTCTACGTATATACGAATATTCGTGATTTTTTGTAAGAAATATATAAAAGATAAATTACTGAGCCGTATTATAGCTATTAGAGGTTTTTTCTTAAATATGAAAAAAGATTCATTTTAAAATTACAATTACAGTTATAATCATAAAATGGCAATTTTAATTTTTAAAAAGTATATATCTCTAGAAATTGCGGCTAGCTAAATAAAAAATAAAGATGAATGAGTCAGACTATGTATATGATGTAGAAAGACCCATTTTTTTCATATCATTTTTCCATTAAAATAAATTAATAGTAAAACTGGTATTATTACCCTTAATATCTTACATTAAAAAACAAATTCCACATGTTTAAAAACTTTTAATTTTTAAATTGGTCTTAGGTAGCTATTTGGATTTCGACAAAAGTCCTTTCTTCCTCAGATCTGATTTTTCTTTTTCAAGTATAAGACGAGAAATAAATATTGCTAATTTTTATGAACACCATTTTGCGTGTATTTTTATTAAAAAGTACATAGAACTCCGGAACATTTATAAAAAAATTCCTTTCAAAATAGCTATAGCATTAAATTTGTAATGTTTAATATTTCAAATTGTATAACTTTTAGACTGGAAAAAAATAATAAAAATTTTATTAAAAAAATTTAAATTTATTAGTTAAACACCGAATATAACGTAACATTTTAAAAACAAAATAAATAAAAAATTCATTATTATCAATTTATATATAAAAAGACATTACACCAAAATATACTGGAGCTTTCTATATTTAATAAATTCCAAACAATTGTTAAACTTTTTTCTTTATCAACACGAAAAAATTGATTTGTCTTAATCTTTTATATTTATACTTCTTAATTTTTGCCTTTTCATTGATAAACCGAATTCAATTATCACTCAATAAAATTTCTTAATATATTACGTTTAGAATTAAGCACTTTTATTATTATTATTGTTCGAATACCATTTAAATCAAATTTAATCGAAAATAAAATAATTGATTAATTAATTTTGAATGGGCATTGGGCGCATGTGACCCATATGCAGCAAAAGGTTCAACACCCATGATCTAAATGTTCTTTGATTATTTGAAATAAAATTCTAATGGTAATTCCAATACAACTTTTCACTAAATCTGTCACAGAAGATTTGTATGCAACGTAAATGGAATGACAAACTACCAAAGAAGATGACAAAAACAAAATTTGACTATAAATCAGAAAAGGCTTTACCGAAAATTCGCGAATACCATAAATAAATCTGGTTCATAGTCAAATTTTGTAGAAAATATAATGTCTTTTATAACTAATTTTATTGTTATAATTTTTGCTTAAATTATAAAAAAATTTTTGATATATGTCACAGACCACATGAAATAAAAACAAATCTCGAATTGTTTTCACATTTATTTTGACCAACATCATGACTTATTTGCATAATGATGCTAAAATATTTTGAAAACAAAAATCGTCAAATTCTGTTTTGATGTTCCAAAGATTTAATGAGAAGCTTCAATAAATATAAAGAAAGAAGCGTTGTTCTTTTGATTATTTATCCCACACCAGATTCATATTAGCTTGGGGGCCTATATAGAGTTACAAGCCCTTAAATAAAACTAAAAAGAAATTACTGTAGGATAGCAGCAATTGTTATTTGCAGATTAAATATTTGTAAAATCTGTGTTAATAATAAATCCCTATGTGTTTTGTTTTAATAAAAAACACATGGAGTCAGAAATGATTGTTTTCTTGTCGAAACTATTAAATGACCTCAGCAAGATAAAAGATTTTACTGATAGTTTAAAAAATTGGAAAACATTTTGTTCAAAAATTAAAATAACGGTTTGTTGTGAATATGTATTACACAATTCTCCGATAACTTATCTGATTGTTAAAATATCAAAGGAAGCAAAATCAAGATAATTTACTTATTATCGCATCATTATAGTAACAATTATATATATATATATATATATATATATATATATATATATATATATATATATATATATATTTATATATATATTTAACAATGGATCTTTGAAACACTGAAATACATCATTAAAATTATAAAAAACTACTTTACAACAGAAAATAAATTTAAAATAAAATAATTATTTTTTTTGTTTTTAATCAAAAAATATGGGGTGAAACTTTTACAATGAATGAAAAAATAAACGAAAATATTGACAAATACAGCCTCCATTACATATTATTCAATACATCAATGTATCATGAGTCAATTCTGATTGTAATTAATTAAAACAATAAAAATTATTAAAAATAAAAATATACTATGAGCCCTCTATTGTATATCACTATCACAAAATGCAAGACCGCATCCTTTACATATCAAAAAATTAAATTTTTTTTCAATTTTTTTTTGATTTAAAAACTTTAATTAAAAATTAAATTATGTTTTTTTTGATTTTCCCAATTTTCTTTTTGACAATTTTATAATGTTCCTATTTTTCTTAATTTATATATTTTGTTGGGTATTAATAAAAAGTCAATTCACTAACAATTATTTAATTTTGTTTCATCTCTGACTCTAATTAAATGAAAAAATTCCCATCATAATATTAGTTTATAATCAATACGACAATTAACAGAATTGATTTTATTGAGTTCCAAAATCGTCAGAATGATATCAGAAGCTTGTTACAAAAGAGTAGAGCAATAATTTTAAAATTGGATCATAAGGCTAGTTTACTCAGAGATTTGGCTGCTTTGCTTCTTTACTCTATTTTATATCCAAATGCAAATTTTCGTTGGATTTCAATTGTTTTAATTAAAAATAATTATATAGTTAAGTTTAATTGGTAAACTTCAAAAAGAGAAATGAAATAATCTGTTCCAACTCAACATGTAAAAAAAAATAAAAAGATAGTTAAATTTACAAAATATGGTGAAAGACTTTAATTCATTTTTGTTTTAGCGGTTGAACAAAGGGAAACATTCAAAATAGATTTTCAGTATTTTTCTTCGGTATTAAAGATATTTCTGTCATATGATTTTAAAGTCCTGGTCAAAAACAATTGCTCTAATGTGGTTATTGTTAAAATGCTAACTTTCTTAAAATCTTGATTGAAAACAAATAAAGTGGTTATTAAGTTATCAAATAACCTCTAATTCATACTGTTATATTTGAAAGATAAATGAAACAAATCTATACCAATTGGACTTTCGGATTTCCGATGAAACACGCAATGGCTAACCAATGACTATCAAACACTAAGTGCGAATGTTACGGTTAGTGTATGTTCAAAAATTGTATTTGTTTATTATCATTTTTTCACCAGTTTTCACTATATATTATTTCTTATCAATTAAGATTTGGACTATTTTAACCTTTTTGTGGGAAAATAATTTTTTTAACAAGTCTTTAGTATGATAAATTGACATTCTCTACAACAAGGTTTCACATATTAAGGCACTAAGACAATAAAATTGTTAAAATGATAGGCATTAGATACCTTTTTATAAATGTCATCAACTGCCTTACGTGTTTTTGAAGGATATATATGTGATTCGGCATAATGCCTATGACAGTACAGTTTTTATTATAATATAACTGGGAGTCGTTTTACATCCAGATACCGGAAGCTGGTATTAGTAATAATTTAAATCTTAAGTAATAACTCAGAGTCGCTGCTTTTAAAAGCAAAAATTCACAAAAATATTTTTCAAATTCTTAATAAATGCTATTTAATTATGCTTCATTATATGTTGAGTATATAATATACTCATTATTTATTTTTATTTGTTTCTTAAGTAGGATAAGAATAAATATTTACATAAAACAAAAATATTGTTGGGGTATTACGAAAAAAGCACAGTAAAATCAATAAAACCAGAGAAATGAGGAAAGCCCAACGTGTAGACGGAATAATATAAAAGGGTAAATTGGCCTAAACAATATTAAATGGGCGCCACTGATCTATGGAGAGGTAATTATTTACTAATTTGTAATTTAGTAATGGAGCAAACGTTGTTGACAAATGTCGGTTAAGGTGGTCTGTGGGAAGTAATTATTTTTAATAATTTAATAATTTAGCAAATGTTGTTGACAATTGTCTGAAAACAGTCTGAGCAGGAGTATAAAAGGAAAAGGGAAAAACACGAAATGGCCAGTGATCGACGCAGACGAGTAGTGTAACTAGGTCAGTAGAAGAATCTAAACCCAAGTAAAGTCAAAGTTATCTATCAGAAAGAGTGGTTCTCCATTGGATAACCTACCATAAGATAATCGAATTTATAGGGTGGTTGAAAGGTGCAAATAAATTAGTGAAATTGTGATTACAAAACATTGAAATAAATCGGATTGAGTTGTAACTGTAATAAAGTGCAAATAAAATTATTCTGTGTTTGGTTTGCTTATTTGATTCGAAAAGGACACGAGGAGTCAGAGGGAACCGACTTTCAATAATAATAACCAAACAACATGGTCCTCTCAAGTCAAAAAAATATGTAGTAATCAGCCAAAGAACAAAATGAGGATACAAGCTAAAAAATGTTCTCTTAATAAAATAAATAATTTTCTTTTTGTAATAGTTTTTGTTATACTAAATTTTGGTAAAATAATTACAAAAAAATAAATATTAGAATAGTTTGATTTACCTTAATAAAAAAAACTGACTATAGTGATCATATTATACTGACAGTTTATATATTTTTAATTTCTTTTAAAAACTGATTTCTTTTTTTTTAAATACTGACCAAATCCATTAAAAAATACTTAAACATTTTGAGCGAAAACTTATTACTCCTGTTGTTATATCGTTGTAAAATGATGTTATGAAAGTATGAAAAGATTATTTAGATTAAAAAAAACATTTTTTTATATTTATTTTTAAAAATTATTTTAAGTGTTGAAAATAAATTTTATTTATTAATAGTGTATATTTTTATACAAAGTTTAAAAACTTAAATTGATGGATAATTTGAAATATTTTGAAAATTTGTTTAAATAAATTAATATTCAAATAGCTTTTTTGTGTCTACTCGATGATGATAGTGAATCAGTCAAAATATATAGTAAACGTTTGATAGATTAGTGTTTTATGATATTTATATTGGTGTCATGTTTAGGTGATATTTATATAAATAAATATGCGTAATTATTTACGTAAAATAAGTCTCCAATTTAATAAATTAATTTACAAATTACAGCAAATAAAGATAACTTACCGATCATTGTATTGCGTTTGCTATTATGATTAATCGTTGTTGCTAATCCAAAATCTCCAATTTTGACACTGACACAATCGTCATTCGGTTGAACCACAAGAAAACAATTTTCTGATTTCAGATCTCTATGTATTATCGGTGGCTGGATACGGCAATGCATATAACGCAAGACATCGAGTATCTGATACCACCACTTCGTTATAAGAAGAATATCAAGGATACACAATCCGTCATGAAAGTTTTTCTTAATCATTCTTAAATATAATTTATTTAAAAACAATTCAACACACACACATATATATATAGCAACGGATAAATGATTTATTGGTTGTGGGGGATGATTTCTAAATAATTTTGTAATGTTTTAAAACTTGCTTCTTTACGAAGCAATGATCTAAAATCTAACAAATAATGTTTAAAGAATGATCACAACTGTCATTATTGATGCAGCTAATGCATAAATCATCTTTCACATAAGAAAATTGTTGAAACATTCAATGTCTTATAAAACACAACTAATGCGACGAGATTATTTGTTAAGAACAGCAAAACGATCGATCGCTACATCGGTATCCACTTGCATGTCTAAAATCTAATAATATTAAAAACGTTCTTAAACCAAAGCAAAGGAATCCATTAAATAATCAAATTGTTCCTCAAAAATCTGATTCAGTTCACACTCAAGTGTAGTAATCAATATATCAAAAAGAACTAAATCAAACAATCTGATCGTCGTGCAATAAAGTTAAGCTTCCCCAAATAAGGGACATTATCTCAGATTATAATCTAAGAACTCATTCTTGGAAAGTCAAAAAATGTCTCGGAATCGCGAACAAGCGGAGTTACTGAAACACTATTTAATAACGGTTTCTATTTTACTAAATTTTATTTTTAATAAAAGTTTGTTATCATTGTTGTTGCTAATTATTTTTGTTTTTAAGTTGTGAGCATACACAAACATACAAGCATCATAAATTAAGAAGACGCTGTCATGCTCTTCAGAATTTCCTCAGTGCACACGAACAAAATAGTTATTATTATAAAAGTAAATAAAAGAACGCAAATTCCATTTTTATATAATTTACAATAACAAGATTAATTAATTAATTAACTTGTTTTTTGGTTCAAGCCCCTCCAAAGGACCTCCCATAATTTTGAAATTTTTCTACATTTCAACATTTTATTTGATACCAGTTACTACTCCCTCCCGAAAAAATATTGACTTCTACATTTTTGCATATTTAATTTTTTAATTAATTTGTAACAATTTCCATTTTTCCTTTTTATTTTTAACAATTTTGTATATCCTTTACACACATTACCTTGTTCACCACATGCTTTTTTTGTATAATGTTGAATTTCATATGTATTGTCATAGGTATCCATTTTAATCTATAAAATTATCCGATAAGTCTTCGAACTATTTTGCCTCTTTAACTTTCAAGTTGATACCTTCTTCTGTGAATGATACGTATTTCCATTTATCAAACCATCAGTCTTCGTTTGTCTTTAGACCTTTTATTATGGTGTTTTGGCGAATTTATCAATTATTTTTGAATTTGTAGATTTCATTGTGATAAAAAAGAATACAACCGGTCATGGAAATATCTGCATAACTTGTATTTTATTTCTGGCGATTGCCAGCTGTAGTGGCAACACTCAAAAAGTCTATCAGGATACTTATATTGATATAAATTTATCTGAGATAAAGCATGTTTTAAGAAAGACTGAAAAGCTCAGATCTTTTGTCAATTGAATCAAAGAGATTTCAAATAAAATTTAGATAATTTTTTATATCCATTATCACAGGGTTCCCATTGCAGACGCTAAACCGAGCTCTATTCCATCTAGTTATGTTCCTGATTTATCTCAAAGTTTCTGAATTTGAATGACCTTCCCGGTTATATTGTAAATCTATGCTATGAAATATATAAAGCTGTGTAGTTTTGGTTTACCTAGAATATAGGAAGAAAACAATTGATGTACTAAAAAATAATATCGAACTCAAACTATTCATACTGTTAAAAATATATTAAATTTTATCAAAAAACTTGAAAATATGTAAATGCCAATGTTTAAAAAATATCACATTCATTCTAAATTTTTATCATTCTGACGTTTGACTAAAATCTACAATACGTCATACATAAATGAATTTGAAAAAAACAATAATTTATATTCACGTGATAATATTTTAAAAATGACGAAAATATAATTGATAATAGTTTTTGGAAATAACTTCAAAAGTTGAATTTACTTTAAACCAAAATTTGGTAATTGCTTAGAGGTTAAGAAGTCTTAGAGAAGCTGATTCTAAAACAGCAGTAACCAAATGAACCTCGTCCACAATCCAAAGAAAATAAAATTTTCAAAACAACCTTTTCCTAATAAGAGCCAACTTCAACAATTTCACTTCAAATCTAATCTTTATCGAAAATAAGTCAAAAATAAAGATTAAATGTATTTATTTTATCCAATTTTGACAAAATGAAACCATGCTTGCCAAGCTTGTAAATTTTTTTAGCAATAAAATTGATGAGTATATTCCAATTAATTAATTTTATTTGCATTTCTTAAATGGCATCGATTTAAAATTATTATATTCGTACTTATGCTTTCATTTGCTAGTAGCTCATACTAGTTCATATCGCTTTTCAGCGGAGTAATATTGATTTACCATTTTCAGATTTTTAATAAATTTTTCTAATTTTTGGTTTTTATAATTCTTTTTTCCACGCTCATAAATTTAATTTATTAAATATCAACAACATCATTTACTTATTTCAATATTTCTATGAATACTACTTCCTCTTTCCCAAATTATGGTATATATTTGTATACCATAATGATGTGTCAAATGTATATCATAATTTGGGACAGATGGAGTATTAGAGTTTGAGGAAATTAAATATAACAACTGTATATAAATTTTGTATAACTCTAAACCAAAATGACCGGAAGTGATGGTGGAATATTCAAACAATAATTTTTCAATAAATTAATATATGAAAAATTTGTTTATCTTTTAATTACTGGGTAACCTAAAGGTAAATAAACTTTTTTGTTATTTGAAACAGAAAATTAAAATAAAAAATTTATTTTCAAAAGAGGAGATCTGGAATAAAGTCGAAAATGTTTCTGAATAACAAAATTATTTACAAATTAGTAATTTTATCGCAAATTAAAACAGACAGTTCGACATAAACAATCGGTCCAAATTTACTTTAATCAGTAATAATGGTCAAAAGTTCACATTCATCCATTAACTCTGGGTAAAATATATAATTAGCTTAATTGTTTTATTGAATTGATATAGATTATTAAACCAAAATGCACTTTTATGAAAAACAATTAATTGAAACTAATTACCCTTTTAAAGTACCTTCATTCATTAATTCTTGCACAATGACCAGACCTTTTGCTTCAGTTCTTGTACCGTCCATATCATCGTGAATAATCCACCAACTTTTCAGCACATTAAAACATTTAACCACATTTGGATGATCAAGCTTTAACATAATTTCGATTTCTTTAAACATTGACTGTTGTTTTTCTTTATTATCTTCATGGTCACGCTGATAAATAGAAAAATAAATAAAATTTATACAATATATTAATCATAAAAATATTCGCAAAAAATTTTTTGTTACACAAATAATTTTTATAAGAAAATTCTATTTTACTTTTGGTGCTTATATTAGTGCTGAAATTAACATAAAGGATTTAGTAAAAAGTAAAATTTAAAGAAAAATACACTTTGATTCCATTCAAATGATGAACTAATGTTAGAAAAAAAATCAAAATAATCATGAAGGAAATTTTTTCCATCCATCCCACATCGGTTTATGATATACTCACTTTTACATCATTAAAAATTAAAATGCCCCGGTCCTATTGCTAGTCACATGGTAATGCAGTGACCAGAACCAAGCCACGAAACACATATATTTTGTATTATGAAATAAAATATTCTTTAACAATATGTAATTACGATATTATTATACCTTTTATAACATTTGTGAGGATTATTAAACAGAAAAAGATCTAATTCTAATTTTAAAAGAATGATAAAAACTTTATTGAAATTATAATAAATGTAAAAAGTAACATAAATAATTTTAAATTTAAGTTACAGAATGATGCAATGGTTTTATTGTAAAATTCATATTAAAGAATGGTTGAAATTTAAAAAAATTGATTCTACTGATTTTCGAAACCAGAAGTAGCAGTTAAATGGTTGTGAGTTCTAAGGTGTTGCTGAGGTGCCATTCGCCCCGAAAAGTCGTAATAAGCACGTGACTGCTGTAATATCGTGTAGTAAATTGATAATAAACTTAACTTACCAATAAAAGTTATATTGTCTGAAATTCGTTATTATTGTTGTGGTTTTGTCGGTGAATTTAAATAGGAATTATTGTCGATCTGACTCCAAGCGTGCTTTAAACAACAGTAACGAACTCCAAACGATATAAACTTTATTGATTAATACACTTTATCTCCACATTAAAATGACACAACGAATTATCAATCGATCACACTTAGTGCTTATTGCGACCCTTCGGGAAGAATAGCACTTTTCGGATCAATTAGCTTTACAATCAACTGACTACTGCGGTGGGTTTCTGAGATCGGTAACTCTGATTTAGTTGCTTCGCTTTGCTTTGACCTTGCTTAATTTCTGTTTCAAATTTCTCTTTAATTCCTTTTGTTTTTCTTTGTCTTCTGTAATTCTTTGTCTCCTGAAAATTTCTTGTCTCCCGCAATTTTGTCTAATTTTTTGTGTGTTGATTTCAATTGCGCTTCCTTTTTAAACTCCATCATTCAATAGCACTTACTGCTGTCGAATAGAATCTCTTACCGCTAATTCATTTTGGGCCACCATGATCGATGACAGCTGTCCAGATAAATCATTTTTTGGAGATGCCCTTTCCCAGATTTTATCTTGAAAGGGCTTTCGAGATGATGTGCGAATTTTGTTTTTGTTTTCCAAAATTTGCACTTGTTAATTATAAATGACCTTCTTTGATTTAATTGTCTGTTTTTATTGATTTTCTCTTATTCCTTTCTCGTTGTTCAACATTTCTTTTTCATTCTCTTTTTATGAGGCTCCAGAACCACATCTTACTCACTTCTCATTGTTTCCCCCAATCATTTTACATTTTTATTAATTATTTTATTTCATTATTTAAGTATCCTCAACATTATTCTCAGCTAAGATACGCTTAGCAGGCATATCAATAATTATTAGTTTCAAATTTCATCAATAATGCCGATAATATATATATATATATATATATATAATTAAATAAATTTGGGAACGATTTAATTAAAAGATAATGCCAATGAAAAACTCTTCGTACGATATATTTCAACAGCATAACTGTCATCTTCTGGTACACAAAACCAACTAAAAATATTATGAATTAAGTTTTTTTTTATATTAATTTAATTTTGTAATAAATAAACATTTAAAAAATATTCAAATACTTTTAACTAATTTTAAAATGTTATTTATATAAATATTATAATTTTTATCTATATTATAATTTTTTAAAAAATAATGTAATTTAAAAATTCAATTATTTTAATAATATTAAAAAAAGTTTTTTTTAAAATACATAAACATGATTTAACATACTTACACTATTTAAAAACACTTTGCACATTAATCTTTGGATCCAATGACCTTATCAGCAATGCTTCACATATCACGCGTTCCCAATAATTATTAAAACTTTTCAACAACATTCTAAAATCAGACATTCCTATTTCAAGTTTTATGTGTGTGTGATTGCGTTATTTTTATATTTAAATATATATTAGATAATTGAATTATAGATCTATACTTTAATTCACTCAATAAATGTAGAATCGAGCCTCTGTATATTTTAATGACATTTTATAAATTAACGAAATTTTATAGTACCATCAACAAAAAATTATGTCATTTTAGCCATTGAAATTCACGATAAATATTTAAATTATTTAAATAGAATTTAGATAATAAAACGTATTAAATATTTTATCTGTCTTTATTAAACATTCATATGGATTGCATTGTCTTTGTTAATTAGCATGTTTACTGTTAATTATTCGCTCTATTTTCTAAGTTCTATTTATCTACATACACATTAAATCATATATTAAATAATATTAAATCGTTAAAACATAATAATTATATTAAATATTATTTTTTAATAAATTTTAAATGTAAAATTATCCTAAAATACTACAAAGATATTATACTTATATTTCTCATCCTTTTACTTGAATTTAACTGCTGCTGATGAAATAAAGTTAACATCCATAAACTTCAATAAATTTGGAAAAAAAATCGTAAAAGGTTTTAATTTATCTATTATTAATATTTGGAAATAATATTGAAAGAAGAGCAAAGAAAATAATTGAAGGAAGAAAAATTCTAAAGTAAAATAAATAAAAAATATTCTCTACCTCCCTATGTCTGAATTTTATTCAATTGAAAGACGAATCTTTTGTTCAAACACAATATAATTTTCCAGGTTTATAGTTTTTGGCTTTTAATAATGTATCAAACCACCACAAAAGTTATTAATCATTATATTTTAAATCACTGTGTTAAAGGTTCTTCTTTAGATCGTTATATATAAAATATGTAGAACAAAAAGTCAGCTCAATATAACAACATATGAAAGTATAAAACAACTCTTTTTGTACATACTGAGGGAAATATATATCTATTACAGTACATATCGCATCCATTGTATTATTTTTCATATATTTTTACAGTCAAGTAACGAAATGTGCACTTGGTTCCAATTGTTACATAATGATCAACTAATTATAAACATTTCAAAATAAAATTTATGGAATAGTAATTTTTATACGTTTTTCATACAATTTAAACTACTTTTTACACAAATAATAACATTAATTTATATTAAAATATTTTGATAATACAAAATGCATCTGTAAGGATTTATTATTTTAATAAAGTTGAAATCATTCATTTAAGCTTCTAAAGCCTGTTGGTATATAGGATTGTTGGGGTATTACGAAAATAGCACAGTAAAATCAATAAAACACCAAAATGATAAAAGTGCAACATTAATTAAAAAATTTACAAAAATTCGAAAGTAGAATTGATCGCGGGAAATTGGTATGGTTGAACGCAAAATTGAGAGACGAGTCCAGAAATAATAATAAAAATTTAGTGAGGGGTCCCTTGAAAATAATATAAGACAAAAAAGAAATTAATTAAAAAAATTAAATTACTAATGGGAAGTCCGAGGCAATGGGAAACCCGCGAGATGAGGAAAACCCGAGAAATGAGGAAAACCCAACGTGTAGACGGAATAATATAAAAGGGTAAATTGGCCTAAACAACATTAAATGGGCGCCACTGATCTATAGAGAGGTAATTATTTCCTAATTTGTAATTTAGTAATGGAGCAAACGTTGTTGACAAATGTCGGTTAAGGTGGTCTGTGGGAAGTAATTATTTTTAATAATTTAATAATTTAGCAAATGTTGTTGACAATTGTCTGAAAACAGTCTGAGCAGGAGTATAAAAGGAAAAGGGAAAAACACGAAATGGCCAGTGATCGACGCAAACGAGTAGTATAACTAGGTGCAACGGTTACCATTATATTTAAAAAGAGCACCGAGAGAGGCTTGGCAACAAATTGATAAAAGACTCATTGCCAATGATTGGACCAAGTTGAAAGATGCCTTAGCAGCTAAATTAATTGGTGGTGACATCCAACGAATAATGCGCCAAAAGTTTTACAATCGAGTGCAGAAACCAAATGAGTCGGTAAGTGAATTTGCTTATCATTTGACAACCCTTGCAGAGAAAGCTTTCGAGATTAAACCCGAACAAGTTGATGTGGCGAAACAAGTGAAGGAATTATTGCAAGATCCTAACCCTATATATATATATATATATGTGTGTGTGTGTGTGTGTGTGGTTGTGATAATAAATACAAGAATAGGATTAAAATATTGATGAAAATCATAGATTTTTAATAAAGTACTTGTAATTTACAGGTATTTTCATCAATGTTTTAATCCTAATCATGTATTTATCAATTCCTCTGACTTTTATCAATTATAATTCTCAACCCATAATAGGAACTTGAAAGTAGAATCTTAGAGACAATACCTGCTGTGAGTAGTGGAGTATCAATATTAAGTACCGCTTGTAGATACAATGATTAAATACCGTCCTACAATTTATGGGGAAATGTAAAAAACATAGATTTTCAGACACAGACAGGTGTGGAGTAACATACACCAGTTGAACAATATACACTGAATAAATACAACTTTTTGTGAAACTAGTAAGTTGTGCTATTTCTTTACTCTCGACACAAATATTGTAATAACTAATAATATTAATTGTATAAAAACATTCAAAGTTAATTTTTGCAACTTCACTAAATTGCCACCTGGGGCTCTGAGCCCCTTAGTACGCTACTGGGTATGAGATGGTTTTTATACGGTTTAAATTATCTATAAACTGACTAAAACCAGAATCTTTATAAAAATATCCTCAAAATTTTCATCACTATTTTTATATTTATTACTATTTCACCTTACTTTTCTTAACAATATTTCTCAACCCATAACAGAATCATAGTAGTTCTGTTATGGATTTTAAACTTATATTCAAATATATAAAAAAACCCTTATTTGTAACATCTACCTATTAGAAATTATTTAGTGGTGAGTTTCTGAGTGTTGAAATTTTTTCGACTATATGATTGTTACCCAGACAACCCCATACAAATATTTTTCGCTTACCACTCGGAAGTTGTTGTTAAGAAAAGTTGGAACTGTGTTCGAGTGGGTGGATCGTTCTCAAAAAGTGAGCGCTATTAATAATTCTATAATTGATCAAACGATCCATGGGTCTAACGAGTTGCCGATAGAAGGCCTGTGCTCCATCCGTGATTTTAAATATCCTCACCTTATCGTTATAGTTGTTGGTTTATTATTATTGAAAATCGGTTCCCTCAGATTCCTCGTGCCCTTTTCGAATCAAATAAGCAAACCCAACACAGAATAATATAATTTCCACTTTACCACAGTTACAACTCAATCCAAATTATTTCAATGTCTTGTAATCACAATTTCACTGATTTATTTGCACTCTTCAACCACCGTATAAATTTGATTATCTTAAGGTAGGTTATCCAATGGATAATCACCGTTTCTGATAGATAACTTTGACTTTACTTGGGTTTAGATTCCTCTACTAACCTAGTTACACTACTCGTTTGCTTCGATCACTGGCCATTTCGTGTTTTTCCCTTTTCCTTTTATACTCCTGCTCAGACTGTTTTCAGACAATTGTCAACAACATTTGCTAAATTATTAAATTATTAAAAATAATTACTTCCCACAGACCACCTTAGCCGACATTTTTCAACAACGTTTGCTCCATTACTAAATTACAAATTAGGAAATAATTACCTCTCCATAGATCAGTGGCGCCCATTTAATATTGTTTAGGTCAATTTACCCTTTTATATTATTCCGTCTACACGTCGGGTTTTCCTCAACTCGCGGATTTTCCTCATTTCTCGGGTTTCCCATTGACACGGGCTTCCCATTAGTAATTAATTTTTTTAATTAATTTCTTTTTTTGTCTTATATTATTTTCTAGGGACCCCTCTTTAAATTTTTATTATTATTTCTGGACTCATCTCTCAATTTGGCGTTCAACCATACCAATTTCCTCCAATCAATACTACTTTCAAATTTTTGTAAATTTTTTTAACTAATGCTGCACTTTTATCATTTTGGTGTTTTATTGATTTTACTGTGCTTTTTTCGTAATACCCAAACATAGTTATCCTTACTATCCTTACTACGAGCCTTGTTATTGCTGACTATTTTTATTATTACTAATATTATTATTATCATTCTCATTACTATTCTGATACTCATCATTCACTACTATTTTTGAATTCATCATTATCACAGTATATATATTTTTATTATAATCACAATTATTATTACCATTATTTTTATTATTATTATCATAACTACAGGGCCGGCGCCAGCTTATTTATCGCCATAGGCAAAACTTATTAAAATGCCCCGTTTCACACAAATTAATAAAAAAATAAATATAAGAATATATATATATATATATATATATATATATATATATATATATATATATATATATATATATAAGAAAATATATAAGAAAACAATAAATTTAAAGTGACATATTAATTTATTATCAATTGCATAAACGTTACAAAATTAAAATTTAATTTTTCTTGCCTTCTTCCTCGCAAAAGTTTCTACTAATTCCTTCAATTCCAGTGTCGAAGCGTAATCACATTCTATTGAAATTGCTGCTAAGTCCAAAAGTCTGGTTTGCGACATAGTTGATTGCAAGTAACTTTTCATTAATTTCAACTTTGAAAAACTGCGTTCTCCACTAGCCACGGCCACGGGAAGTGTTAATAATATTCTCAAAGAAACAACAAAATTTGGTACACAATATTCCAATTTTTTTTGTACTATATAGAGGAGGACATCTGATGGTGACTTAGGCTTTGGAAGCCTTTGAGCTACTACTTGAAGCTCATTACAAAGATCATAGGCATCAATATCTTTATTATCTTTATGCGTCAAAGACGTTTCTAAATGTTTCAGTCAGTAAGTATATCCGTAAATGTCTTTTTGTGGATATTGGATATATCATAAAGGAAGCCAAATAAAATATCATGTTGTTCTAATTGTTGGAACCTCTCTTCAATAGACTGTATAGCCATGTCCAAGATAGTGTAGTAGAATTCTACTTTGAATTTATATTTAGGATCTTGTGGTGCCTCGCCTTGAGCTTCATATTCAAACTACCGTTTATGTATCCTTCTTCTACATTCATCGAGCTCAAATTTCGCTTCTGTTTTTTATTCCTTTGCAATCTCGGCAGCATCAATTAAAACTTGTTCAAAATCATTATCACTCCTACATTTTAAGAAGTAATTCTTAGTAACTTGAAAATGTTTTGTAGCTGAATTTATAACAGAATCCTCTTTTTGTAGTATTTTGCTTGTAATATTCACTTCATTAAGAATGTTTTACCATGTAACAAGGGATACCATAAACTTGAATTTACAAATTGCATCAGCAAGAGCCTTTGCGTCCGTTAGGGAAGTATTACTAGATGAAATATTTAGTCTTGGGTCATCAAAAATCTCCATTAAAGCATCATGTATTGCACCAAGCTGATACCTTATAGGCTTCAAAGCATCAAGCCTACTTTCCCATCTTGTTTCGCTATAAGTAGTATATAAGTAGTAAAAACGATATAAGTAGTAAACACGTGCCAAAATTGAGTCGATGCAGAGAAGTAATTATAAATCTGTTGAACTAAACTGAAAAAATTAGTCGCTTCTAGGCTACATTTAGAGGCATCATTGACAACTAAGTTTAAAGAATGTGCATTGCAGGGAATAAAAAAGGCTCACGGGTTTATGTTTAGAATTCTGTTTTGTACACCTTTTTATTTTCCTTTTATATTACTTCAATTGTCATACCATTGACCACGGAGATTTTCAATTTGTAATTCCATTTTCTCAAGCTTTTCAATCAAAGTTTCTGTTATGAATGCACAGTAGTTTCCACTAATAAAACAAATCCTAGGAAATCTTCTCTTATTATTACTGCAGGCTACAATATCTCACTATCTAACGGTTTGATAACATCAACAAAACGTATAATTAATAGTCATCTGTTCAATGTGACTAACGTCTGGTGTGCAATCCAAAATAATTAAGTAATATTTTGCCGATTTCACAAGTGACAAAATTTTATTTTTAATAGCTCCTGCTAGGATCTGCACAAGTTTATTTTAAATATCTTCTCCCAAATAATGTCCCATAATGCCTTAATTTTTGACTCTGGGCAAATTTTCGTTCATTACAGGGTCAAAAAGAGCTAGATATTCTACAAACTTCAAAAACTTACCGTTGTTGTTATTGTACAACTTTTCATTTGTTTCGCGAAATGCTAAGTTTTGAGTGGCAAGTACTCTGATCAAAGCGATCACACGTTCCAAAATGTGCCGCCAATATTGTTCTTATTCTTTGATATTCTGCTGGTTAATATTATCAATTGTTTTTTCTTTGGATATACGCACATCAAGTTCTTTCCACGTCTGAAAGTTGTCTAAATGGAAAGTATTCCTTTCATGTGAAGATAGAATCGCTCCAATATTTTTCCAGTCTTTTGATCCTGATTTTTCTAGGATTGACGAGCTGTTTTTGTTAAATAACTTGCTGCAAAACAAAAAACCGCATCTTTTATAGTTGAATAAATCAACCATGAACGGTATACTTCTTCACCATTGGCTAGTTTTTTCTTATAGTGAATTGAAGAAAATCTTTGATTTTTGGAATCTTTAGGAAAATTATATGTAATAATTTGATGTAGTGGATTTGTAATAAAATCTGACTAAAATTATCATTACAATAGTTATGCCAGTTTCCTGGGTCATGGTAATCTACATAATTAATCGTGGCACTGGAACTGGATTTAATTTCATGTGAGCATTCACTTTGCATCATAATATCAAACTCTGAAACACCTTCTCTTTTATTTTCTTCCTTTTTGGAAATACCTTCATCCGCGGGATCTGACATATTTTGTTGTACATCTGGTTGTCCTACACATCTATCCAAGTCGCTGGTGGCGGAAACATCAAGTCTTGATTTGAAAAACTTTAACAGTCGACCACTTTCCTTCTCACGCTCTTGAGCTCTGAGAGTTTTGCGCTTACGATTTTGAAATCCCGATGGCTTTTTTACGATGACATTTTAAAAGTACTAATGTACCACTATAAATAATATTTAATTATTTTAATACAACAAAGCAATATTTGCTATTAAACTTACCAGCAAAGAAGTGGTTTAGTCGTATGAAGGATAACAAAATAAAATTTACTGCACTTAACTTCACTGAATCAATTATTTTTATAATGCACAAAATTACACTTATCAGTAAAACACTTGCTATAACCTCATAATCTGTTCGCCGAATGTATGAAATTGACCAAAACAATTGCACGTGTTTTAGAACGCCGCGTCATGCGCTGGAGCGATCTCTAAATAAACATTAAAATTAGATAACCATCTGCAATGTTCGAAATTAAAAGATTTATATTAAATTCAATAATTATCTTATTATATTACCCTGTGTCTATAGTTTTTATAATATAATCAAAGGTATTAATTATTAGTTATTTTTTTAATAATGGCGATTACACATTTTGTCGACCGCCTAGTTCGCCTTAATGGTAGCGCCGGCTCTGCATAACTATTATTATTGGTGCTATTATTCATATTAAAGATGTTTACTATTTTTATTAGGCTTATTACTATCGTTCTTATAAAGATTTTATTTAATTTTAAGATTATTATCATCATTTTTATTGTTTATCATAACTATTATTATTGTTACTGTTTTTATTATTCCTTATTATTATAATTACCATTCTTCTTATTATTAAATTTTTAGCAGGGATCCGCCTTTATTCTTCAGCTTTATTAAAATATTTTAATTATATAAAAAATTGAGACGTACTCCACCCTTATTTTACAGCTTTCGATAAAGTATTTTAGTTATTTCGAAAAATTTGCGCAGCGTTCCGCAAATATTTAGCCATTTTTGTAAACTTGTCCTTAAATTGTAGCTTTTTCTCATAGCAAAATCTACGATTAATTTTTTAATTGTACTTTCGCTCCTAGGCATTACATAGCTACGTGTTGTAATAAATTCTCTAATAGCGCTGGAATGTGTCATAGCATGAATGGAAAACCCGTCATACGCTGCGCATTTGGCCAATAATTCCCCCACAGATTCTCTTTTGATGAAATTAAGCATATTTGAAGTTGCTTTTGCTCTTTTCTCTGGAGGTTCTTCATTTTTCTTAACATCGATATCATGTTTTGCACGAAGATGATTCGCCAAATTTGATGTGTTCCTACCTGCACATTTTAAAACTGAATTGCACATAGTGCATTTTGCAGTATTGTCGGTTTCTTTTTGAAATATTTTCCATACTTCTGATTTTTTGCTGTTCATATTCAGACTAAAATAAAATATAATAATTAATAAATTAATACTTAGTAAGTATTGCTTACTTGAAGATATTGTGGTATATAAATTCTTTAAGCATAAATAAAGTAATTTTAAAGTACTTACTTAATATATACGAGAGGTTTTTTAAATTTTTTTTAAAATGAAAAGCACTTATTCAGCCAACGTTTCAAAATTAAATTCACACACTTTTATGAATACTGAAGCTAAAAAAAATCTACAACTATAAACAGTTTTAACCTGGACTTTATTTGTAAAAAATTATTTACATATTTGGTAGTCATGGAAATATTTGGATTTCATGGCAATCCATGACAAAATGAGAAAATCTCCAAAAAAACATTGAAAAAAAATAACGATCATTTTTGCAATTTAATAAAAATTTGTTTTTCAATTTACCCATGTATATATTCACATTTCCTGGAGCTGCGCTCCAGTGAGATCTGGCATAAGTAAAAATTTTAAAATCAGTAGATACTTCATGAAAAACAGTAAAAAATAAAATTATTGATCATTTTAAGAAAAAAATTGACTTTTGGTTTTTTTTTCGGTTTCTCAAAATACCCCCGGTTTTGTGTTTTGATAAAATTAAACAAAAAACCGGTTAACCGGTTTCGGGTTTAACCGGTTTGGAAACCCTAGTGCCCACTGGACTACTCGGTAGTAGTGATTTAGACCCGATTGTTATTTGCAAGTTTTGTCGATTTTATCGAAATGGAGTGCAAGAAAGTTGACCAAAAAGACCCACTGTCGAGCTACATTCTTTCGCTATTTAGTTCTATGATTTGAGGTTCGGGTCTGTCGTTACGCACGACTAGACCCTCACGGGCAAGAACTATAGGCGGAGAAACCGCACTTACACAGCTCGATAGATGTATACGATTTTGCTCACTTGTCGTATGTTTTGGCTGAGGGTCGGAAAATAGATAAATCATTCTGCTACATACCATAAAATCGGATAAAAGTTTCGATACACAAGTTTTCCGTTATAAACATTTATTTAACATCTTACATCTTCCATAGTGACTAAAGGCTCATCCTATATTCATAAAATCATTGTGAATAAATTCGCATAATAAATAAACACTCATGCTAATACATTAACTGAGAGTTATCGCGTTCAGACAAAACACTTAACAGTGTTATTTGCCTGAATGCACGGCTCTCAGCTTGTTACACACCAACTAGAATTTTAGACTGAAAAGATTCGAACCCAGTGGTCGACAAAGATTACTTTTGGAATCTTTGGTGTAAAGGAAATTTGTTTTTTGTATGAGTTAAATTGGCAGAAACCTGAAATTTATGTTAATATCAAGTTATTCTGTTTATAATCTGTTTCTATGCGTTTCAAGTTACTAAAATTGTCATATTTTCCCGATCACTTTGACAATAATTTAATAATCACTCGTTTGTTTCGTCGATTTCAATAAATATTCGTTCATTTCGTACAACCGTCAATAATTTTGTTATCTCTCCTGAATTCAATTTATGCTCATTGTCCGATTTATAAATAAATATTCTCTTTTTTCAAAGAGCAACTCCAAATTTTGAATTTCCTCTTTGGTAATTAAATAATTGGTCTTCATTGTATTTCATGAAAAATCTTTAATTTGTATTTATTTATTTTGCCGATCTCATGTGATTGCCATAAATTTTAATGACAAAGATTTTTATTCTCGATCAATGGTAATTATTGATAGTGATTTTCCTATCAATATGTTATCAACTATGATCAGAAAAATATTGACTTTCTTATAATATGAACACGATCTCTTGTCAAAAGGTCAAGGCCTGATAAAGGTCATTTTATTGAATTTCAATGTGTTATTACCTAGTTATTCTCAAGATTAGACATAATTTCTAGATAACAAGAATAAAAACATACTTTACTATATGTCACCTAGTACCCAAACAGTTTTTGGCATCAGAAAACATTCCGAAAAATGAAATTTTCTATCATCAAAATGTTGTTCAATTTAATTTCTTCTTCCAATGTACCTAATCTTTGATCCTAAAATTTGCTCCTTTATTAGACAGTAGTCTACAAAGTGCAATGATAAATAATAACTGAATATAATCCAAAGGTCTGTCAATAACAAAAATTCTTTGAAGTGCTACTATTTTCTGACAAAATAACAACTTCATTCCATTTGTGTTTATTAGGAAAATAATCATGGCATTCAAATGGTTAACTTAAATCTTTAGAATTATTTTAAAACCTTCAATGAAACGAAAAGCGGTTAGGTTTGAGAATAAAATTACTTTGTGAAATTTACAAGAAAGCGCTATCCAAAAACACATTTTACGATATATTTCAACAGTTGTCCTATTATTATCAGGTAGGATAGTAAAGACTATGTATTTTTTATTTTATTTTCCGGACAATAGAGATTTTGGTATTAAATTTTTATGCCATGGATTTTTTTCAAAAAATAAAAATTTAGAATGCATTTATTCGTGGAACATGTCTACACATTGAAAGTTTTCATTTTTTGTATATGTTGCGTTTGTATTCAATTTATTGTTTCTACTTCTTTCTCACTTTCACTGTTAAATACTTTTTTTCAATGTAATATTAAAAATCAGGTTCCGTTGGCCTAAACTGTGTTTTATGAGTCTACGATGAAGTAAAAATAACTACTGGCAGCAGACAAAAAATATGCTAATGAATTGACTTCTAGTTTGTATTGATTGTAAAGTGTGGAAAATTGTTTGAATGAATGGACATTCGAATTGTTACGGTTGATCAAATTATCTAAAAAAAAGCTCATCTAAAATGTTTCAAATTTTTTGAAACTTAACTGGGATGAAAAAAAAATTGGTTGACATATCAACTAAATGTGGATTTAGGAAGAGACACAAATATAGTTTGCCAAAGATTAAAACGTGCAAAATAAATTTATAATAATTAAAATGAAATTTATCATTCTAATTCCGGTCAATTAAGACTATAATCATACACAGTTCTTGGAAAACAGAATTCTATAACGATTTGGTTACTATTTGTTAAGTTGATGCACTTTCAGTTCAGAGGTTCTTAACCTTTTATACTTCATTTTTATAAGTGAATTTATGTTCACACATCACACAGAGATTTAAAAAAAGAACAAATTTTATTTTTATAAAAAATCAGATCTACATCGTATGTTATTTTTATGTTATCCTATAATAAATTTATACATTCATTGATACATCTGCAGACTTCTTTTGAAAGAGCCTCACATAACCTGTTAAGAACGCTTATTTCAAAGAGACATGTTTCATTTGTACTTTAAATATTGCTCGTTTATAGCTTGTTACGACTTTTTTTAACTTAGATATTAATAAGCCGTATATTACTATAAATTTCAGTATAGAGTAAAATGTTTGTTTATCTTTACGAATGAGAAAAGAAAAGTAATTGAGAATAAACTAAAGAAAGAATTGAGATAAATATTCCTCGATGAAAAGAGCCAAAACCAGGAAGAATTACAAGATGATGATTCAGATGTGCAAAAATTCTGTCTACGATGAGCTTCAGAAAACCATAAAAACTATTATGACGGTTCCGAAAATTACTGTATCTAAATTGTCATTACCAGATAAAGACCTTAAGTTATTTAATGGTGATGACTATAAACGAGGAAAAGTCCTGAAAAATTATTGCAAGCATTACTTACAATTCACCAACTTCAACAGCCAGCGAGCGAGTCTTTTCCTTAGCTTCTAATTTCATAACGAAAATACGTTCCAAATTGAAAAGTAACACCCTAAGTTGGCTTAAATACCATTTTGTAAACAATAAATAAAATAATATTTTTCTTAACAATAAATCAATGAAAACAATTTTTTTCAAAATTAATTTTACTATATCTTTTTTAGTTTTTATACCCGGGTAATTTAACTATGAAGTATTCATATACCCGGGTAATCTAATACCGGAGTAATTTGGATTTCCTAAATAAAACTTGTAAAAAATCTTGAAATTTCCAATTTATCGATTGTTCTAATTTGGCATTCACGAAAATTTCCAATAATTAAAAATTAAAAAGTCGATGGAAAAATGAATAGAAATAAAATTGCCAATTATCATTAATTAAAATCCATTAAAATCAAATAAAAAATTAAATCTAATTATTTAAATTTTGTAGTTACTCAAAAGCTGATGAAATTAAATTTTAAAAGATAAATAATAATTAATAAAAAAAATTTATTAAATATAATAAAAAAAAGATTGCAAATTATTATTAATTAAAAACTATAATTAATTAATAATAATTAAAATATAAATTAACCTTGATTTCACACCAAGCTACATCACAACAGTTCTTTCGATCGAAACCTTTATAGACTAATTTATAACCGCCCTCGCCAATCTACAGATACAAATCAAAAACCGAAAAGTACTCGAATTCATACTTTGCAGTCATATTTCAAAAACCTCTGACACTTCGATTCGGCAATAACGCGAAATCTTGCTTTTTCTTCCAACTGAAATTTACGAAACAACAATTTTTCTTTCTTTTTGAATCGCTCGATTTTTCTTTCTTCTGAAACTTTCAATAATGTGGAAATATTATCTTCGAAAGTTATTTCTTTGGAATTATCATCAGATTGATAGGATTTAGGTGAAACTGAACTTTGGATTTGGAAATTAGTAATTTCATAAGAATTCAACGATGACGAATAACAAGTATTTGGACAGATATTTTTGTCAATATTTCCAAGTGGTTTTTGGAATAAAGGAATATGATTATAAGTTACAAGATTTGATCGGTAATCTGGACTTTGTTGATCAAAAGTTAGACAATCGTAAACTTGAATTTTTTCTGGTTTTAAATTTTTAACCTCCATAAGTCTAACTTGTAAAATAGTTTTTAAAGATGGATTAATAAGAATCTTTATCTTTTGAAATGAAATTATAATTAGAAATTGAATAGTTAAAAAATAATTTAACTATAGCATCAATCTTTTTATTTAAAGTAATTACATTTAAGTAAACTTATATTATACAATATAATGCATGAAAATTTTGACTAAAACAATTTAAGCGCTTAACAGCTTGACCATGAAATTTCTAAAATATAATTTTAAAACAAACATTTTAAGCTATAATTTTAAATCATAAAATATACTAATATTAATGCTTATTTATGTAACAATATATTTCAATCATACTTTAAATATTTTACAATAATTATTTAGAGTTTATTTTTTAAAAATTAATTCAAAAAAATATAAATTGATGCAAAATTTATATTAGTAATATTAAAATTATAATTGCTTGAATTCATTAAAATTTATTTAATAAATTATTAAAAATAGAATTCTATTTTTTTAATAGATCAGTTTAATTATATAAAAATTGATCGCATTATTTATCTTTCAATTTGTAATGTCAATCATTTTTATTTATATTTATTCAAATTTAAATTTAAATATACATTTGTAAATACTAATGGATATTTAGAAATGCATAGAAAGGAATCAAAACTTCTAACAGCAGCTAAAAATAATAAATATGACGATTTGCGAAAGATTTTTGATAAAATCGATAAAGCAAGTAATATTTTAAATTTATGTTTTAATTCGTGAATATTAAATTTAATCAATATAGAAAATAAAAGAAAATTGAAAGAAAATATTGATATTGATGTCAAAGATTCTTCAGGGTTATTATTAATTTCTATTCAAATTTTAATAAAAACATAAATTAAAATTAATTTTTTTAAAAAAATTTTATTTATGTAACTTTCTATTTTTAATACCTTCTTAAAACAAAAATTTTTTTTTAAAATTTTAATGAAACTGTTTTTTAATTAGATTCAAAATAGTAAATATATTTATTCACTTAAGGCCAATTTTTGTGTCATTTCTAAATAAATGAAATCAAAACGTACTTGATGTTTATATTTTGAAAATGTTGATTGGTGATACTGATCTATTATACGATTTTACAAAATTATTAATTATCAAAACCAATAAGATCACGATAATTTAATTACTTGAATTTTATTAATTTTTAAAATTTTTAATTAAAATACTTGTTATAATACATTTTCTGAACAAAAAATGTTGTTTTCATAAAAAATTGTTTTAATAGTTGAATAAACAAAAAACATAATCTACAGGGTTTTTGATATTTTTTTTATCTAATTAAAACCATTTACAAAATTTCACAATTAACGCAAATTAAATTTCAGAAAAATAAATTTGGGAATAATTATTATCTACGGTTTATAAAACAATTCTTTTCGACAGAAGTTCTCAACTCTTTTTGTTAAGACCTAAATATTCACTAACCTAAAACGTTAGTATAATATAATATTTTACGTAATGGATGTAGAGAAAATATATTTTACAGTATTTTAGGATATTAGTAAATCATTAAAATTTTCCAATATAAAACATTTTGAAGCTAGAGAATCAGACGATTATTTTTGTTTATTTTACAAAAATATTAAAAAGCATGAATAGTGCAATATGCATTCAAAAACACTAATATAAGACAAGTATAAAAGGAAATGTTGCAATGTCTCTAGATAAAAAAGTTTGACAAGAATGAAATTTGTAAGACAAAATAGTGATAAAGTAAGATTACTAAAAGGTGAACTTTGTTTGAAAATTAAAAAGAAATTGGTCCTTTTGAAGAATTAAATGAAGTGAATGGCGCATTTTTAAGAATTATTTGTTTTTTCATTAAAAAAAATTAATTAATAATATATTTTTACCTACTAAATTATATCTAGAGTCCCTTAACTTCTTGAGTAAGACTACGATAACGACTTTATTGTATCCCAGTGTCTTAATATTTCCTTTTTTAACCTTCATATTGAATTATTTTTTGTAGCACCTTTGTTCATCAAATTTTTATAAAAAATCTTTTTTAAACCCTTACAAGTTTCATTTAGCACAAAAGTCAACTATTTTTAACGTAATTTTAGGTGACAGAGCTAATGGATTTTTTAAAAACAAGAATCCCCTATTTAAAATCGGAAAAATCAGAGATGTCTTTTGGACCCTGGCTGAAGGTGTGTTTGAATAATGCATTTTCAAAAAAATGAGGTTGAAAATGTACTTACCGTGAATAGTGATTGCACACAACTATATGCAATTTCAAAAGGATGGCTATTGCTGTTAGCCTTTTTTCCTTGGTAGCATATAAAAGAAAGTATATCGAAAAAGTTTACTAGCATTCAAAATCTGAAAGACAATGCAAAAAATTCTATGGCAAACCACTAAAACAATGGTATCATATTAAAATAGTCGAAGCTTACAAATCTATGTCATTATATAACATATTTTTATCTACCATATTTATATTTTAAAAATTCAGGTTTAAAATATGTTATAATGTCTCACTTAAATTGCATTTTAAATTAAACATTTTATAATTAAAATTATTATTAATGTTCCCTAATGTTTGAAATTTGTGATTCTTAAGTAGTATTAATTTTGAATAAATTTTAACGAAATTCTTTATTCTAAATGTTTATACGAATATGATAAATGATTGGCAATCTTTCTTCAAACTTTCTTTAATTTTTTATCATAAATACTTTTATTTTTTAAAATTTTAAATATCTTAAATAATTAAAATATTTGATACTTTTGTTTGTATATTATAATAATTCATTAAATATAACAATATTTTTATTTTTGTTTAAAATAGTTTATATTTTTTTCTTTTTAAAAATATTCCATCCAGGATTTTATCTTTGGCTGGACGAATTATTTTTACAAATAAAAAAATATATGATATAAATATACAAATAATTTGAAGTTATTTAAAGGTTATTAACTGTCGAGGTTATATATTTATTATGTTAAAATGAATTTCATTAGGTCATCGAAAATCCAAGTCAAACATGTTTTATATTATCTTAAACTAAAGTGACCAGTTAATTTTTATTGGAATGCGGGACATGTTAAAATCAAAATTTAAAAACAACATTTAACATATTAGTTGGCAGAATTTTCTTAGATTTTGCATTCGTACGGTACAATAATGCAATAATTAAATTTTTATGGTTTCAATTATACCACATTTGTTGCTGATTAATAGTGCATCAATATAAAGTAATGGAAACAGAAAATTTGTGAAAATGTTAATTAGATTTCTTTACGAAAATCTTAAAAGTGTTACACGTCTAATTCTGGAACTTTTGCAGGACAGCTGTTATTGAGTGACAAAAAACTCAAACCAAGAACACTCCCGCATAATCGGGGACACTTGGTCATTTTATCTTAAACTGGTTAGAACCTATCTTTTTCATAAAAGATTTTTTGGGCTGTTATGAAACATTTAAAATTATGCATAATTAAGATACGTCTTACAATTAAAAGTACTTTTCAAAATAAACACTTACAATACTATTTATCATCTGCAGCACTCACCTGTCATCAGTGTTCAACCATATTTACTAATTTTTATATTGATCTCATAATAGGTTTCTTTTACAAAATTTGTAATTATTTTTTATATTTCTTATTTATATTTTTATTTTTTTCATGAATTTAGTTCACTAAATATTTTTCTTTAACCTTTAAATGCAGGCGCGAATTTTATTTTAAACTTTACATCATACAATTTGCAAAAAATATTCACTATTTTATGATAACATTGAGTTTGGTAATTATTAATAATTAACAAAATGTATTTGAGCTTTACCGTTGAGCGGGCGCTCATTTTATTAATAAGTTCACCGTAAATTTTACGGCTGCGCACCCTCTCGAAGGTTAAGAGAATATGATCATCCCCTTCCTCTTAATGTAAGCATTGCCCCTGGTGATAAAATAAGTAGTTGCCTAAGTTATGGTCAGCCTTTTGCAGTTGACTACTGTCATAAGTCCACGACGGCATGTCATGTAATTTATTTATTATTATGTTTTTATTATTTAACACAAAAAACCTTTGATTTTTGATCTAAAAACTTGAATTTATTTCTCATGATTTATTAATCTAGTAATGGACCACCATTGCGTGGATTTTTGATTATTAATTGTTCCTGTTTATCAATTATTCATGTTTATTTTGTTTACTGCCTAATGAAGTATAAATGTTTGAATATGCCGCCTCTCCAAACCCAATATTTTGTGTACAGTTTAGTCTCTATGCCATAGCTTGTCAATTCTCAACCAAATCTAATGGCTGCGAGACTTCATGTGTATGTGATACTTATAATGTGTATTATTAATAAATATTATTTATAAAATATATGTCAAATAAAAAAAGTTGATATTTGGATAGAATGTCAGTTCGCAATCATTGAAAAAAGTATCCAAAACCGTTTGAATAAATTAAACATTGACAACCCTGTAATTGATGGTGCACATTATAAGAATTTCATTGAAGGGTATTTTGAAGTTTTAATTTTAATAAATAAAAAACATAAATGTGAGGTCAGTAAAAAGAAATATTAAAGTCGTAAAATGTGTGAACAAAACATTATCCGTTACATCGAACTAATAACGAATGTCTTTATAAATACCAAAATTAAGAGCTATTACAAAAGAATGTTTGGTAGTACTTGGAATAGGTAGTTAAGTGTAAAATTAGTAACTTTTAGTGATGAGTAATTGTTACTTTCATTTTGGATTCCATCTAAAAATCTTTTTAAATGCTTTTTTAAAGCTTATATTAATTATTACCTTACCAAAAATGCCATAACAGTTAAATTTTATTTATTAAAAACTAGAATGTTGTTTTAATGAGGTGTCAAACGGTTCTTCCTATCCCACTGTATTCACATGAACTGAAAAATATCATTTTTATCCCATTATGTTCCAATATCAAACATTCTACATTTTCTAAGAAAACCGACCGGACTTACACATTGTATACTTGATTTTTTAATAGTATTTTATCCATTTATGAGAGGTGAACCATTTATTATTTCTCTTTTCGTTGCAAAGGTTATGTATTACTGGAAGAGAACTTAATGGCCACATTCTTATTTGCCTGGAATTATAAAAATCTTTAATTTCTGGTTAATTTTGTTTTAATAAACTATTCACATTCTTGTAAATAGTTCACACCTTGAGGAAAGATCCTTCAAAGAAAAACTAAATATTAAACAATTCATAAAATATTTTTTTTCAATAAATACTATATTATGTAACTTTATACAAATTGTCAGTACCACGAGCTTTCATTTAATATAAACATAAAAATGAAATCATTTTTAATAAGAAAAATAAAATATCTTTAAAATTGACGTCCGGTTTCCTACACAAAGTACTCACTTAATTTTATTGAGG
Organism: Schmidtea mediterranea; assembly: GCA_022537955.1. Lineage (NCBI taxonomy): Eukaryota > Metazoa > Platyhelminthes > Tricladida > Dugesiidae > Schmidtea > Schmidtea mediterranea. The sequence continues at coordinate 89,953,073 of CM039680.1, forward strand.
AAAATCTAGAACGATGTCATTTAAGACAAATGAATGGATGTTCAGTTATAAAGTGCTTGAATTTTTTAGGCCGAATGATCTCCACACGAAGACTGGGGCCTGATTTAACTGTAAATGAAATATCATGCTAATAAAAGATACAACTTATCCAAAGTTAGGAAGCGTTAGGGTCCTGACTTTATCCTTAGCAGTAGATACTACCAGACCACAAACCATTAAAATTGTTAAAAGTTTTCTTGTTATGGAACCATTAATTCGATAAAGACAAATATTATTTAAAATAAAAGGTTAAGGTATATGACAGAGTATTTCAAAAAATTTCATCTATTTTCATTAAAATTTTAATATCTACTAACATATAGAAGGAATCAGATAATTTTTGATTACAATAAATATAATATAACTATTGTTAATATTTATTTTTTATGTTGGGCAAATATTGCATTTTTAGGTTTAAGGTAAATTTATTTCAATTATTTCAGTTTGAATCATGTATAGAAATCAGGAAAATAAATTAACACTCAAATGTGCTAAAATAATAATAATTACTTTCTACAATTTAAATAATATAAACCGATTATAACAAAAATAATTTAAAAATATATTTATCTTAAATATTCAAAATTTTTGCTTTAATTTATTATCAAACACTATTGTATTTATTATGAACATAAAAATTCATTTTAAATAGAGTTTCTAATGTCTACTTAGTTATACTTGTTTTTCAGTATGCGTAAACGTTAATAATTAATATTATTTAATGTTTTAATTTATGTGATCAAAGAACTGCGTATATAATTTATTCCTTTTATGTTTATTATTTCGTTTTATTATATTTTTATTTATTATTATCTTTATTTATTTATATTATATTATTAGATTATTATTTAATTTTGTTATTAAATTATATTTTTCTTTTAAAATTATTTTTTTGTAAATAAAAAATCTTAAAACCTTTTTTAAGGTGTCTTAAAAAAATTTATTAAAGCAGTCTTATAACTTCATTTGAAACTTGGAGTGTCACCAAACCTATAGATTATTAAAAAGAAAAAAAATCAAAGAAAAATGTTTGAGAATCTCTGCTATAAATATATATTCGAAACAATTCAAGCGTTTATTTTAAACCCAGTCATTTCTAGCATTTATTATGAAAACTAGTTTATTATTTCTGGTATTTGTAAGAGTCCGAATAGTTTGTTTATTTTTAATTTTTTTGGTCATACTAATTATTAGTACAGGACATCCTTACTTTAACTTCCGAATTAAACCTCGCATTAACCGCTCACATTTAAAGGACATTAACTCAAATTAACAGCACTAACTATTTTCTATTTTGAAAGTATATCTGGACATTCTAGTGCCCTCTTGTTCTGTGGTTGTCAGGTGAGTTGATGTGCTTCGTGCGTTGTTGGCTTGTTGGTTTAATAAAGCTTCCCGTGTACACTTTATAGGGTAATCTTATTAGCTTCACCCCGTCATTTACTTGTCAAACATAGGGTCCACACCTTAGAGTTAATCTTAATTTAAAAATCTATTTCCATTATTTTTAATTCAGTTTTCAAATAAAGCTTATTGAAAAAACAAATTAAACAATTATTATTAAAATTCTTTCACTGTGCCAATTTGCATTGTTAATTTAATGTCATAATCAATTGTGCTAAATGAACACAATATCATATCAACAGTTCTTAACTAATAAATGCACAATTTTAAAATTTACTAAATTTTAATTTCAAATTAGTCTTAAAAACACATTTAGATTTAAAATAATATTGAAAAATGTTTAAATTTCTCTTTTTTTATTTAGAAAAATAAAATTCAAAAATCCTCATTTAACAAAAAATTAGATTTTCGACATCGTAAAACATGAAAATTATCAGAAACAAATACTGAAAATTAGTTGTCAAGAAAGAAATTATATATTATGTTTACTTACCATTAAAATAATAATTCAATCAAGATAAAATATATAAAATATGGACTTAATATAAAATGATAAAATATATTTTTAAAATATTTAGTAAAATAATAATAATTATAATAATAATAATACTATGAATAATAATAATAATAATAATAATAATAATAATAATAATAATAATAATAATAATAATAATAATAATAATATGGCTTCTTTGTAGCTGTAAAATAGAAAATAATTATTTACTACAAGTTTTATAAAATATAAATTTAATATAGTTTATATATTTATATATTGAATAACCTTGTTCATTTTCTAACCCGGAATAAATATGGAATAGTCAAGGGTCATATTTTTTTCATAACATTGTAATTGAGCGAGTAATTTCCGGTCTAAAAGTTTTGTTTCTAAATATTAGGGTTTCCTTCGTTGTGAAATCATTTTGTATATGTTATAAAAAAGAAATAAAATTTAAGATTTAAAGTTAAAATTAAATGAAAAATGAAAAAGGAGAAAACTATTAAAATTGAAATTTCGAGAAAGAAATGTCACAATATCTCATATGTTTAATGAATCATTAAATTTAGAATTAAAGAAATTATATTAAAAATAAATAAATAAAGATTGATAAAAAAGGATAATAACTGATCCTTCTCGAAAAAATGATTCAATAATTAGCAAATAATCAGATTGAATATTTTATGAGGGACTTCATTGCAGTTGAGCAGTGAATGGTATTCTCTTTCCAGCACTCTCTCTACAGATTTCTTTTTTTTATTAACCGACTGATTTATATGTTTTTCCAAAAGAAGTTGTTTCTTATGGATCAAAATATATTTTGATATCTAGTATTTTTTGATTTTTTAATAATTTTTGACTAATGATAATATTTATTAATTGAATTGTTAGGTATATTTTTTTGTTGAATTTTTTGTTGAATTTTTACTTTAAAGGCTTATTCTTCGAGTATAGATGTCCATAATTTCTATTATTAGTGAAATTTTACTTTTAGCAACATTTTACTTTTCAATGGAGGAAATAAATAAAATTACTTTGAGATTTCGTGACTACGAGGAAATGTTGATAGAATTACTAAGATTTTGGCTTTCAGAAAGTTGGTTCTTGAATTGAGTCTAGGGCATCATTCATGATCTTGATTGAAAATAGAATGGGTTTCAATCACTTCTGCCGAAACAGTTGTATAATTTTAAGCATTTAATTTGTTTTTATTACATATTAGGCCATTAATATGTGTTTCTTGAAAACTTCAGATTTAATTAGATTATTTTACGTCTTTTATAAAGTGAAGTGAAATACTTATATGCTCTTGCTAAGTATTTAATATAGAGCAGAAGTGCTTAATTTATTTCTGGTGTATGTTAATGCGAAGCTCAGACAAGGATGCTCAATAGTTTCTTATTATAATATATATATATATATATATATATATAATTAATCGGTCGGGTCGTCGGCGGAGGAAGTACAGAGACTGCTGTTCACCGAATCAAGAACTTTACTTTCCGCAAATTAAAGTCGAATTAATTTAAAGTTTTATAATGAAAATAACAAAATAAATAATTATATAATATAAAAAATATTAGGAAAAAATCATTCTTGACTTTGCAAAGTTATATTAGCAAACCACAGAGCGTTTTATTTTGTTTATTGGTGAAAATAGAGTTATTCAACATGTTTATTTATATTATTTATATTTTGGGTGCCTACCATTTCTCAATGCATCGCATGCCACAGGTTGGCCACCACCGATATAAAGTGTTTAACCTTCTTTAGAAACGAAATTAGTTATTTTCTAAGAATAACTTAATTCATGTGAGATATTTTAATTTATTCAGTAGTCTTCGAAAACAGTTTAATTATCAATTTCTACAATAAAATTACAATTATTTCATGATTATTATCATCTCATTACCAATAAATAATAATTTTGCATTAAACTAAATTATCATAAAATTCATTAACTTGAAATTTAATTTAAATTAAGAAAATAATTATTAATAACAATGAAAAATGTTGATAAAATTTATTTAATTATAAGGAGAAAAATTTAGTCTACAGTTTCACATATTTTCGAAGTCTTTCAGAAAAATTGTCTGTTCTTCAAAATGTCAAAAGCTCTAAATTGATAATCCTTATGATATTATTATTATTATTATTATTATTATTATTATTATTATTATTATTATTATTATTAATATTATCATTACAATAATAATTTATATATTTATTTATTTATATGATTTCGTTTTACAATTACATTCTACAAAAATAGCTTTTAAGTAAATTAATTATTATTTTGATTTTTTTGTTTACATTATAGGACGACTGCTTTACACTATGCCGCAAAACATGGGAATATAGAAATGATGGTATATTTAGTGGCAAGAGGAGCCTGCATTGAATCAATTGACAAAAATGGATGGAGACCCCTTTCATATGCGTGCGCTAATAATCATATCAATGCAGTTAAGACTCTGATTGAGTGGAAGAGTAACGTCAACAAATTTTCATTAATGGAAGAAAATTCACCCCTTCACATAGCTGCTGGATTTGGATACATTGATATAGTAAGATTTTAATTATAGTTAATTTTTTTAAAATTATTCCATATTTAATTTAAATAAATAATAATAATAATAATAATAATAATAATAATAATAATAATAATAATAATAATAATAATAATAATAATAATATTAATAATAATAATAAAAATTATAATAATATTAATATAATAATAATTATAATAATAATAATAATAATAATAATAATAATAATAATAATAATATTTAGTATTTATCAATTACTAATTATTAAATGTTTAATACGCCTTTAGAATAGGGAAACTTCTAATAAATCATTATTTAATATCTACTTATTTAATTATTTATTGAAATGAAACATCTGTTATTTATGTCCCATGTTGATTCCTGGAGATTCGGCACCGGCTACATTGAATTTTTCATATTTTGTTCTAAAATAAATACGATTTACAAACTTCATCTGTATCAAAAAATAAATTTGTAAGTAGTTTTCATTTCGAATTTTATGTGTCAGCAATCACTACAGGAGTTCTATTTGTAAATAACTAATTAATACAAAATTTTAAAAATTTTAAAAAAGTTGAATCTTTTGAATTTATTATAAAATTTAGGTAAAAGTCCTAATGGAACACGGCGCAATCGTACACTATCAAAACAAAAAGAAACAAACTGCAATGGACGTGGCGTGCGAGAATAATCATTATGGGGTATTATTATGTTTGTTTTAATTAACTATTTATAATAGAAATAATGAATAAATTTGAAAACGAAATATTGAGGAAATTTATTTACTTATCATTAAACGAGAGAATTTTTATAACACAATAAAATGAAAATCCTACAAAATATAAAATTTAAAAAATTTAAACAATTTTCCAATTTTATTTTTATTCTGTTAAACACTGAAATTCATGTGGATTCTAAGACATTTTTGATTAGTGAAATATTTCCTAGATTATTTACTAATCTGATCCATTTAATTTGTGGAAACATGAGTTTATTATAAATTTGTTGTGTTAAATAAAATTTACTAATTAGAGAAGCTATTGATAATAAATTATTAAGTTGTAAAATAATTACTAAAACTTCAATCTTAATTATAAAAAATTTTAATTAAAAATTTAAATAACATTAATAATATACAAACCTTAAACATATACGTAATATAATTTTTTTAGCTAAGTAGTAAGATGTGAGCCCGTCAGACAATTGACCTTTGCCCACTGTTACCAGGTGATCGCACGATTATGCCACATGTCCACTGGTCAGTCACTACCCGGAGACACACTTATTATGCCATACACACAGGTTACCTAATATTATTCACACTTATTATGTCACGCAGTTGTGGACCAAAACACTTTGATGACCTAATGTTCTTGAACACACACCTATGTTATAGAACCTTCCACACACACCTACCTTCTGGAACGTAACCTTTCTGAAACCGTTCATACACACTCATTCTAGAATATTCCGAAAATACATATCACCCAAACACACCAACCAACGATCACCGATCCGCACTCATCATCGCCTACAACTACGTCTACGACTAAGTCGTAGACTTAACAAAATCACTCACTAGTACTATTCATATTATTATTATACTGATTACTCCATATAAACGTAAGAGTTCCTTTGATCTCATTGATCTATAATACTTGTATGTGATATATTAAAAAAATTATAATTACATGAAATTTTCAATTGTTAATTATATTATTACATAAAAAATTTTAATTAAAATCAAACTCGTCATAAAATAATTATTCAATTTTAAATTATTTAGCTTACTGGCTATTTTGTTAGTAGTATATTATGTAATAATTCTATCAAAATAATCATAAAACTCTAACAATTTGTATGAAAATTTAAGTTTACAACAATTAAAGTATATTGATATTTTATTTAATTAAAAATAAGTAACTCAAAACTTTAATTTGAACACAGGATTTACAAAATTCAATATTTTATGAAAATAATTCACTAACTTTAAAATTTCAACTTAATTAAATGTAAAAAAACGAAATTATACTTTACCAATTTCTATAAAATTTGAAATTTACAGCAAATAAAATATACTGATTTATATTCTATTAAAAAATATAATTTTGATAATTTGCTAATCTTTTCACTGAAACTATTTTTACTTATTGTTGTCATTTTCTTACTGTTGACTTTTGGTCTGTGATTATTTCCACAAACCGAATTGTGAGAAAACAATAAAAATATAAATAAAATAGTAAAAAATAATCATTCTATTTTTTCAAAATTTACAGTTTAGAGTAAATTTCTTATAAATTTCTTAGAATCGAATCATAATCATTTATCAACACAACAATTTTTAATATTTTTTGATCAATATTTTTAAAAATGAACTTGCTATGGAATAAAAATTTTATATTTTAAGTGTATATTGTGCAATGTCTTTGTACAATTAAGAATAAAAAATATTAATTTCTTAATAAAAAAAATTTTTTGATAAATTAATTTTCAGAAGGTCTTAGGTAACCCACAATTTGGAAACCACTTCACTGGATATTTAATGGTTAGTAATTGTATATTTTTAAAATCTTATAGGATACATATTGCACGGCTAATAAATATGAATTTCTAGAATCTACAATGTAGATTTATCATAGCAGAAATTTAGTTAAAATAAAATTTTTAGAATTATTTTTTAAAATTACTACTTTTTTTAAATCTTTAAATTCTAAACTAAATTAACAATATTTGTTAACTTCAAGGTCGTTAATGTTCTCTTGACAGCATCATCAAAGCTGATTGAAGACACTTCGGAGAAAAATATGGCATCTAACAATTTTTCGTAAGCTTTATTTTTTTAATATTTTTGAAATTTTAATAAAATTTTTAAAAAAGAATTTGTATTATTTTTTATACTTTGTTCAGATCCGTAGACAAAATTTTTGCACGTTAAAGACAAATAAAATTCCTTCAAATAAACGGGAAATCAACTGAAATTATTCAGTTTAAAACATCTTTTCATTATTTATATCTTTTTAAACTTTTAATATATTTTCATTTTCATTTACAATTTTATTTATCTTTATTAAGTTCTCGACTATAGATTAATGTTTTCTATTTAACGCAACTCGTTGACCAATTGGCTAAAACTAAAAGACGATAAATAAAAAAGTTATTTATAGTAATAAAAGCTATTATTATTGAATAAATATTCGAGAACTTTATTCAATTAGCCACCTAAATTCAATCAAGTCCAGAGAAAAATATAAATATTTTTATCATTCATTCCCTATTAAGATAAATTTTTACAGTAAATTATTGTTTCTGGACAGGAGACTTTCCCGATTTGAGTGGGAAATTCCTGAACAATATGATCAGTTCTTAATCTGGCCATTTAAATTCTTTATTATTTATTGTTTGACATTTATGTAGATCAAGAATGCACAGATTTATTAAAACCAAGGGCCAAATAGATCCATCACTGTGACTTATCGGGGCACTTTACAGTGCATATTTGCAATTTTTTAAAAAACGCCTTATATATGCGTGTGCTTATGTATATTGTACGATTCTCAATTGTCAAAAATGTTTTACTTAATATAAATTATCTTGTAAGAATATTTAAAAGTATTTTTGAATTTTTAAAATAACATTTAAAGTTTATTTCTTGTAAAAAGTGTAAATGATAAGACTAAACTACTTGCAATGGAATAACGTGCTATGCACGTCAACCGCTACTTTGTTGGCTAACGAAGTCAGCAGAAAACTCCGAAAAGGTTTGATAAGATATACTTTTTTAGGGAAAATTGTACGTTTGAGTCTACCTGGATAATTTCAAAAATTAAAATAATTTCGAGTAATGTCACAATAAATAAAGGTTACGAAGCAAGTACTTAAACAAAGAACACTATACAAAAGTTTGGAAGTGATCTAAAGACAATAAAAGCGGATCTCTCTTCAAATATTAGAAGAAAAAAGACATCCATTAACATTTAATAAAAATGACCAAACAAAATATCAAATAAATGTTGTATATATTGATTTTTTTTCAATTTTGAATTTCTGTTTTTTAAACACAATAGGAGCCCGTTATAATTTTCTTTTCTGGGTCACTAAATTTCTGTGACCGGACCTGATGATGATGATACTCATTTGTGGTATTCAACGGGATAATAATTTTCCTACAATTTCTTTTTTTGCACCAACCTGAAATTATGTTTTAAAGTCTCAAATAGTATTTTATGGACATGCATAATTTCGATTTTTTCAATTGTAAGCAACTTAAAATATTTATTTAAAATAACTAATATTTTAAATCTTTCTATCGTTGATATTTTCCCCATTTAAATCAAAATATTGACCTATAATCTGAAAAGAAAAGAAAATAGAGGATAAGATTTAAAATCTAAAATATATTTTAAAATATATAAAGATCTAAACATATTTTTAAAGATAAAGTTTTATTTTTAAATATTTTTAAAGATATACAAGATTTGAAGGCTCATCATTAAAACAATGATTTATTTGGTTGTTATTATAGTAGTGGGATACAGGCCCTCTAGCTCAGAGGCCCTCAAGCTCACAAACCCCCCCCCGTAAAAAATTTTTTTTCGCGCTAAGTTTAAAAGTACAAATTTTTTAGAACAAAGACAATGACTCATTCAAGGCCATTGAAACAAAGACCATGACTCATAAAAAAACTTTCGAGGTCATTTAAACAAAGACCATGACTCACTCAAGGTCATTCGATGAGTCATCATAATTTTTCAAGGTCATTGAAAAGTAGGTCAGGGTCATTCAAAATTACTCAAGGTCATATTATTTTTAAAAATTTTTAAATTTTAATTTACTACTTATTTTTATAAGTAGTATAAATTTTGTAAATGTATTTTATTATTATTATTAATATTTCTATTATTTTTAATATTATTATTATTAATATTATTATTATTAATATTATTATTATTATTAATATTATTATTATTATTATTATTATTATTATTAATATTATTATTATTATTATTATTAATAATATTATTATTATTATTATTATTATTATTATTATTATGATTATTGTCAAGGTGATTGGATGACTCACCATAATTTTTCAAGGTCATTGAAAAGTAGGTCAGGGTCATTCAAAATTACTCAAGGTCATATTATTTTTAAAAATTTTTAAATTTTAATTTACTACTTATTTTTATAAGTAGTATAAATTTTGTAAATGTATTTTATTATTATTATTAATATTTCTATTATTATTAATATTATTATTATTAATATTATTATTATTAATATTATTATTATTATTATTATTATTATTATTATTATATTATTATTATTATTATTATTATTATTATTATTATTATTATTATTATTATTATTATTATTATTATTAATAATATTATTATTATTATTATTATTATTATTATTATGATTATTGTCAAGGTGATTGGATGACTCACCATAATTTTTCAAGGTCATTGAAAAGTAGGTCAAGGTCATTCAAAAGTAGGTCAAGGTCATTGAAAAGTAGGTCAAGGTCATTGAAAAGTATGTCAAAGTCATTCAAAATTTCTCAGGGTCATATTATTTTTAAACATTTTTAAATTTTAATTTACTACTTATAAACAATAAGTAGTATATATTTGTAAATTATTTTATTATTATTTTTTATAAATATTATTATTATTATTATTATTATTATTATTATTATAATTAATGTTTTTATTATTATTATTAATATTATTATTATTATTATTATTATTATTATTATTATTATTTTTATTACTATTGTCAAGGTTATTAGATGACTCATCATAATTTTTCAAGGTCATTGAAAAGTAGGTCAAGGTCATTCAAAATTTCTCAAGGTCATATTATTTTTAAACATTTTTAAATTTTAATTTACTACTTATTTTTAAAAGTAGTATATATTTTGTAAATTTATTTTATTATTATTTTTATTATTATTATTAATATTATTATTAATATTATTATTACTTTTTATTATTCTATTAATACTTATTAAAACTTTAATTATTATTAATATTAATACTTTTATTAATTTTATTATTATTATTTTTAATATACTTATTACTTATAAAATTTATTAAAATTTTTATTATTATTAATACTTTGAAAACTTTTTATAATATTATTATTATTATTATTATATTTATTATTATTATTTTTATTATTATTATTATTATTATTTTTAATAATATTATTATTATTATTAATGTATAAAACTTCTGTTATAAGGAAATAATTTTATTATTATTAATATTATTATTAATATGATTATTAATATTATTAATTAATATGATTACTTATTAATATTGTTTAATTATATTTATTTTTATTATTATTATAATTATTATTATTGTTTTTATTATTATTATTGTCAAGGTAATTGGATGAGTCTTAATTTTTTTTTCAAGGTCATTTAAAATTTCACAAGGTAGTATTTTTAAACATTTTTATATAAATTTACTACTTATTTTTATAAGTAATGTTTTAATGTTTTTTAATTTTAATTATTATTATTATAATTTTCTCAAAGTCATATATTTTTAGTCATTTTAAATATAAATTTACTACTTATTTTTATAAGTAATGTTTTAATATTTATTATTATTATTATTTTCAAGGATATTGGATGAGTCATAATATTATTTCAAGGTCATTTTTAAGTATGTCAAGGTCATTTAAAATTTCACAAGGTCTTAGTATTTTTAAATATTTTTATATAAATTTACTACTTATTTTTATGAGTAATGTTTTAATGTTTTTTAATTTTAATTTTATTATTATTATAATTTTCTCAAAGTCATAATATTTTTAGTCATTTTTAAATATAAGTTTACTACTTATTTTTATAAGTAATGTTTTAATATTTATTATTATTATTATTTTCAAGGTTATTGGATGAGTCATAATATTATTTCAAGGTCATTTAAAAGTAGGTCAATGTCATAGTATTTTTAAACATTTTTAATTTTAATATACTACTTATTTTTTATAAGTAGTGTTTTAATTTTCTTTAATTTTTATTCTATTAGTATTATTATTATTATTATTATTATCTTATAAGTAGTGTTTTAATGTTTTTTAATTTTAATTTTATTATTATTATTATTATTATTATTTTTATTATTATTATTGTTATTTTTATTATTATTAATAATATTACAAGTTTTTATTATTATTATTTTTATTATTATTTTATATAAATATTCAACAAATTATATAAAATTAATATTGAATAGAAAAAGTTTGTTCAATTGTGGTTCATAGTATACAGGGATAGAACAATTGTATATGTTTGTAAAAAGTTAAAGAAAAATTCTATATTTTTAAGAAAATATGTGCAAATAAATATCAAAACTAATTATGGCTCAAATGTGTGTGTTAAACCATCGATATGTTATAGTGTTTATGGAAAAACTTTAATGAAAATATGCGTTATTTTTCAACAATTTATGAAATATTTATTTTATGGCTAATAATGTGTATGTGTTAAATGATAAAAATAGTTCAATATTTATGTAAAGTTTGAGATTGTTAAGAAAAGTGTAAATAATTTATGATACACACGTGTTTTTTGATTGAAATATATGTGTTTGTTTTACCGATATAAGAAAAACTATGGACAATTTTTAAGAAAATACACGTAATTTATGATTATCATGGGATTAGAATTTGATTAAAGTTGTGAGAAAGTTGTTAAATTTAAGACCTTAAAATAAGACCTTCAGCAAATTGGTAAGAAAATAGTAGTTATTGAGTAATACTTATTAAAATTACCAAAGTTTTATAATTTTTGACAAGTCTTGATAGATCTTTAATAAAATTTGTTAGTACTTTAATTAAGAATTTTTAAAAAAAAAAAAAGTTTCAACACAGTAGCAAATCGTAAAGAAACTAGTACTTATCAGTTAATTAAATTAACTAAGTTGTAAAATAATTGAAAAAATTTTTAGATTTTCAAAAATTTTAAGATTGTTAGGTAATTGTTCTAGGTACTTGTTGAATAAAAATTAATGTATTTTATCAACAGCTCATAGTTTTTAATCGTACAATTTCTCTTCATTCCTGTAAATAATCGTAAATATTTAAATTATTCAGAAAATTGTCAATAACAACATAAGTAATGGGTAACATAAATTTTTTAAATACTAATCAATTTTAGTTTTTAATTAAATTACAAATATAATAATAAAATCAAATAAATACTTGAATGCATGAATCGAAAAATTTCTTAGAACTGAACACGTATCGTATATTTTATTCAGATTCCAATAATATCATTAAAATTAACCAAAATCTTATTGTTATATTTTGATAACCCTTAAGTCAATGAAAATGTATCGATTTCACTAAGTATCCATCTTTTGACATTGATATCCAACCGAATAAATCACCCTAAAAGTAAGATTCCCCCTCTTGACCTATCTTTTTCCCTTAAAATAATATAAAATTTACTCTCAACCAATCATTTCTCTTTAAATGACAATAATCACAGCTATATTCATTATTTTCATAAAAATCAACGACTTATATCGATATTCAACCGAATAAATTTCTTGAAATCCCCTTAAAATAAATTCATCTCTTGACCAATCTTTTACCATCAAATAACACTTTCTCCTACTTTACCATATTCATTATTATTATTTTTTTTTTATAAAAATCACCTATTAAATAACGATACTTAACCAACTTAACCCCTTAAAAATATCAACAAATCTGTTCTTAATCGATTATTTCCCCTTAAAAGATCATAAATTCTCTTCTTAGCCAATTGTTTCCCCCTAAAATAAAATTTACTCTCAACCAATCATTTCTCTTTAAACGACAATATTCCAAACTATATTCAATATTTTTCATAAAAATCACCGACATATCGATATTCAACTGAATAAATTTCTTGAAATCCCCTTAAAATAAAATTCATCTCTTGACCAATCAAATTACCTTAAGATTATCATAAATTCTCCTCTTAACCTATCATTTCTCTTTAAATGACAATAACCCCACCTATATTCATTATTTTCATAAAAATCACCGACTTATTTTTCGATTCATGCATTCAAGTATTTATTTGATTTTATTATTATATTTGTAATTTAATTAAAAACTAAAATTGATTAGTATTTAAAAAATTTATGTTACCCATTACTTATGTTGTTATTGACAATTTTCTGAATAATTTAAATATTTACGATTATTTACAGGAATGAAGAGAAATTGTACGATTAAAAACTATGAGCTGTTGATAAAATACATTAATTTTTATTCAACAAGTACCTAGAACAATTACCTAACAATCTTAAAATTTTTGAAAATCTAAAAATTTTTTCAATTATTTTACAACTTAGTTAATTTAATTAACTGATAAGTACTAGTTTCTTTACGATTTGCTACTGTGTTGAAACTTTTTTTTTTTTTAAAAATTCTTAATTAAAGTACTAACAAATTTTATTAAAGATCTATCAAGACTTGTCAAA
>CM039680.1:89972054-90019625 GCA_022537955.1 Schmidtea mediterranea
TGAAATAATCCCTTGCTGCAAAGTATTATTATATTGATGAAAAAATTTTCGACAATCAAATAATCATATTCATTTTCCTGCAGAATATCAGTTTTCAAAAAATTTAAATATTTTTTTTTGTTTTTTGATTGGTTTAAATTTTTTTTTAAATAAGATTTTTTACATATTATCAAATTTCAAATTTTAAATAACTTTTTTTTAAAATTTTTATATAAAATTCAGAGGAAAATAGCATAATGTTTCTGAATTTTTAAAGGCTTATGAAAAGTATATAAAAAGCTTTCCTCCTTTTACAAAGAAAATACCCTTCAATAACTTTCTATGAACAACTTCAAGACATAAACACAAATTTACTCTGATTTTTATTCCTAAAAGTAAGAAATGCATAGACATAAATTATATATATATTTCATGTTTAACACTTAAATGCCCGACTTTATAGTTTGTGAGTTGAAATCAATCATAAGTATGCACTAGAATTATATTTATGTTTAAAAAATTTTATTTAATTTTAAAAATAGAAATTTCAAATTATTTCATGATAAATGATATATTTTAAGAGATGCGGAAATTACAAAGGTAATAAGAATGATTTTGCTTTAAGAGTGAAATTCTAAGTTCTTATTCATTAAAAGTTTACTTAAATTTGAATTATAGGTTTGGATTAATACTGAATATTAAAACAAGACCAATCATTTTCATATGATAATTTGACCGAATACATCGTATATAAACGCCATATAATTACAGTTACAAATCTTATTAACTTTATTCTAAAGTTTAATTTTAACTTGCTATAATAATTTGTAAAAATTTGATATTTAATTTCAGATAAATTATACGAAGAGTACAATAGAAATCGAGGTGAACATGGAGGACAAGAGACCCCTATAATCAAATCAGTAATCTATAATATTTTCTCCTACATGCAATGTAAATTCTATGGGTGTTTTTGTAGAATCTTTCAGAGATTGAAGTCAATTTACCCTATCCTTCCAAGTTTTCCTCGTCGGGAAAAATGAAAATCAAATCCCCGCTTCTTGCCTCCAAGAACTGGAAATTAGATAAAAAAAATCAACTTATTAATCCAAATATTAAAAATTCGTTTAATTCTGATCAATGTTCAGCTCAGTTTGTTTACCCAGCTGGGCAGCAGACTTCTCCAAGTATCATCACACTTCCTCCTGAAATGTTCTTTTCAATTTCCCATCCTCTTAGTTCTTGTAAACTCCAAAAGGTCAGAAAAACTCTATTTTATTCATTACCATCTATTTTTACTTTTGAAATGGAAGTTGTTTTTATTTTAACTGGTTCTATATATGTTAGATCAAGGGTTGGCAATCTTTACCATGCTACGGGTCACATTAAATTTTAGATTTTCCTCAATTTTATATTCAAATCTCCCTACCCATCTGACTTTATGATATTATTTTACATTATGTTCTCCACCGTTTAGTTTTTTATAAATGATAATATTGATTTAAACAATATATATATATATATATATATATATATATATGTATATATTTTTATTTTCAATTATCATCAAAATAAATTTCGAATCTGGAGAGTTTCAGACCTAGTAACGTACATTTATCATAATATTTTATACATTTTACTCATTGAAAGTGATTTTATAATGTGTTATGTTCTGTTTTTCGAATATTGAATAATATCATTTTTGCCTGTTTCAAGTATTTTATTCCGATAAGCTCCTTTATTTCAATAAGAATTTCACACCATAATGGAAAATTCTGCTTTTCAGTTATATTCTCCGAGATAAGCATCATCTGGTTTCCTAAATCTCACAACCCTATCTGGGGTCTGTAATGAAACATTACTTAACTTAAAGTATCTTCATATTTCTCTCTAAGGAATATTATGGGTTATTTTAGGTGACAAATATTCAACGAATACCTTGTGCCATCGGTAGGTATCTAAAATTCACGTATGTTAAAAAATATGAAATTCTTAAATTTATTGTAAGATTTAAAATGTCTATAATTTCAATTTGCTAATCTTCTCACTGAAACTATTTTTACTTATTGTTGTCTTTTTGGTACTGTTGACCTTTGGTCTGGGGTTATTTCCGCAAACCGAATTGTGAGAAAACAATAAAAATATAAATAAAATAGTAAAAAATAATCATTCTACTTTTTCAAAATTTACAGTTTAGAGTAAATTTCTTATAAATTTCTTAGAATCGAATCATAATCATTTATCAACACAACAATTTTTAATATTTTTTGATCAATATTTTTAAAAATGAACTTGCTATGGAATAAAAATTTTATATTTTAAGTGTATATTGTGCAATGTCTTTGTACAATTAAGAATAAAAAATATTAATTTCTTAATAAAAAAAATTTTTTGATAAATTAATTTTCAGAAGGTCTTAGGTAACCCACAATTTGGAAACCACTTCACTGGATATTTAATGGTTAGTAATTGTATATTTTTAAAATCTTATAGGATAAATATTGCACGGCTAATAAATATGAATTTCTAGAATCTACAATGTAGATTTATCATAGCAGAAATTTTAGTTAAAATAAAATTTTTAGAATTATTTTTTAAAATTACTACTTTTTCTACTACTTTAATAGCATTACGATTTCTGAGGTGACTTTATTTAGAATTAATTCTAAATTTTTTATTGTTTTAACTATTATTTCATTTAAATCATTTACAGGATTTCCAATCAGTTCCACAAACAAAGGTTCACTTATTATTGCTGGAATAAATGCCCCACTTCATTGAAGACAGATTTGACGTTAGTGATGAAGAGTGTTTTGTGAGAGCACGTTGTATATAATGTTCATTTTTTGCTCTGAAATTAAAAGTTTCTTTTTAATTTTTCAAAATCTAAAGCGCACATGTGTGCGCTTTCCTTGCTGAATTAAACAAATGTAAACTATTCTCAATGAAGCGAGACCACTCATATACATTAAAACTATTAAAAAATTTAACAATAGATATTTTAAAATTTTCAACATCCTCAACATCCTCAGTTGGGATTTAATATTGTTTTTTCCAATTAAATCAGTGATGCAAAGCCAAAACTATGACTTTGTCATGACTGTTAAAAAACTACAGGATAAAGAAAGGAAAGCGTGACTGACATGCGGATTATCTTGAGTATATGTTTGAAATAAGTATATGTAAGGTGTAATATGTCAAACCATTTAGATAATTTATATATTAAAACTCATATTTTAAAATTTGCCTTTCAGAATAATTCAGGTGAACAAACTTCTACGTATAGCATCAACAATCTATATGCAGTTTCACGTAATGATCCCCATAATTCACCGTCTTCAAAATCCTCAACAGACGCAGATTCAGCTTCGAATTCGCATTTCAGAAAATTTCAGTCAGTCCGAAGAGGATTTGGCTCAGAAAGTGACATTGTCGACTCGTCAGATAAAATAAAACGCAGCAAAAGTACATCGAAATCAAAGAAAGCCTTTCAAGACTCTGTTTTAACACAAAATGAGGAGAATCCCCCACTCGGTCCAACCGACGAATATACTTGTTGCAAATGGATCAAAAATTTGGGCCTCGAAAGGTTTCATAATACTATTTTTAACTTATAATATTTCATTGTAATATTTGGCTTGAAAATATTTTCAAATTTTAAGAAAAGTTTAAGAAAAATAAATTAATATATTAATTTAAGTTAAATAGAGTTTAATTAATGATTTTTGTCATATATACCATGATTTTCGTGTGTTTATTTTGATGCGTTAAAACAATTTTTTTTGTTAATTTAAAATGCATTTTTTCTAATTTTTCATTTTTTTGTTGTTGATTTTCGATTTATAAGTAATTAAATTTTATTTTATTTTTTCCTAAACGTTGATGTTTTTTTGCTAATTTTGGTGGTTTTCAATTAAATTTGGTTATTTATGCATTTTTAATTCGTTTTATAATTTATTTTAGGTTTTTATTATTTTTTAATATAATTTTTAATCGGTTAATTTTTTTGGAAGCTCTTTCGTTATTTTTATGAGTCATCCATTGTTGATATTTATTGGTACGGCTCAAAATTTGATTTAAGTTACCGTGCTGGACAAACAAAAATCAGGATTCATCTCAGTTTTTGAGCAACACAATACTTTTATTCAGTAACTAGTAGTGGGATAGCGGCCCTCTAGCTCACATACCCCCGGCAAATTTTTTTTCTTTCTAAGTTTAAAAGTACAAATTTTTGTATAACAAAGACAATGACTCATCGAAAAATTTTCAAGGTAATTTAAAAAAAGACCATGACTCATTCAAGGTCATTGGATGACTCATCATATTTTCTTAAGGTAATTTAAACAAAGACCATGACCCATCAAAATTTTCTCAAGGTCATTGGATGTGTCATCAAAATTTTTCAAGGTCACTTAAACAAAGACCATGACTCATTCAAGGTCATTGGATGACTCGTCATATTTCTTCAAGGTCATTCAAAAGAAGGTCAAGGTCATTCAAAGGTAGGTCAAGGTCATTGGATGACTCATCAAATTTCCTCAAGGTCATATTATTTTTAAACATTTTTAAATTTTAATTTACTACATATTTTTATAAGTAGTATATATTTTGTAAATTTATTTTATTATTATTATTTTTATTATTATTATTATTATTATTAATAAAATTAATTTTATTATTATTATTATTATTATTATTATTACTATTAATATTTTTATTATTATTATCATTATTAATATTATTATTATTATTATTATTATTAATAGTATTATTATTATTATTATTATTATTATTATTATTATTATTATTATTATTATTATTATTGTTATTATTATTATTATTATTACTATTATTATTATTAATATTTTTTTTATTCTTATTCTTATTATTATTATTAATAGTATTATTTTTATTATTATTATTATTTTTATTATTATTATTGTTTTTATTATTATTATTATTTTTATTATTATTATTGTTTTTATTATTATTATTATTATTATTATTATTATTATTGTTATTATTATTATTGTTATTATTATATTTATTATCATGATTATTATTATTATTATTATTATTATTAATATTTTATTATTAATATTATAATTATAAGGTCACGTTTTATTATTATTATTATTTTTTCTTCTTCTTATTATTTTTTGATTATTATTGTCAAGGTCATTGGATGACTCATAATAATTTTTCAAGGTCATTCAAAAGTAGGTCAAGGTCATTGGATGACTCATCATATTTCTTCAAGGTCATTCAAAAGTAGGTCAAGGTCATTCAAAGGTAGGTCAAGGTCATTGGATGACTCATCAAATTTCCTCAAGGTCATATTATTTTTAAACATTTTTATATTTTAATTTACTACATATTTTTATAAGTAGTATATATTTTGTAAATTTATTTTATTATTATTATTTTTATTATTATTATTATTATTATTATTAATATAATTAATTTTATTATTATTATTATTATTATTATTATTACTATTAATATTTTTATTATTATTATTATTATTATTATTAATAGTATTATTATTATTATTATTATTATTATTATTATTATTATTTTTATTGTTATTATTATTATTATTATTATTACTTTTATTATTATTAATATTTTTTTTATTCTTATTCTTCTTATTATTATTAATAGTATTATTTTTATTATTATTATTATTTTTATTATTATTATTGTTTTTATTATTATTATTATTTTTATTATTATTATTGTTTTTATTATTATTATTATTATTATTATTATTATTGTTATTATTATTATTGTTATTATTATATTTTTTATCATGATTATTATTATTATTATTATTATTATTAATATTTTATTATTAATATTATAATTATAAGTTCACGTTTTATTATTATTATTATTTTTTCTTATTATTATTATTTTTTGATTATTATTGTCAAGGTCATTGGATGACTCATAATAATTTTTCAAGGTCATTCAAAAGTAGGTCAAGGTCATTGGATGACTTATCATATTTTTTCAAGGTCACTCAAAAATTTTCAAGGTCATAGTATTTTTAAACATTTTTAAATATAAATTTACTACTTTTTTTTTTAAGTAGTATATATTTGTAAATTAATTTTATTATTAATATTATTATTACTTTTTTTTATTCTATTATTACTTATAAAATCTTTTATTATTGTTACTTATAAAATTTTTTATTATTATTATTATTATTATTAAGTAGGGGAAAAAATTATTTGATGGGAAAATATTGGTCAAGAGTGGAATTTATTTTAGTGAAAATAGTCGATTAAGATCAGGTTTGTTGTCAATTTTAAGAGGGTGAGTTGAATAAATAATGTTATTTTAAGGGGATTTCAAGAAATTTATTCGGTTGAATATTGATATGAGTCGGTGATTTTTATGAAAATAATGAATATAGCTGGGAATATTGTCATTTAAAGAGAAATGATTGGTTGAGAGTAAATTTTATATTATTTTAGGGTGAAACGATAGGTCAAGAGGGGGCATTTATGATATTTTTATGGTGATTTATTCGGTTGGATATCAATGTCAAAAGATGGATACTTAGTGAAATCGATACATTTTCATTGACTTAAGGGTTTAACACACACATTTGAGCCATAATTAGTTTTGATATTTATTTGCACATTTTCTTAAAAATATAGAATTTTTCTTTAACTTTTTACAAACATTTACAAATGTTCTATCCCTGTCTACTATGAACCACAATTGAACAAACTTTTTCAATTCAATATTAATTTTATATACTTTGTTGAAAATTTATATAAACTAATAATGAAAATTATAATAATAAAAACTTGTAATCATAATTTTAGTGAAAATAATAATAATAATAAAAATAATAATAATATTAGAATAAAAATTAAAAAACAATTAAACATTACTTATAAAAATAAGTAGTATATTAAAATTTAAAATGTTTAAAAATACTATGACCTTAACCTACTTTTAAATGACCTTGAAAAATATTACGAATCATCCAATGACCTTGAAAATAATAATAATAAAATTAAAAAATATTAAAACATTACTTATAAAAATAAGATGTAAATTATATTAACTTGTAATAATAATAGTAAATATTATAATAAAAATAATAATAAAATAATAATATTTAAAACAATACTTATAAAAATAAGTAGTAAATTTATAATAAAAAATGTTTAAAAATACTATGACCTAGAGAAAATTATAATAATAATAAAATTAAAATTAAAAAATATTAAAGCATTACTTATAAAAATAAGTATTAAATTATATTAACTTGTAACAATATTAGTAAAAATAATAATAATAAATAATAATATTTAAAAACTACTTATAAAAATAAGTATTAAATTTATATTAAAAAATGTTTAATAATACAATGACCTTGTGAAAATTTGAATGACCCTGAAAAAATATGATGAGTCATCCAATGACCTTGACAATAATAATAATAATAAATAATAATAATAGAAGTAAGTAATCATACTAATTAATCATATTATTAATTATATTAATAATAATAAGTAATAACAATAATAATAATAAAAATAATAATAATAATAAGTAATCACACTATTTATTCATATAATTAATAATAATAATAATAATATTAATAAAAATAATAATAATATTAATAATAATAATAATAATAATAATAATAATAATAATAATAATAAAAGATTTTATAAGTAATAATAGAATAATAAAAAGTAATACTAATATTAATAATAAAATAAATTTACAAATATATACTACTTATAAAAATAAGTAGTAAAGTTATATTTAAAAATGTTTAAAAATACAATGACCTTGAAAATTTTTGAGTGACCTTGAAAAAATGTGATGAGTCATGGTCTTTGTTTAAATTACCTTGAAAATTTTTTGATGAGTCATTGTCTTTGTTCTACAAAAACTTGTACTTTTAAACTTAGAAAAAAATAATTTTTGCTGGGGGGGTATGTGAGCTAGATGGTCTCTGAGCTAGAGGGCCACTATCCCACTACTGTAACTGTTTATTTATTTTCTGTGTAAAAACTGAATGCGTTTATAAATAATGTGAGGTAGTGAAAGGATTAAATTTCTGATCAAATTATTTTGTAATGAATTAACTTGTGAATACAGATTGTCAAATTATTACGATTACTTTTTTTATGTTTTATATCAATTATTATTAATATTATGATTTGCAGAATATGGGATACCTTATTCAAAGAAGGTTTTGATAGTTTCTTAGCACTGTCACTGGCTTCAAATGAGGAGCTACTTTTGCTATGCGACAATAACATTGAAGATTTGGATTGCTTGAAAACGAATCTGGATTCATTAAATATACCTTTTTTAAAAAAATTGAATTTTTCGGTAATATTATAATTTCAATATTTTCATATTAGATTTTAATAAATATGAATAATATTTATGATTTTGTTTATTTTTAGTTCTTTCAGACTACAATCAATATTAATTAGAAAGCATAATTATAACCTGTTGACTCTAAAAAACTAAATTGTAAATGAAAAAAATATCAAAAGTTAAGAAAAAAGATTTAACTTATACTGATTTATGTCCAGTCATAAATGTTAACATAACCACTGGATTTACAAAGCTTTTTTTAATTTCGGATTTACAGTATTTAAAAATCACATTCCAATTTACTAATTAAATAACTGTTAGAATTAATTACCAATGAATTACATTAATTAATTAATTAATTTCATTAACATTTAAAAAACCATAATCATCACTGGCGTTAGCTATCGGCAATATAATATGCATTTTTCAGGCGTTGGTAAATTTCCGGTAAAATTATGAAAATCTAATGAACCACTCACAGTGGCATTGTGTGTGTCAGGTTTTCAGAAGGAGCCACGTGAGAACAATCTATGCTGAAAGAAAGAAGATTCTTTCATATTTTGAATATATAAGGGGAAGTCCATTAATTATGCCACCAGTATTTAGGCAATTTTTAACCTCCCCTTTGTCAGCAAATGTCAAACTTCCATGATTCTTAGTTAGCTGCCTTTCGGGTCTTCAATTTATTGTACATCAGGATTCTCTACACTATTTTGAAATAAAGTTTCTTTCCTATTTTTTCTAAATATCTTCAGCTTTTCTTAGTCATATTTTTTCTTTTCAGTTTTTCAACTTTTAGTTTCTTTTTTTATAGCTCCTTTTCCTGGTCAAAACTTAAAATACCATTGCTCTTTTTGCGTCATATTACATATTGCAATATATTGCATTCAACCTGCTAGTTAAACGAATTTCTGTATTAATTTTACGGCCCTCAGACAAATACCGTCATTTAGAAATCAAGATCTAGCGTATAAATATAGTATAAATATTTAAAATAAAATAAAATAATTGAATAATTTTAAAAAAGTTGATGAATTCAAAATAAAAGTTAATATTAATTAAATAATTAGTTGCAGTGTGAGCAGGGGCGGAATGCGACAGATTAGCCTAGAGTGCAAATACTCTAGCACCGCTCCTGACAACTGATGACAGTTTGGTTTATCCATTCTTGATGTAATAAAAAATGAAAATAACTTATTTAAAATATTCTTTTATTTTAAATATTTTTAAACATTTTATATTTTAAATATAATATCATTTAATGAATTTAATAAATTAAATTACCAATATTTTTAATATTGTTATTTTTTTCACTTGAAAAAGGCTGTACCAAATAAAACACCGATTTTACTACTGATTCATAGTCAAATATTGGAATGAAAAGAAATCAGAGGTGAAAACCAAAAGAGGTTCTTATAATAATAATATTAATATAAATTTAAAACATTGTAATCTTCATAATGATTTTTATTGGGTGTTCGGATGATTTTCCCCCGTTCGGCGTTCCGTACCCTGCATCTTATTTATTTATTATTTTATTTCATTTATTGCAAATGAAATACTAAAAATCAATACCCCTATAGTAATTAAATTACAGCAAGGAATTATTAAATTACTATTATTAAATTACTACAAAAATATAATTAATTATAGTAATTCATTTTAATTATCCTTATTAATTTTACAATGTTTGAAATTATGCATCAAAAACAAAATGAACAATTTTTATGTAAAACTTAATTAACCCTTTGACGTCGCCACGCGGTTTTAGTTTTTGTGCTCGCTGTGCTCATTGATTTCAGTGGTTGCGTATTTATTCGCATAGAGCAGTTATTTATCATTTTTAAGTTGAAGAATCACAGATTATGTATTTATATGAATATGATGTAATATTTATTAAAAATATTTAAAAAAGCTTAAAATAAATTGTAGACAATTAATGTAAATATTCACTTAAAACTAGTATTCCTATACGTACTTCACAGAATGCTAAAGGCAACTATTTGTATATGTATGACTATGTCAATTTTGGTTGGAACACGCTTACAGATGTTTAATCTTGAATAATACTCATCGAATATAGTCGAATTGAGCAATAAACTAAATAAATACAAGACGCGAAAATACTTGTTTAGAGCGTATGGAGAACATGTTTTGTGGACGAACATATACGTCCAGAGTAGTCAAAAGGTTAAAACTAGACCAAAACTAGACTATATCGGGCTGCATTTCTGTCTTTGCTTATATCACAGAACTGTCTAGACCGACAATGATCATAAATAAAATTCTTTACAATTTAATTCAGAATAAAAGGTTTCTCAGATAAATAAAATCTTGCGCAATAAATAAATCCGTTACTTAAATAAAAAAAAAACATTGATTATATGTAATTCTATTTATTTTAATTATTAACTACTCATGACTAAATCTGAAATAAAAAAAATCAGCTATCATACGATATTGGAGGGATAATATGTAAAATATGACATAGGTTAATCTGATTCAACGAATCTTAAGGAATTGGAACTTAAAAGGCCAATTCACAAAAGATTTGATCCATAAAACAAAGAAAATCAATGCCAAAATCCAAAAATTTATAAAAAGTATGTTATGTGCCTATGTCTCTGTAACGCTGAAAGTAGAAATTCTAAGAGTAAAGATGTTGCGGTCTAAATATCCACAATATCCATAAAAGTGTTAAACTATTCGTTCATAAGAGTTAAAATAACCAAGCAGGCGCGGAATACAGAATCGAATACTGAGTGTATATATGGCTATGCCACATATCATCTGTCATTGGACAGGAGGGCAAAGTTATGTTTATTGACCAGATCAACGTTAACTTCTCTCCGCAAATACCATATGGAATAATCAATCGAGGGAAATTTCCTCGAAAAAGCATAAAAATTCGCTCTAGGAATTATTAAGTGATCCAGTAATTTTATATTGCTTAACATTTTTTAGTTGATGATATTTCTCTAATTTTAATCATTCTTAAAAATCTAGTAGCTCTGATTAGGAATGGCCCACCGTAACCGGCGTTGTGGTTAACGTATTAATTAAAAATTAATTTTATATATAATTTAAATATAACGTGTAACATAATATTTTGTATTCTAATGATAATTAATTAAATTTATTCATTAATTCAGAACAAAATATCAGATTTTCTCTTTCAACTTGGTCTTGAGTGTTACATTAATAACTTCAATAAAAATGGTTACATTTATGTCCATCAAACCATCGGGTTTGAGGAGACTGATCTCAATAAATTGCAAATTTACAAAATAGGTGGGGAAGTATTTTATTTAGAAAAATGTGTAATTGGAAGAACTATTATTCTAGGCCATCGGAAACTCATATTGAAAAGCTTGTCTATTCTTAACAATAATAAAATCAACATTAATAATGAATGCAATACTAGTCAAACATCAAATGGTTTAATTCCAAAAAATGCTTCACCAAGGATGAATATTTATGGTAAAGTATATTCCCCAAACCTTTTAACGATTCCGATGTTTAGATGAACTGAAATACTTTGTGGACATTCAAAATTCACCCATATTTAAAAATGAGGATGAAAACGAAAACTTGATTGAAGATTTAGAAATTAAAGAAAACGGTTTTGAATCATCAAGAAAAGATGCTAATGAAACAAATCACAGTTCAATAATTTTGTCCAAAAAACCTCCTCCGCCTATTCCTTTTAGGACAAGCTCTTTCATGAATATTATAAATACTGACAATATAACTCTTCAGGATATTATAAGTCCGTCAGATTCAGAAAAAAAGAAAATTCTAAACAAGTACGTTTTAAATTGTGTTTTTATAACATTTTAAAATTATTTAAATATGATACAAATATTATAATTTTTTTTATTTGTTTCAAAACACTGTTACAAAATTTGAATCCTACTGATTTCTGTTTGGGGTAAATGCATAGTGACAACCATCTTCAAGCCTTCAACCTTTAAATGCCAGATTCACAAATTTGAACTTTTACATTTCAGAAATATTAAGAAATTTACAGTTAGTTTTACAATAACTCTTAAGTACCTTGAAAGAGATTAATTAAAAATTAATTTTCATCTATTTGTGTGACCTTGAAATTAATAGTGTTAAGTTACAATTCGGTTATGCTAATTTTATATTTTTATTATTATTAAATATTTAAACCCATACACGATTTTATGCACTGTACACGCATTTTTTGTCCCTAGTTTATATATTCGTCATAAATTAAGTTTTTTTTTGCACGTCATATCGGGTTTATACATTTCATATGAATAGATTTTACATTCTGCACAACAAATAATGACATTTGTTGAAAAAATGAAAGTAAATCTTTATATGTTTAGTTTACATTAATAACAGCTTATAAAAGATTAAAGAGTAGTACTTATAACCAAAATTAAACAAAACTACCTAACACAATCAACAATACTGTAAAGAAACCTTAAAAGTTTTTATCCTATATAATTATCAAATATAATTACAATTTGCTAGAAATATTACATTTATTCATAATAAAACAAATTAGTTAACATAATTTACTGTTTGATATGATAAAAACCATTTTTGAAAACCATATTTCTTTAGAAAGGAGCCTTATAAGATTTTTTTAGTCATATGCAATAAATATATATACAAAATCAATAAAACCGCCAAATTTATTTTAAAATCCCGTCTCCGAAATCTTTTTATGCGTACGCCCATGTCGCACGGTGCTTATTTATGGCAGCGACGGACTTACCAATTTGCAGCCCCTTGGCAAGGTTTGTATGCCACTTGACGGGCTTTGTATATATTAGTTTAAGTTATTTGGAATATGAAATAAATATTTCTCAGATCATTAGATCATATAATAAGTCCCTGAATTGACGTTTTTAGTATAATTAATTAACTTTCCATTCACATTTTATGAATCATAAATTTAGTAAAATTCATGTAAAATATCAGTTAAGCAAATTATAATACTTGTAATCGTAAAAAATTTGTTACAAAATCTAAATTACAAATTTTATTAAAATTGAAAGAAAACGCCAATAAAATACTATTAGTACGATATATTTCATCAGTTTAACTGTCATCTTCAGGCACCATAAACCAACACAATGTTATGGATTATTTATTTGAACAAATTATTTTTTTTATTAATTAAATATTCTAATTAAATTAAATATTTTAATTAAACATTTCAATAAATAAATATTTAAAAATTTTAAATTTTTTTATAAATATTAAACCTTTTAACAATATTCAAAATATTTTTCTTAGCTAAGTTTTTTAAAGTCATAAAATCCCTAATATTCTGCTTTTTGTTATTATCGATATACTCCATCGTAATTGGACTTAACGAGCTCTTCACATACCATTTTATGTCTTTCATCGATCCGGATATATGAAAATATAAAAGTTCAATTTTCGCACACTACTTTGTTTCATCCTAGCGATTCTTAATACAGTGATTTGAACAAATTTCAAAATACGTTCTTCTTCATCAGTCAAAACTATTTTACTCAAATTTATCACAGTATTCTCCACACTAAATTAAGAAATCCCAAATACTTTCCTCACATTAATCAATTTTTAAATATGAGCATCGTCTTTAGATTTTATTTGCACAATCGAATTTTTGATACACCATTCAAAACATATTTGTAAACAAAACTCATTCGTAGCATTATTTAAGATTAATCCAATATTTGTTAGATTTTTATCAATGAAAGTTCTCTTTATCTTCTCTGATTCCTACATTCTTCTTAACGTTCTTCTATTGAACATCTTTATTGGAAAGACAAACACTTTGTTTCATTTTAAAAATGAAAGAATAAATCATCTCTTCTTCTAAACAAGTCTCAAGAAAACTAATGTCTAATTCCTTTCTTTTTTGTGTTTTATTGGCGTTTTCTTTTAATTAAATCGTTGACAAATTTATTTAATTATTTATTTATTAAAATAATAAATTTCTTTAGACCTATTCCTGTTGATCAACACTCAACAGATCCTTCATGTCTTGATGACCTTGTCAATCTTCTGCAAAATTTAGGAAAGGAATTGGAAAACGAGCTAAATTCTGTTTCTGTTTAAAATGTTAATTAAAATTAATTTATTGAAAATTTTGTTGTAAAAAATTGATTTTTTAAAACATTTTTAAAAAAAAATTTCAAATAACTTTATAGCGTTTTTTTGTAAAAATTAGTAGAATAATAATATTATCATTAATAATTGAAATATCAAGTTTTTTGTCATCAGTACAAGTCATTTGGACTGGTGTCGGTAGAAATAAGTATAGCAAAAAAATTTTCACTTTTGAAATTTATTTGCAAAAAAATAACTCATAAAATTTATTATCACTAAATATCTAGAAAAGTCATACAAGTGTTTGAAAAAGATATTATTTGTAATTATATAATTTTCTAGCGAGAAAATTAAAACCTGTCATTGTGATTGGCTTGGTTGTAGTTATTGTGATTATTTCCAAATATTTGCACAACATTCCGTTATTATTTTATGAAAACTTTCTTATTGTTTTTATTGATTGCTTTAACAATTTTATTTCGTCCAATTCCGGACCTGTGAAAAGTTTGTGATGCCACTTTTCGGCTCTCTGTCCATGCTATGAATAAATTTGATTTTAGAGTGGAATGTAGTGATGAAATTCCTAAACAATTTAGATAAAATGATCAAATTAATCAACTTTAACTATTGTGATATAATTGTAGTTGGATAATTGATTTCTAATTGATTTAATATAAACCCTTAGGGTGGTTGACTTCCTGAATGTTTGATTGATTATTTCGATTGTCTCGGTCATCGGATTACGCCATTGTTTATTATTTATCCCAATGATCCAGGTGCTGGAATCACACATGTGGTATATATATTTTCTGCCTTTTATAAATAAACTCTTCAGACATATTATTATTTTAATCTTTTTATATGTCGATCACGATATCAACAGTAGAATTACTACCAATTTTCCTACAGCCGAAGATATATTAAATTGGAGATGATCTGGATGAATTTATGAAGAAATTTAAATCCAATTTTTAAATAATTCAGTTGGACAACAGCCAAAGTAAAGTGATTTTTCGAGCATATTTATATGGAAATTGTCGCAAAAAATATTACAAAATTCTTGGTGAAGAAGATTATTTAAATAGGCAATTAGCTTTTGAAGAAAATCAAGATTTAGCTAAGGATCTGGAAAACCTACACAACTTTCGAAAGACAGATGATGATGCAGAAACTTATATCAACAAAATCGAAAAGGTATCCAGAAGATCTTGATGAACAAATTACCAATGTCAAGTTGGCATCTTTCTTTCTAAAACATTGCATTAACAAATCAGAAGAAAAACGTGAAATAAAACGTTAAGAAATTAATGATGATATTTTAAAGAAAAGTTAATGAATAAGAATCGAAACATGATGAAGAAAAAGAACAGAAAAGTCTAAAGCCAAATAAACATATCAAAAGGATATTGCAGAAAATAATTAAAGATAAACACAAGTAGCAGTGTTCAAAAATAGCTCCAATACTTCTGTTTTAAAAAATGGCCAATACAACATTTATGGAAAAAGTTATAGTTTTGGAAATAAAATGAAATTATTAGGAAAACCGAATTCCAAAAAACCATGAGATCGATTTCAATAAAGAAGAAATTTCAATAAAAATTTAAATTGCAGAAAACAAATTCGAACCAGTTTTCAAACATTTTTATATGCCTGTTATATCCCCAACAATTTAAACCAACAAAAAATTAGAGTAAAAGTCGTTTTCCAATTCTGAAAAAGTCGAACGACTAATAAGTAAGTTTATTTAAATTATTATCCAATGAATTTTTAAAAAATAAAATCAATTAAAATAATGTCGCAATTTGAATTGAATGTATTTTTTGAATTTATTTTTATTTGTTTTTTTTTATTTGATATATTTCTCGATCACTTTTGATTCTCTACATGCTTGCATTTTAAAAATTTACAAATATCTGAAAAGGTTCGTCAAACACAAGTCATTCTGAACGCTAATTTTTAAATATTTATAGTCTTGTATATTTATCAATTTTTAATTGTTTTAATATTCTTTGATATATTTCTCGTTAGACCTTGATTCTCTATATGCTAGAATTTTAAAAATTGCGAATATCTCAACAGGTTCGTCAAACCAATTCATCCTGAACGCTAATTACATCAATGATAATAGTAATAATAATAAATTAACATCAAAAATTCAAAATTTCAATTTATTTTATGAAATTGAAATTTTTCTATCTATAATAATATCTTCGATAAATTCTTCATACAAAGTGTTTATATTATATGTTCGATAAAGTTAAAGATTGACTGATTCAAATGATACGAATTCCATATTAGTATTCGAATCTATATACATTGTTTTTAAACCAATTACATTGTTTCTTTTAAAAAAGAGATTAAAAATTTTATACACCAAACTCCACTAAGATACTTTCTCTATTGATATAAAGATATATAGTTAACAAGACTCAGAACGGAAAAGTATGATAAATGATATTGTTGGGCCAGCACACAAATAGCCTTGAGAATTGTTTAAATGCATCAGTAATACAGCACGAAAACCCAGCACCAAGATAACTTAAAATATAATATACAACACCAATTAAACATTTTAAAATCTGAGAGAATATAAATAAATATAAAATCAAAAACATAAAAAGTAAAATAAAATAAATACAAAATGCACCAAGAACCGCACGAAATTTACATAAAAAATAACATAATAACAAGAAAAATTCGACCGTAAAATGACCATTTATATAAAATTAAAAATTAATGAATTAAATGAATAAAAAATAAAATATTTTTGGATGAATAAATTTAATTAAAAATGTTAAAAATAAATTACCAATTTAAATTAAGAAATAAATAAAAATTTAATGTAGATAACATAAATAATTTCAAAGTCGAATTTTGTTTAATCGCAGTAAAACTAACACGCAAGGTTAAGGCCAAATTATAGGTATAAATACCGATGTGTTTTCACAAATTTTCAGTCTTATTTTTCGGAGAAAAAATTTCATTACAGAACTGTATAACTGGTTGTATAACTGGTTGAGAGCCGTGCATTCAGGCAATTAACACGGGTAAGTGTTTTGCCTGAACACGATCACTCTCAACTGGTGCAATATTATTAATTGATTTTTTCGAAGGGAATTGATGGGTAATTTTTCAATTGAATTTATGGATGACTTTTCAGATCGAATTTATGGATGATTTTTGTTTTTCAAATTGAATTTATGGATAATTTTGTTTTTCCAATTGAATTTATGGATGATTTTTCGAATCGAATTTATGGGTGATTTTTTAATTGAATTTATGGATGATTTTTTCAGATCAAATTTATGGATAATTTTGTTTTTCAAATCGAATTTATGGATGGTTTATCGAATTAAATTTATGGGATTTTCGAAGTAAATTTTATGGAATGGATACAATGAATTTCAAATGTATGTGGCCGATGTAATATGCTGAATAAATATTTTCTATCTACAGCCTTAGTGCATCGAAACTTTTATTACAAATGCTATGGTAAAATATTATTTGTTATTCCTTTTCCGGCCCACAGCCAAAGACACATCACAAGTTAATAAAATCAAACATATTATTCGAACCATGTAAGTGCATGGAATATCGCCAATGATTCGTGCCCGTGAAGGCTCCGGCGTGCGGAACGCAGGAGTTGGAACGTCAATATTATCTGTAGATAGGGAAATTGGAGGGTAAATGAGTAGCCTTTGGCTGCTCCTTCATCATCCGTTTTCTGTAAAATTGACATAAATTTTTAACAACAATCGGCTCAAAATCTCTAACACCGAGTAGTCCAGTGGGCACTCATTAACTATAATATGAACATAAATAGATCTTAAGGACAAAAAGAGGGAATGGGTAGCGGGGAAAATTGCGAAATCGTTACAACCGTTAAAATGAAAAGCCATCGGAAAAAGATTAATCCGAACGACCAAAATCATGAAAAATAATGTTTTTAAATAAAAATTAAGTAAATTAATTTGAGTTGAGGCGGAAAATATGGGCGGGACGCTGCTCAAATTTTCCGAATTAATTCAAATACTTAACAAAAATAGTAACGCAAAAATGGAACGTGTAAAATAAGGGCGGAACGCTGCTCAAATTTTTCGACTCAACAAAAATACTTTACCGGAAACCAGGGAAATACAAATGGATTACGGCTAAATTGTTATATAAGAAAAATATTTCTTAAAGATGAGGAATAAGGACGAATCCCTACACAAAATTTTGTTAATAATATGGAGAATAATTATAATAATTGTAATAATAATAATAATAATAATATTAATAATAATAATTGTAATAATAATAATAATAATAATAATAATAATAATACTAATAATAATGGTAATAATAATAATAATCATGGTATTTGTAGTAATGATGATAATAATTATGATAATAATAATAATAATAGTAATAATCATAGTGGTAATAACAATAAATATAATGGTAGTTATAGTAATAAAAATAATAATAAAGGTAACAGTAGCAACAGTTAATAAAGGTAATACATATTATGGCAACAATAATAATGCTGGTAATAATAATGGGAAACATTGTAGTGGTGGGTTACAGGGTTTCGAAATTTGTTTGAATTAACCTGCGGTTGCCCCGTAACGCCATACAAATTGATGCTAACTGCCACTTGGCACCCGTTGCTAGGAAACGTTGGTAATGTGTTAAAGTGGTGGATTGTCCGCAAAAATTGAGTATTATTGCTAGTACTGTAATTGCTCGGACAACCCTCGGGTTCACGAGCTGTCGATAGAAGACTTACGCTCGCTTATCTCTGTCCCCTGTGTAAGAGAATTCATGATCGAACGTGGAGAGAGGGTTTGAAACTGCGACACGAGTATCCATAATAATACATGTACGTAAGTGCATCTACGAAATAATCTAACTACCAGTACAACTACTTTATTGAATTCGACAAAGATATATAGTTATCAAGAGTCAAATGGATGGTTTTGGAAGTTGAGCTGCTCGGCGTCGGGCCCGTTCCTTGCGTCCCGGCCGACGATTATTTGATGGAGTGACGGCCTGATTGGTGGACTGAGGAATGATATGTGGCATCTGGGACGGGGCGAAGATAAGCGGGTATGTGACCGCTTCCCCCTCCCGACAGACTGCTAGGGCGACTTCTAGTCCCCTGATTTGAGTGCGCAGGCTCTGATTGAGCTGTCGCTCTTCCGCCCAACCTTTCTGTGCTGCAGTCAGCCTGAGGTATAACGTTTTTACCTTTTTCGGATCCGACCAAGTCGCCTTGAGATGCTGAACCTCCTTGGTCATCTGGAGTATTTGGTGGAGGAGGTCCGCATTTGCGTTTCTTACACGGTCTAGTTCTGCTTGCAGAATTTGGATGGTGGCCATAGCTACAATGGATGAGTTCGTTAAATTTGGCTCTAATCATTTATGTGATTTACATTTATAATTATCACAAACATATCGATTAAGACGGGTATTCTCAGGCAAACGATCAAACGCAAAGACAGGGTAACGAACATTTCTTTTTCAACAACAAAAAAAAAATCAAATTTAGCTCATATTTATCGTTAGTGTTTTTGGAATTACTATTTTCCGTGAAACGGCTTCTTTCGGCTCTTTCTCGGAGGAACCACGGGGTATGGGCGTCGGGTATCGCGGACTGGGCGAGGAGGGTAGGCTTCTGCAATCCGCCCGGCGAGGATGTCTTCTTCTACGTTGGCGAGATACATCCTCGCCTTGACCACTTGTAGATCCACCTGTTCCTGCACCCGTTCCCATTGGGTGAGGAGATTCCGCGCATTGATATATGTCTCTGCTGCTGGATATTGTTGTCCGGCGAGTCCACACGGGTCGCGGTTTAGGCCTAGTAACCTCCAAGTAGTGGGGTACGGCCACTGTTGCTGAATTTCCTTGAAGATTTCCGCCTTTTGGGGTGATTCTTTTCGAGATTGCTCATCGGTCATTGGAGTGTCGTTCCATTTGAGCGGCATATTCTTTTCTAAAAATGCATCAAGGTCAACTACTTGCGTATAGGGGTGAAAAGTAGTTTATTTAATTTGTTCGCTCAATTGTTGTACTAGATTCACTAATGACTAGGTTGTTGCCATTGGGCTTATCAAAATTCAGACTTATCGAATTTAAATTTATTGCCTTTGATCTTGATCGTAACTTGTTATGAACCTACTGGGGTTGTCTACCTATGAGTGTTAGGCGTGCTATATTTTGTTAACTATACCTTCTCATAACGTTCCTACGTATCTTTCTAAAGATTATCATGATCTTTAAGCGAAATCGACACACTAGTTGAGTTATGGGCCTTCAGGGTTTTAACGGTAGATCAGTTGTGGTCTAACAGCTTGGCATTGAGTATAGTAATACACGGTTGTTAACTTGGTAATCGTCGTTAAAACAGAGACAACTTCGATGGTTATTACCTCGGACCTTCACTCTAGTAAATTAAGCATGAGAAACTGTGGGAGGTCACCGTATGAGTTTGGGTTTCGAATAAAATCTATTTATGTCTACCTCTAGCTTACGCGGAATATTGACTATTGTAGGCATGTGGGTTTATTTAATTTTCGTCAAATCTACGAATGACCATTGAAACGTCGTTACAAGTAATTTAGTGTTTACATGCGAACGGCGATGTTTGGATCCATGTCCGGTGTTTCTTTGATACTTGCCAGCGCATGGCGATAATGAATTTTCGTAGGTTTATCCGGTGTTTACATTATTCTGATTTCAATTTCAGGGTTTATCGATTTATCTATTTACTGGAATTTAATTTTCCAATTGTGTTGCAGCGATTTGGTAAGTTGGTATTTCGTTTGATTAGATATATTTTATCAACGCATTTAGGACAATCTTCACTTGGCTCTATGGCGGATCTCGCATGCGGAACTGTATCATTGGATTTTATTTGGTGTTTTTTGGGATAGTTGGATTTAATTCATTGTCGTCGGTAAGCATAACTCTATGACTGTTTGATTTGTGTAATATTAATATAACATTCTGATTTTTTTCTCTGATTTACCTGTTAACCTGAATTTTGGTCGTTTTTGTTTGTGTAGATTCTATCTTACCCTATTCTTAAGTAACAACCTATTCTTTATGTTGGATCCATGAATTTATATTTATTGAGGGAAAAAATTTGTTTTTTAAATCAATACATTTCATTACTTTTATTACTGCACGTTTTAATCTATAATTACTTTAATTCAGTCCAATTATGTAAATTGTCATTACTCGAATCATTACTCGAAACATTCGTTAAACTGTTAAATTACTTTGGGCGCTGGACTACTTTATCTTGATAAATTACTTGAAGATCTTTAATTAATGAATCAAAACTATACTTCAATTTTATTCAAAGATGTACTGAATTATTGTCGAACATGGTTTTACTTTTAGTTTACTCAATGAATTAATTCACCGTTAATTAATCTACATTATTTAGTTTTAATCTACAGGTTACGAAAAAGGGAAAATTCTATTTGTTACTCAATGAGTTTCGTTAATTGTGCTTATTAATTAGTTTAATTAATAATCATTTTACTTTTAATCAATAATTTATGATAACCTAATTTAATGAATCGCTTAATTTTACCCAATAATTATTTTAGTTTTGCTGGGCACTGATGGGTCCTTAAAATAGTTTTGAACTGCCTAAGGGTTATCATCCCCACTTAGCGCCTGCATAAGAATTTGAACCGCTAGTCACCCGTCATGAATGACGTTGGTACTGTGAACTAGTGGGTGGAAGGTTAGCAAAAGGTGAGCTCCTTCTCAAGAACTGCTAATGCCCTAACCCCCCTCGGGTCCATGAGCTGTCATAGAAGACTTCATGCTCTTACTTAATTGTCCCCTTCTCATCTTATCCAATTTCTAATTTATCTAATCATTAAATCACTCTGTTTCCCCATATTCAACCACTGTAGATATATTTACCCGTCAATAACAAACAAATTTAATAACACGTTATCAATTTATATTATACTCGATAAATAATTAACATATATGGATTACATAGGTAACAAATAATTGACATCTACAAATTTAATTCAGTTAAATTCAGTTAAACACCAAATTTCGCCATCAAAACCCATTGGCGTCCAAGATGTGTCCCAACAGGCGTGCACGATTTACTCTGGCCTGTCGTTCCCTTTCCCTTTTGTTGGGCCGGTTCTTTCTGCGGTTCCTCTTCGGTAACCCTTCCGGTGTAGGTGATGGACCTGTCATCATTTGTCTAATGCCAGTGTCTTTACCTGTGGCATTTCTTAGCACTATCGCCTGCTGTTCTTCGGATAGGTGAACCCCACTCTGCAGGAGGCCTGTTCGGATGTTGTCTTTCAACTTCCACTCTTCCACCTGTTTCTCTAGCTCCCGGGTCTTCTGTTCGGCCGACCGCAGGGCTTCGTCCTTCTGAGCTAATTGATTCCTCAGTGTGTCGATCTCTTCTTTCAGCTTGATTGCCTTCTCGGGGCGGAGCCATGTCTGCTCCATGTATCGACACTTCCTCACCATGGCCTCTGCCCTCTGCGTTTGTGTCACTGCGGTTTGGTGGTAACCGGCTATATCCCTTCTGAATTGTTCCAGAGTTTTCTTGTGAGAGTCCACTAAACAAAATTCATTCTTAACTTCATGTCTATTATTCTCTATGTACAATAAGTATTAATATATCAATATATGGTAATTATTTTAAACAAAACAAACCCTTGTCATCTGGATGGGGAAAGGATGGGTATGTCCTTTTCTACTTAGATATCTTAAAGGAATCTACTAGTGTTTTATGATCGATTCATTATAACAGGCATTAGCAACGCTAACATTGACAATACCTGTGATAACCAAGGGTAGTTACTTAATTCCCTATACTATCAACATTATAATAACATTATGAAGTTGGTATTTTCCTATTTTAAAAATTAATTTACCAAATTAAAATTTTATTGAATTCAAATTTAGAAATTCTAAATTTAATTAC
The DNA here is from genome assembly GCA_022537955.1 of Schmidtea mediterranea. Classification (NCBI taxonomy): domain Eukaryota; kingdom Metazoa; phylum Platyhelminthes; order Tricladida; family Dugesiidae; genus Schmidtea; species Schmidtea mediterranea. The sequence goes on from CM039680.1 coordinate 89,995,441, forward strand.
TCTAAAATAATTGACAAAAATTTTATTGTAAAATAATAATTAAAATTAATGCTAATAATATAAAATAGTTTATTTTAATCTCCGTTTGTTTTTCCACATTTAAATATTTTATTGTTAGCTTTTCACCCGTTGCCATAGCAACGAGTCAACAATCGGAAAATTTCCAAGGTCAGAATTTTTACATGATTTTTAATTTTTATTTTAACTCATTTTAGGTTCCCTATCGAGATCCACACCTCCGCGGTGATCCAAATTAACTCCCCGACATTCTCTCAGGTATGATCTTCACTTCAAGCTAATTTTATTGATCATTGAGGTTGTAGAACGTCTAGAAATGAGCCGCGACAGAAAACCTGAAAATTGGAATTTATCCACGGGAGAATTTTCCCGCTATTTTATTTGGCAAATTTTCTGCTTGATTTTTGGGAATAAAAGTTATTCTTTATATCACTTCAATTTTCTAGTTATTTTTGGTAATGTAGTAATGATAATCGCAGTAAGAGTTATAATAGTACAGAGAATATTAGTGATAATAATAATAATAATAATAATATTAATAATAATAATTGTTGGGCCAGAACGTAAACGGCCTTGAAAAATGTTTAAATGGATCAGAAACACACACGCAAAAATAACACGCAATTTAAATAAACTCCCTGATACATCAAGTAAACCATATAAAATCTGAGAAATAAAAGAATTAAATATAAAATAATAAACATAAAAATAAATTAAAATATTAACAAAATGCACCAAGATCCGCACGATACCTACACAAATACAACAAGAAAACACAACAAATTCGACGAAATTGAAAAAATCAATTAAAGTTCATTAAAGTGAAATTTAAATCAAAAAATTTGAATTAGCAATAATTCAATAAAAATTCTAAATAAAAAATTATAAAAATAAATCGAAAAATAATAAAAATAAATAATAGAATTTGCTAGAAAAGAACAAGGTCGAATTTTGTTTTACTGCATCAAATTTCACACACCATAAAATTAGGTATATATACTGATCCATTTTCACATTGAAGTAACCATTTTTGAAAATTGTTAAAACCGTTTCGAAATTTAACTATTTTTAGAACCATTTTGAAAAGTGTTTGAAGTCATTTTTGAAAATCTAAACCGTTGTTCGACACCAACTATTTTCAATTTGAAATTATTGTGAAAATCAGAATTTTTAGGTGAGAAATATTTTGGTTGGAACCCTCTTTCCACGTCACGTCCATAGCATCTCTGTAGAGCTCTGCTTTGCGGCGACGTGGGGAGAGAGGCATTTATGTTCTATTTTATGCTATGATGTTTTTCAATTTTATGGAATGGTTCGAAATGGGTAATTATGTTGTTTTATTAATTAATAAATATTATTAATATACTTAAATTGTTTTACATATATATTTGTTTTATAAATTAAAATGTCGAAATTTTTCCGGCCCACAGCCGACACACAACGCAAGTAAATAAAATCTACACAGTGCAGATGCATGTAAGTGCGTGGAAGATCGCCAATGATATGTACCCGTGAAGACTCAGCGTGCGCAACGCAGCGGTCGTAACGTCAATATTTATCCCTATAGCTGAAGCGAGAAATAAGGAAGAAGTCTCTGGCTGCTTCCTCGTTTCTCAATTCTGTAAAATCGACCTAAAATCATGTTACATACGGCTTAAAATTATCACACCGAGTAGTCCAGTGGCCACTCAGTAAATATAATATGAACACAATGTGCGCGTAAGATCTATTAAAAGGAAAGGGTACGGGGATAAATCAATTGAAATCGTTGGTATAAATAAATTAAATTGATGTTTAGAAATGAATTAATTGGTAGTATATTAACTCAAATTTACGTCATTGAAAAATAAAAATATAAATATCGTAAGCAGTTCAGTGAGTCCCTTAAATTGAATTTATCCATCAAGTTAACAGATTTTTTCATTAAAAAATAAATATTCCCTTAATTAAATGTGGATTTAAATAAAATAATTATTGAAAATTTAAGTGACTCACGGTTCAAACTAAACTGATTCAGAATTAAAGTAAATGGGATAAAATAAACTCATATAATTATTGTGTAAAGTGAAGGGTACTGTAATGAATTAAGTTAAAATCGTTGATATAACCACGGCGAACTAAGAGTTTTAGATAAATTAGAAAAACATTGGTGTAACTAAATTGTTTTTATCTTTTCCTAAATTTATAGAAAGTATCAACTAAATAATTCAACAAAATGAGAATGTGAATTGAAATAACTGTTTACTACAGATAAAGTAACCATTAAAGTATTTTATGACTAAAAATTAGAGTAGTTATCATGTAATCAAACCATTAGAACTTATTAACAGTAAGGTAGTTAAATTATTATAAATTTTGGATAAAAGGTAAGATGACGACAAATAACTCTTCGAATGTATTAGTACGATTAATTTGAAGTAGAGATTGAATAAATGTAATTAGATTAGATTAATTCATCGATTAACTAGTGAGTGAAAGTAATTAGAGGATCTTAAACTGTTGATTAGTAATAGCGTAATAGCAAATAACCCATCATTTAAATTATTATAATTCATTCAAATAGAGGTAAGGAATGATGTGTTTAAAATTATCTATCGAAAAAACTAGAGTATTTAAAATTGAAGTTATCGGTTCCAAATAACGAAAACGTGCATATAATTCATAAAGTTATTCCGAAGTCGTTGATTAATGTTCGCAAAAGATGAGATAAAAATTGACCAGATGAATAACATAGAGCTAAAAACCGGTTAAAATCAAAACGAGGTGAAACCCAAACAGTGAATTAATATAAAATGATCAGAAACTTTAAGTTCAATTAAAATAACAAACAAAATTTATTTCATGAGATTGCATTAATGTCAACATACATAAAGGCTTACCATCGACCCCAATAAATTCGAGCATAACAATAAAATAAGTCTCAATATTCCTGGCGAAACATTGACGAAAAATTCCAATGCATCAGGATGATAAAGCTTCAACTGCGCGAGATAGATTTCCCCGAAGCTCACCATGAATTGCAAGTGTTTTCTTTTTCTCGAACGAAATCCACGATAGCATTAAAACGAGAGATAACATAAGAATCGCCGTAACCAAATTGATTAAATTGAAACGGACATCCCCATAATTAACAACGACATAACGAAAATAAACAGGATATCGATTATTCAACCGAGAATTTTCGACGTTGGTAAAACCACCGGATATCCTGCCGATCACGACGACAATCTTAAGATAATAATCCATTCAACGGAAACGCACCGTTGTAATGGTAAACCACTATCGATCTTCCTTCAGAGAGTCTACCAATATTATTCGCGAATTTAAGATAGCATATTATAGTTGACCTATACCATCCCATTAAATGAAGTTTCCGCATAGATCGACTGATTATTAACTTAAACCCTCAAATCAACTGCTACCAATAATATTTTCGAGCCCGATAACAATACATTAATACCTTAAGCTATGATAGGTCTAGCTGATCCACGACCGAAATGTTAACCCAATACATCACATAAAAACCAGTGTGCCGACTGATTGAAGAAGAACCCTCAATGTTAATCGACACCGCACTTAATCATAAGTACGCCAGTCCTTGAACCCGCATAGGTAAACGCATTATGACCAATGTAGAGAAATTTCTTCTATTAATATTAACTTTCATGGTTTATTCCCAAATTGTTTCAGAGCATGTCACTCAATCAGACAACCGTACAATCAACTGGAAAAAGGCACTCGAGAAAGACACCACAGGCCGCAGGCGCCATAGCCGAACTCCGATCACAATGGTCTTACCCTATTCCTCGAAGGGCACTGGGTCTGAATAACAACACGCATGAACCCGAAAGACAACAGTACCCAGCTGCCGAGATATTTTCCAACGCACAGGACCTCCTCACCCAATGGGAGCGGGTGCAGGAGCGGGTGGATTTGCAGGTAGTCAAGGCAAGGATGTACCTTGCAAACGTGATGGAGGACATCCTTGCCGGACGAATCGCAGTCGCCTATCCACACCGCCCAGTTCGAGACACCAGGCGCCCATACACTGTAGAAGCCCTCAAGCGAAGTCTGGAGCGGTATTGCCCAGACAACTGAAAGAACAGAAACACCTTGATGTAATGATCAATGAATAATAGTTAGAATTTGTGTGTTTTCTTCTCTCTCATATAGCTGGAATTAACTTTTGATTTGTTTGATAAACTTAAAGATTATTCAACTAGACTAATCATAAATTGAAGTTGTAACACCCCATTTAATTACAGTGATGTCCTCTCTAAGGGTCCTACAGAACGAACTAGACCGCGCGAGGCAGACGAATGCAGAGCTACTCAGTCAGGTCCTGCAATTAACTCGCGAGGTGCAGCAGGTCAAGGCGACCTGTTTAGACCCTAAACGGACGAAGATACTCTACCAACGACTCACCGCAGTTCAAAAGGGCTGGGCCGAAGAACGCCAGCTCAATCGGAGTCTGCGCACGCAGATTCGGGGACTCGAAGCCGCCCTAGCGGTATGCCGGGAAGGTGAAGCGGTAACTTACCCGCTCATCTTCGCCCCAACCCAAATGCCGCAGACAACCACCAAGCCAGCAGAACAACCCATCACTACAACCAACAATCGTTGACCGGGACGTAAGGAACGTGCTCGACGTCGCGCAACACAACTCCAAAGCACCCAGTAGTAACTGTTGTACCTGTGTTTGAATCAAATAGAATAGTTTTAATCTTAGATGGATTATTATTTTAATATAATCGTATGCCAACATTGTCCTAGACATTTTCATCACCCCGCCAATTCGTTCCACAGTCAATTAAGAACTAATCTTGAATAGTTACGAGGGACAGAGCAAAGCGAGCATAGGTCTTCTATCGACAGCTCGTGAACCCGAGGGTTGTCCGAGCAACTATAGTACTAGCCAATGGTACTCAATTTTTGCGGGCAATCCACCACTTGAACACATTACCAACGTTGCCTAGCAACGGGTGCCAAGTGGCGGTTAGCATCATTTTGTATGGCGTTACTAGGGTCACCAGGAGGGTAAGCAAGAATTGAAACCCTGTAACCCACCATACAAATTTGGGGGCTCAGCCGGGATTGAAGCTTTGTTATTTGGAAAGACCAAAACAATCAAGTTAAGAAACAACAGAGAATTCTGTCAGTACACCCTCAGCCGGGATAGAATGATTGTTTTTGCGAAAAACCAAAGGAAATATCAGTAAATGTTTAAGGTGTAAATGGAGAATGTCGGGACGACATGTTATCGAACCCCGGAGAGATGGAATATAGAGTTTAAAGATTGCAAAATCAATTGTAAAGATCGAGGAGAAAATTGAAACATCAATAAAAAGCGATCAACCTGACTGCTAGGTACAAATTTGGGGGCTCATAAAATGAATGTTTTTACAAAGAACCCAAGGAAATATAAGCAAATGTGTAAAGTTTAAACAGAGATGTTGGGACGATATGTTGCAAAACCCCAGAGAGATGAGAACGTCATGAAACAAAAACCCAGAGAACAACTGATGAAAAACGAACAACCCGACTACAAGATAACGATATAAACAATGAAAAACAACCACGCTGACTACAATAAAACAACCAACCCATTAACACAACGATTGTTTGCAAAATCCAAGGAAACAAACGGACATTAAAGTTACCTAGACAGCAACGCCAAAGCATTCAACATCCATCAATACTCGACGACACAACACCCTTGTAAGATACCAAAGATACTCACAAGATGCATAAGTAAACAACATATAATTAAAAGGGCAAAATTCGGGATAAAATGAAATGGGGTAAGTAAGGGGAGTAATGATAAACAAGAGAAAGCAACGGAACCAAATAGAGGAAGCCAACGGTAATAGAATAAAGCACAACAGGTAATAAGTAAAATAGTAGTTGATAAAATGAATCAAAATATTTTAAAGAGGTGAATGAATTTAGTTAATTAGTATTTAGATAAATTTAAAGGGTAATTTAATAATTTTAGATGGAACCAACAAAAATTATAGAAAAACTAAAGGGGATTCTAAACATCGAAAATGACAATCTTGAAGAACTAATTAATAAACAAAAGTTAATTAAACGAGCTAAAGAGGATATATCAACGATTTCAAACCTGTATTCCGACGAACATTGCATATTAATAAAATTGAGCGATATTGACAAAGATGTAACAACTGAAAGAATATACGAAATTCTGTCCATGAGATTGGAAATAACCAAATTTGGGAAAAGCTGGCACAAGTTAATGGAAAAAGTCAAAAATATTGAAGACGAGAGTGCAACAACAATGAAAGAGCAAACCAAGGCTTATTCGGAATGTTATGCGTGCAAAACAGAGGAGGCACGAGTAATGGTGATACCTTGAGGACACCTGAGTTATTGTCATGGATGCGCACAAGAGTCGCACTGTATGTTATGCCAGCGAAAGATAAAGGAAAGACTAACGGTTTACTTTCCATGAATTGTTATGATGAAATGAAATAAATGTGTATTACGCAGTACTTGAATTATTATTAGATGATAAGACGAATATAAAAGAAATATGCAATGTTTGCAAATAATAAAACCACCCGACAACGATAAATAAAGGTAATAGACCAAATACATGAAAGCCGAATTAAGGAAATAATTAAAACACATGCACAGAGACACAAAATATTGGACGGAAAAATTTCGACAACCGAGTTTCCTAGTGTATAATTCTTTTTGTTTTATTGATACTATTGTTTTATTGATATTATATTGAGATAGGACGAGGAAAAATGGTTAACCTGAGCTATCTAATGATAGTACGCTCTCCCAAGGGAAACCCTGATCAACCCTACTGAGAAAGGAACTGGTAGGCCAAGTCGCGTATGTCAGCAAGTAACCGGCGAGAGATTGATCACCTCTTTTGGGGAGCTTGCTGATGCGATTACCACAAATTTTGAAGGGGGGAGTGAAGAGATAGACCGAGAGGTGAGAGAAAGAGTGCACGGAACAGAATTAATAGTTTGAGTAAAGGTACCTAGAGATGACTTCTTTTTTCCCTAGCTGGTGGTGAGGCACCAGAGGACAGCTACGGACTGTCGTGTTCAGGTTGTTATCAGCCAAGGGACTGATGGCGCTGAGCCGTTCGATACTAAAACCCGGATCACACACCGAGTATCGAACGATTCTTTTTTTCGCTGGGAGGAACTCGATACAACAACCCGGATCCCACACCGAGTATCGGGGCCAAACGGTAGGTGAGATGTGAACTAACCGGTAAATGGTTCATACTCAAAATGTCCTACTAAAGCCAGATGAGAGCGGCCGAATTGAGCCGAGAAATCTGATGGAAGGAGCGGGCAGAGATTTGATAGTTTATTTTCCGCTCCCACATTTAATCGCTTCCTTTTCTTTTCACTATTCGGGAAATCAAGTAAACCGCTTTTGGAACTTGATTGAACGTCTAGGCATTTCCATACTTTTATATTCTCCGAGGTACACAACCCGGATCCCACACCGAGTACCGAGGGAATGTTTTTTTTATTGCCCAGCGAGGAGTTTGGTACAATAACCCGGATCCCACACCGAGTACCAAATATCCGAATGGCGGTGAGTAAAGCGTAACCGGAAGAATGCGCGGCCAAAAGACGCCATGGCTTGAGAGTCAGTGTGAGGCCTCAAACATACCCAAAAGTCACTGATGAGCTCAAGTCCGGTGAAACAATTGAGAGATAATATGAATAAGACGAATACGAATATGAGTAAAGATGAAATTGATAGATATGATTATGATTAGATATTAGAGGCCATAGAGTGCCGGATGATTATGATTAGATATTAGAGGCCATAGAGTGCCGGATAAGATATGATTATGATTAGATATTAGAGGCCATAGAGTGCCGGATAAGATGATTATGATTAGATATTAGAGGCCATAGAGTGCCAGACGATTATGATTAGATATTAGAGGCCACAGAGTGCCAGATAAGATATGATATGAGTAAGGATGAAATATGATTATGAATAGATATTAAGGTCACAGATGACCATTAAAAGAGTTAAAAGCCGAAGGCCGAAGAGCCAACGGAAATTATAGAGGGCATAGAGCGCCAGCGATTGAGGATTAAGTAAATGAATTTTTCGGGAGACATAGGAAAAATAATTAATGGAATGAATGAAAGTATGAATATGATGATTTTATATTATTGATATCATGATATAGATAATTGATACGACTATATAGATAACTGATAAGACTATATAGATAATTGATACGAGATTAATAGATAATTAATACGAGGAATAGATAATTAAAAATAGACTTAAAATGAGGGGGGTGAGTCAGATAAAGAAGGCCACCACGATAAATGCGAACAAGGGATGCTAACGTATATAGTATAGTAAATGGAGGAGAAATTAGTATAGAGTATAGAATATTGGAGTGTTATTTATTTTAGGAATCAATAGCCAAACAAAGCAATCCAAGCCAATTTCAAAGCAAAGCAAGTAGAAGATATTTCAGAGCAAACGACAAAGCAAAGTGATAACAAAGAAACTTGAATAAACGAGTAGAAAAGAATTTGGAATAAACGTCAGAGTAGTTACAAGCAGATAAGCAACCAGAAGTTTCAAAGCAACCAAAACAAGAGAAGAGAAATCAGTCAAGTAAACGAATAACCGTAAACATTGATAGCATCAGCAGCCACACGAGAAGAAAAAGCAAAGAGAATAACGAAAAAAGTTTATTAAAAGCGGAAGAAAAGAAAAAAGTTCGCAACGGTAGAAGCGTCAAAACCGGAGTATCAACTACAGCAGCAACAGGGACCGGCACAGATAGTGGATTAACCGACGTTGAATTTAACAGTAGCGAAGAAAACGAAATAAACGATATAGAAAACCGGTTGCCAATAATAGAAGCAGAGAACGAAGAAGAGAGATTAAAAAACTTAAACCCAAACATGGCAAATTCCACCAATTCCAACATGACTTCAATTCCAGATGCAAATACATTGTCAAATAACAACAACGTGATAGTGGGAGAATTCAGAGAAAAGTTTAGAGGAGAACCGTTCGACGGTAGTCTCAACAAATTGGATACATTTATAAAGGAATTTGAAGTTTATAAAGATATCTGTCACTGGACAGATCAAAAAGTAAAAGAGCGACTACCCTTGTATCTGAAAGGGAGCGCACAGGATGTATTTGTAGAAGAAGCGAGAGATGTAACGAAATTGACAACATGGACAGAAATTAAAGAGTTCTTAATAAAGATATTCGGAATAGAGAAAAAGGGGAATAGGAAGATATTGGACTTCCTACACCGAAAACAAAGACGAGACGAATCAAATGCAGTGTACGCATGTGAATTAAAGAAGTTATGTAAAGAAGCCTTCGGAGAAGCAGATTTGCCCGAAGATAAAATGGTAGACGTCTTCATAAGAGGAATCAAAAGGGAAGACATACGAGCCAACCTTGGATGCTTGGCACCAGAAACGTTAGATAAAGCAGTAGCAATCGCAAATAGATGTGAAGCCCATCTAGGACTGGGATATCAAGTGGCAGTCTTGGCCACAGAACCAACAACATCAACAGTCAATGCCAACAATCAAAACAACAATACCAATCCAGCTATGAATCAATTCATTCCAAGAGCACAGCAGATGTTCAAGCCACCAGCAACGAGAAATCCGGAGGATAGAGGTAATAACCAAGTAAGTTATAATAATAATTTCAGGAACAATCCAAATGCAAACGAAAAATGCTCCACATGTCAAAAAATAGGACATCGGTCAGAGAGTTGTTTCCGAAATTACAACTGCCAGATATGTAGTAAACGAGGGCATACTGAGAAAATATGTAGACAACTTAATAGCAAAGCATGTTACAATTGTGGTCAACAAGGACACCTCGCAAGGCAATGTAACATGAGAGGGGAGTCAAATCAACCAAGACCAAACAATAATCCTATGAGAAATCCACAAATTAACGTGATGCAAGAAATAGACATGCTACGAGAAACACTACAACGAATGCCCATGGAATTAAAAGAAATGATGCAACAAATGCCCACCAATATACAACAACAACGAATCAACGTAATGAGAAGCAATGAGGAGATTCAAGAGCTGCGAACTAGAGAATATCAAGAGCAACAACAAGCTGAATGGCAGAGACTACAAACAGAGGAAGCTCAGGAAATCCAGCAAAGATGGGAGAATCGAAAACAAACCCCGAAAAGAATCAATATGATGAGAATGGAAATTCCAGATGAAACTCACACTGCGGAGCAGTGTGTTGAGAACGAAGGGGGAGAAAATATGATAACAGATAATGAGGAAAAAATCAAATTAAGTACGATGGAGAAAATAGAGGCCATCAAAGAATTTACAGAGGAGGAAAAACAGAGACGTCGACAACTAAAAGAAATGACAACTGAGAAATCAGACGAACCAGAAACTCAAGAGAGTAATCGAGCAGAGATGATGATAACGGAAGATCAAACGAGGAAACACTAATGTACGAGATAGACGAACTCGAAAACGAAATTATGACACAAACAATAGAGAGTACACTCGAGAAAATAAAGCAAGAGGAAGCTTTAGAACAAGAGGAGGACAATTAAAAGAAAAAGAAGCAATCCTGAAACAAGAGAAAGCGGAACTAAGAAAGAAGGCACTAATATTAAAAATAGACGGAGCGCTGAAACATTTAGAACAAGAACAAGCACTAGATCAAAAAATAGAAGTGATGGCAAAGAAAATGCTATCACAAGAAATGAAAGAGCCAGAATTAAAACTGCAAAAAGATGAGCAGGAAGCATCAACGTCACAAGAAAAAGAAAGGATATCAGAACCAATAATAACAAAAAATCGAATCCAGAGGATACTGCTACAAAAAATAGAAACAAGAATCAGAAAAGAAAAACCCACGTGGAGTGAAGCTCAAATTGAGAACAGAATAAAAGAGACATGGTTCCAAACAAAAGGACCAACAAAGATAATGAAAGAGGAGGAACAACCACATATTAATATGCTAAGACAAATACCAGACGACCAAACAGACGAAGATGAAAGTGAGATAAGCAGTCTGGGTGGAGAAATATTTCAGTCATGCGAGGAAAATAAACCGGATAAAGATGAATCAAAATCCGAATTAGAGGAAATGGAAACGAACGTGCCAAGAGAAGATGAAACCGAGATATTAAAAGAAATCAACGAGATTGTAGAAGAAGTAGATCGAAATCAAATGTTCCTAAACCTCAAAGATATAACCGCATACAGCAGAATAATGAAACTGATTGCGAAAGGATATCAACAAGATGACGGTACACTTACGGCATCATGGAAAGACATGATAAAAAAGTACCAAGAGAATCTGAAAGAATATGATAGAGAAGAGTATCAGGTAATTATTGATTTTCCAGAGATACCAAGACAGATAATAGCAACAAGAGGCGAAAGCACAAACGAGTTGTATGATTGGGTAGTGAAAAAGCTAGGACCCAGTTATAAAAATAAACCTTTATATTACCAAGGAAGGAAAATAAAGCGAGATATACACCTCGCGGATGCTCTAATATGGCCAAAAGGAATAAATGTGGTAACGTTAAACAAAAATGAAAGCGAGGAAACGACAGCGGAAATATGGCAGAAAATCCAAATACTGTATACCAAAGAAATAAAACCTGGATTAGAAAAAGAGAGACAAAAGATAATGAGGCAAAACCAGATTAGAATGACGGAGCAAGCAATAGACCAGGCTAGAAAATATATTAATCGATTATCATTAACGAGACCGATCTCAATGAAAATGTTCGTAGAGGCTGTACGGGATACAGACATAATGAGATTCGATAATGAGAGAACAGATGAGTTGATAGCCAAATATGGAGAGCATCAAAGAGATATGAGAGGAGATGAACCAATAAAGATAAGAATAAAGCTACCAAATGATGAAATAAAGGAAATATTGGTAGATCCCGATTGCCAAATGCACGAATTATACCGACGGATAAATCGAGAAATTATCCAACCAATAATCGAAAGTAGCGACGACGGTATGGTAGAAGATGTGGCAATAATGTATCACAAACGACAAATAAGTCCGCGAGAACGAACCCCGATATACGAATTAGGTATATGGGAAGACGGACAAACCATCAATATCATAGCCATGGATGAACCGGAGAGAAAAAATACGACAAAAAGGGAACAACAGATCCAAGAATTTCAAGAGGAAATGAAAAGGAAGATGGACCAAATATTAACTATCTACCAACTATGGAGACAAGATGCGAAGTTGAGTACAAAATTACAACCGATAGACGACTCGCGATGCCGATCAACACCATGGGAAAAGGTGTATGATGAAAAGACAAAGGAGTGGAAATGGAAAATGGAGAGAACTGAACCAAAATGGAGAAAATATATACCAGGAGAAGCGCCAGAAGATGCAGTTAACGAGACAACTTTAGAGTTATATGAAGATGAACCATACGAAAATCTACCAGAGGAAATGATAAATGAAATGGAATGGCAACCAGAGGAAGACGAGGAAATAAATGATAGAGCTCGACTAGCCCCATACACATGGAAAATAGGTGGATGGGCTGAAAAAGTAAAATCGGCTGAGGAAGAGAAAATCATTGGTATCACAAGTCATCAGTTCTACACAGAAATCGGAGGATACCGGATGAAATTGAGAGTGTACCCAAACGGAGATGGAGTAGGAAAAGGAAAATATCTATCAGTATATTTTCTGTTAGCAAGAGCAGATATGACGGGAAAATTAATATGGCCATTTAATCGAGAAGTAGCAGATGTTCAAGTCGCTGAAACCCGGAATCGGGAGAGGCGACACAGCGAAAAAATTGGGAGAACCCAAGATCTATGATAAGCCAAGAAGCAAGAAATGCCACTTGAAAATGTGCAGGAGGATACCGACAATTTCTGTGAAAAATATGTACACCCACAGTTCGTAAAAGATACGACGATATCACATCACAATCGAAGTAAAGCGAACGGGAATGCAAATAGAACTCCAAGCAGAACAGAGCGAGACGGCGAATCAGGTGGTACTCGAAAAACACGAATTCCTGGAACAAGATACTTGCCGGCACGCAGATATAGAGCGATCCTGTGGAGGAATGGATTACACGATAACGGAACGCAAACTGCGACGAGGAGTTCAGCAGCAAATATTCGAGAAGCCGGAGCGTCCGAAGAATCAAAAGACGAGACTGTGGACAGAGTTGCAAAAGGATAAATCGACTCTGTACAGAGTGGAGAACTGCGAAAATATTGGTAAGAAGGAAATAGTAGGAATACCGGGAATGTATTGCGTGGTACCAAAGAGCAAATTCCGAGAAATTATCCGAAAAGGAAAGCATACCGAATGGGCAGCCGAAACGATAGAGAATAACAGTTAAAATCATGACACCAATTTCGAACGCAATTGAAAGAGAATTTATATCACTGCCAAGGTAGTGAAGTGAGAAGAGAATACCGTACGAACGCGCCATTTTCATCTACATACGAAGGACGATCATGTAGACGACGATCTCGAAATCGGAGTTTACGCAGAACTGGGGTTATAATAATATTAACGAGCCAAATGCGGGTAGAAACTCTAACAAAAGAGAATTTCAGAAAAAAAATGCAATCAGGAACAACAAAAGTCTAATACGCCAGAAGTTCACCAGCCACAGATGAAGTAATCGTTTACACAGGAGACGAGAGATACCTGAGATGATTCAAATGATGATCGTAGACCGAGAACAACCAGGAGAGTACCTGGAATCAAGAGATTTGTTTATTGACCAGAAAATAAAACGATGCTGATGAACAGATGAAACCAGACGAGCTAGTATGTTGTCCAAAGACAACCAGTCGAATTATGAGAGCCAGATACCGAAAGGAAAAATAAAAAGAAAAGAGAAAGACGCCGAAGCCGACAGGAGAAACGAATGGATACTGGATAAAGGAACGAGGAGCTACAACAAATCCAGAGAAACGGCAGACGAACAACCTAAAACGAAAAGAACGGGTAACAGCAATGGAGAAGAAATCCAGAGTGACTCAAAAATTGATAATACCAGCTTCCAGAAGAAACTAAAGAACAATATGCAGTGGACCAAATTAACAACAAAATAAAACAGCTCAGTCATGTATCAAACAGTTACAAGGAAAACTGAAAGGTCAAGAACAAGGAGCAAAGTGGATCAACAGATTGATAACTGATATGCTGGGATTAGCAAATCCAGAAATAAAGAGAATTTAAGAACTTAACATTGGAACAGAAAGCAAAACAGCTTTGGGCAGCAATAAAACCAATAATAAATAAAAATGGATAACAAAGTACGAACCACAACTCGAGATCCAGAGGAATTATTGTGATAATTACATCTACTTTAACGAACGATCTGAATGACCCAATAGCTATTTGGTAGGATGGCCACCTGATGTACAATACATAGCGATATACAGAAAACGAACTTCAAGATACAACTCCAAACGGATATTGAATTGCAATAACGGACATTATCAGAAAATAATCTGAACCATTCATCCTGACTCAAGGAGGATGGCAAGCCTTTATAAATTTGGTAAGTAAAGATGATCAAACCGAGATGATGCAAGCAAAGTTAAAAGAGTTATTAAACAGAATTCCCGAGAACAACATTTAATGCAAGCGATCCAACAGCCAAAAAGGGATAATAACGATAATTACTACAATACTCATGATGGATGATGTGCATTAAAGGAGTTAGAAATACTCGTTTGTAGTATATGATTGCGACATATATAAGATGGTGATAAATACTCACTAAAAGAAACACGGAAAGTGCAAAGCTTGCAAACCCCGGAGATACAGACATACAGTACAGCAGTATCGTAACAATGTAATACAAGAAGTAATTTCATCAAAACGGAAAATTCAAAAGAATTGTCATTAACGCGAAAATTGTGGCATTTCATGCGGACGATCATTCACATTCAACAATTAAGAAGAGGGAACGGAACAACAGTGGTTTCGATCAACGGCGAAGCGAATGTGAAGAAGGAATTCATCGACAGACGTATCTCAATAGGGACGAGTAAATGTATGCAGTCGAGAAAGGAAGATAAAAACTACCCGAGTTACGCTGCGGAAGAAGATAACGCTGGAGACGGAACGTGTCAAGGAGGAGAAGTACACTCTTACTGATCAATGGTCAAAGGAGTAGTTAGTGATTGAAGCTTATCAAAGTAAAGTTAGAGATATATCAGGATATTTTGAATCTCAGACACCAGCAATGAAAAAGTACCCTCAATGCTTGGCAACAGATAGATCATGTAATAGGGAATGTCAACGATCGTATGACACGCCGATACTAGAACTTGTAAGACTCACTTTATTGAAAAGTGCAATATTTCGATAGTGCAAGGACAAAGTGCACAGAGAACCCGAAACTAACAGCAAAAGAGGCGTTGGAGAATTACGGGAACGGAAGAATCGGAAAAACCAAACAATAACACACGACTATCGGATCAGAGGTCACGACCAACAGTAGTAAGTATTCAACGGAACACTACAATCGGAATGAGATTCAATAAAAGACGAAGGTGAGCAAATGTGACGAAATGGTAGCCGCACAAATTATAAAGGAATATTTTTTATCGCGAACAGCAAAGAGCCAACGCAAGCGCAAATAGACCCAAAGATGTAAAATTATAACCTGTATATAAATAACAGATGATTTCTATATCATAAAGGATTGGCATCAACAGAGAAAATAACTATGATTTAGTTTAAAATGATTGCATCCTGACACAGAGAAATATTAAAAAAAAACAAAAAAGGGTTTAGCAATGCAATCACGAATCCGGATAACGCCATTCCACTAACTACCACTCCAAGAAGGATATTAGGAAGAATGTTGGAGAAGTTATGTATACGTACAAATGCGAAAAGACAAATTGGCAAAACGCCAGAGAAATTCAACAATCCAGAGATAAATGCATAAATAATAGAAATATGCATCAAGGGAAAATCAGATCGCTCAACCAGTGACAAGGACTGATAAATCCAGAGAAATTTGACCCAACATGTCAGTTGCAGTAATGTATATGGACCATTATTCGAAATAAGAGATGGAAGTTGGTTACAATTCAACTCGAGTAATAGTAGCACACCAAAAAATTTGGACTTACAGAATTGGCCACGAGCCGAATTCAAACCAAGTAGTATATTCACGACGAATATACAACAAAAAGATCTGGAACGAGCCAGAGAACATTATTATTTCCAGCACAAAGGCAAGCAATATTATCTAACATTGTAAGATAACGGGAGGTAACAACTATGGAGAGAAACCCAACTACGAATTGTTACTATCACCAGATCATTTTCAACATGCAACGCAAATATGATGAAAGCCGATTTGGAGAAGATTCTTAATCTTCGGACAAATGATGGCAGAATTTTAGGAATAATCTCATCATTCAAACGTAAGAGTGATTTAACACAATGTTAGCATGTTCGATATTTACAAAAGAAAGGAAAATCAACTGGAAAATGGCAATTGGATTCTTACCGTTTTTAGCAAAGACAATGGTGTTACATGGACACTCAAAAGATATCCACAAGATAAAAAGGTTAGTAGGAATTCTGACTAAAATGAATGGTACGGATGAAGAAGTCGGACGAAAATTTAAAGCAATAATGAGATTAGAAGCCGAGAAAACCAGAATGAAGCGACGAAAACGAGCACTGGAGGAACGATGGATAAACTTCAAAGAATGACTAGTAGCAGCGACACGACAAAATCAAGGAGGAACACAGATGCTAATCAAGAGCCAACTCAAAATGGGAAAATAAAGACAAGACATAGTGGACATTTCAATCATCCACCACCAGTATATGAATGTTTTAAAGAAAGCGCATCATCAGTAGAGAGAAACGCACCGGTAGAGACGCAAGTACCAATACCAAGATCAACACATACGAAATATTTATCAAGTAACCAACGAACAAATTGGCAGATTTAGTCCAAAGAACCAGCCAAAGATCAAGAAATGTGGATCAGAACCGAAACTCGAACTATCGCTATGTTACAACGTTAGCTGACCAGCATTAAGGTAACCCATAGAAATAAAATGGAGTAGAAATAAAAACAATGATTGATACGGAGCAACACTCAGCAATAAAAAATGGATAAAAATACCGGAAGATTATGCCATGTATAGAAGAGCTAACATGATTGCTAACCTGCAGAAAGAATCAGTAAGCGGCATCGGAAAATTGTCGATAATCGAATATAAAAAAGTAAAAATCAATACGTATTTTTTTAGCATCATCAGGAGGTGAAGCCGCAGATTGGTAATAATTGGAACAGACTCAAATGCCGGAATTACTAAGGAGATAATAAAGATCTAGGATCAATGAGTTGAGAGATAAAACCGGACGAATATGGTATGATTAACTGAAATCAGAAGTGAGAAATGTTCAGAGAAAATAGTAGTGCCAGGGCGCACACAAATGATTTGCTATGTGAAGTAATGAAGACTATAGGAGAAATGATTTCGAATAACTCACAATTCGAGAAAAAGAAAGACGCCATTAGCCAGAGAGATAGTGTAAATGTAAACGACAACAGTGAAATCCCAATTAATATTAACAAAATTTTGACGAGGAAGAAAAGTTTATCATATGAAACGAAAAGATTGGGAAAATTAACACCGATGGATGGAAACGAACTTCCAACAGACAAAAACCGAAGATGAGAAGAAATTATGGACTATCGACAGCACTACTAACGAGCTGAAAAAGAGCAACTAACAAAAACTGCTAATGGAATTAAAGATATATTTGCGCATCTGGACTTAGATCTCGTACAAAGCGACGTAACACAACATACGAACATTAACAGATGATACCCCCATAACACACGTCTTATCGATTGCAGAAGCTCAAAATCAGAAGAGAAAGAAGTCAAAAGATGTTAGACCAAGGAGTAAACGAACCAAGTTCTCGCATGGCAATTCCAGTGGTCATGGGTAAAGAAAAGACGGAACACAACGTTCTGTATAGATATCGACGACTCAACTGCGGTAACGAAACGGATACATCCCATTACAGATATAAATGAATGTTACAAACGTACACGGAGCAGCTTATTTTACATCGCTAGATTTAAAAAGTGGCCTATTGGCAATAAAAGTCAAAGAGGAGGACAGAGAGAACAAGCTGCCTTTACAATGGAAAGAATCTATATCAAAATTTAGAATCCCTTCGATTAACAACGCACCAGCCTTCATTCAAGAGATGTATGATTTTGTAACTCACGGCAATCAAACAATGTAGGTAATAATATTGATGTTATTGATTATTCTAGAACCTTCCGAGCAACATTTAAAAGATATCGTAACGATTCGTTCGACTGAGACATGAAGTAAAATGAACCCTCCAAATGTTTGATTGGCAAAGGAAAAAGTTACCTTCTTAGGACAAATTTGTCAGCAAAAAGGCAAAGAACCAATCCAAGAAACATCGAAAAGATAAAGAATTGCCCTGCAACCAAAGACAGTCACGCAAGTGCAAGATTCTTAGGCATTATGCGGAATTACGAAAATTTATCAAGAGTTATGCACCATCCGCAAAACAATACAAGAATTGACCAAAAAAGATACCCCCGTTTAATGGAAGAGGAAAACAAACAGCCTTTGAAACACTCCAGAGATAAACAATATCACACAATCACTCGTAAACATCCGATTTTAAGAAACTTTTGTTAGCAACAGACGCCAAGTGGATATGCATCTGAGCAGTCTTAGGACAATGGATGACGAAAAGAGAACGATTATTGGATATTGAACGATGCGAACACTCAAGAAACATGAAAAGAATTACTCTGTGACGGAAAGAGAACATTACAATAATCCAAGCTATAAAACATTCAAATATTTATGGGGTCACGAGATATATATCCTACAGATATCAACCATTGGTATGTGTTAGGCCAACAACAAAGAAGCCCGAGTAGATTACACTGAGATGGCAATGCAGCACAAGAATACTCGCCGTATAAATCAATTCAAATCAGGAAAGGCCAACGCCAACGCAGATTGTAGTCAAGATTTGTATTGAAGGAACTAAATGGATCACGATGTAAGACGAAATATGCCAGTGATTATCGCAGAAGATATCGATTTTACAAACTGAGAAAGTGAGCAGAAGAAGACAGGAGTTAAAAAGCAATAATCGAATTTATGGAATACCAATGATATGAAAAATCCTTCGACAACAACAGTAAAACAAAAGAGCATATGAAAACACAGACATCGATATAACCATGAAAAGGGAAGGTTATATTAATGATGGTGAGAAACGACTCATGTGTTACCAGAGAGTTAACGAAAAGAGGTATTGATGCACTAACCACGAATGGAAAAGCTTGGAGACACATGTCAGCTAAAAAGACGGAAGCAAGATTACGCCAAAAATATTATTGGCCAAATATCGGAGAGGACGTAAAAGGATGGATAAAGAATTGTCTGATATGTGCAACGAGGAAAAGCACAGGAAGTAAATTGAAGCAACCATTAAAGCCAATGCCAATTCCACGAGAACCAATGACGATGATCGCAAATGGAGTAGTGGGACCACTACCAGAAACTAACGATGGAAATATCTATATATTAGTAGTGAGGATATTTATCAAAATTCCGGAGCATTCGCAATACCAGATAAAAAGCTAGAACAATAGCGAGAATCTGGTAGAAAGAAATAGTGTAGATACGGAACACCCACAGATTTTAACTGAATCAGGAACCAACTTTATGAGTGATAATAGAGGAAGTAACCAACTACTTCAGAATTGCGAAGTTGAGAACATCACCGTACCACCCGCAAACAAATGGGCAAACCGAACGATTTAATGGTATATTAATAGAAATGATGTCAAATTATGTAAGCAGACACCAAAAGGATTGGGATAGATATATAGAATCATAGCTATTGGCTTATAGAATGTCAATACATTCAGCAACAAAAATGAGTCCATTCAAATTAATGTACGGTAGAGAATGCAACATGCAGATAGACTTGGAATATCAACCGCCAATATCACAAGTAATAATGGAAATGATGACTATGTAAGGATTCAAAGAGCCGAATGCAAAGATCTGGAAAACAGCTGTATGAATAAAGATTCAATCAAGAAAAGCATAAAAATTACACGATAAAAAGCGAGAACTACGTGAGCATAACTTTCAGGCGGAGACTGGGTAATAACCAACGCCAGAATTATCCCAGAGTAGCCCAAAAATTACAAAGATGTTGGTAAAGGGCCATATGAATAATGTATGTAAACGAGAACAATGCTCGAGTTAAATTGGTCAATAACCCACTCACCAGGCCTATCTACGTAAACGTGAGCAGATGCAAAGCAATACCAAGAACAATAACAAGAGAACCAGAAAATCGAGGTATGCAAACCAGATCACAAACTCAACAACTGGGTATAAACGGACTAAGTATGAGTCGAAATAGAAGCGAATCAAATAATACCGTAGATGAACCTAAACCAGATTGAATCCAAAATACTCGAAAGCCGACCAGATATGTAGACAAGTGGTTAATAGTAAAAGCTATCAGAGAAATTATGCCAGAATGGTCGACAGGGAAGAAGGTGATGAGAATAGTAAACAAGCGGCGGAAAAAATCGAATGTATTACGCTTAAAGGAGATAGAAGTCCACCAAATGGACCGCATCAAAGAATGTATACCCCATGACTTACTATGGCAGATGTAGAAGGAAATCGTAACCTTTACATATTGCAGTACAGCATAGAAACACTCAACGAATAATGGGATATAATTTCAATTTATGCAGAAATGCGGACACAAGCTCAAATATACCCAACGAAGACAGGGACAAACACCAATTAATGTTCGCAATGTTGCAGCAGATTAGCTTACGAAACAGTTCTGAGAGAACTACTAAAACAGTCATCGTTCAAGAAAAAGATAATGGAGAAAATAATGTACTACAATTATGCGCATGAAATCCCAGACAGGCAAGTGCATAAAAATTTATAACCAGTAACGCGACAATCAAGAGAGAGAATGATGGTAACAATTCAACATTATGGAAGCATATCGACGCAAACAACGAACAACAGCCAATCTGATGAAATGGACCTACGAGGGTTTCACACCCCTTAAAGTATTCGATTTAAACTATATGGTAAGGAACAGAAACGTTCTATTGAAAAAACATAAGCTCACTATCCATTTCCAAAAACAATAAAAGCAATGTGAAATGGGAGGACTAAAATCACTCAATCACCAAAGGAACAATACGAATCGGAGATAGAAAGGAACAGTTATTGGCAATAATACACAGATGGCATCGAAGCAATAAGATATTCAAGCGAGTAAAACAAGAGATAAAAGAGATGGATGAAATAAAAGCCAGAATAATAAAAGTATACGAGGAAATATCGAAAATATAATGTCGAGACGACATTTCAAGGAGAAACCCGATGGAGATAATAATAAATGATAATAATGAAGAAGGGGTGATAGCAGCAAAAACCAGATGATCAAAATACTAAGATGAAGAAAAAGCCAAACCACAAGAGAAAGACTCATCTAACAAGAAACATCAAGAAAGAACAACGACAATAACGAAGGGAAAACGAAAACAACGGAAAGATACTACAACAAAGGAAAAATCAAAAACGACTTACCCTGCTACAGAAATAATGATTTACACGTCATCAAGTAACGGGAAGCCAGACGAAAATATCACAAAGGAAGTAAATCGTTCAGATACGAACAATAAACGAGAAAAGGAATCGCAATAAAGGAATATGCGACAATTGAACAATGAACACCAGCATAAGTTATCATTTCGATTCCCACATAGAAACCAGGAAAGATGGAAATACCGATCCGAAACTCATCATCATCTCAAACCACCAAAGAATGTATGTAAGATCTACAAAAGACAGGAATTGAAATCCAAGTAAGCCAGGGATAGGCAAATTGCGAATAATAAACAGAGAATAGAAACCAATTGAACAAAGTATGTATAACAAAATAAAATTATCGAATTGTTGGAAATGATATAGCAGGAAAGAAATTGAAATGGGATAGCCTGGAAGGAAATTGCGAGTACATAATATGTGCCAACAATGATATAATAATAACTTGCACATTAGCCAAACACCCTGGGAGAAAAATTCACAACACCAAAAGAAGAGCGCATACAACGTCGAGCAACGAGAAAACAAGAAACTAAATAAAAAGTGGAAGCAGACACCAAAGAGCGGAGAAAGATAATGAGTCGAAACATGGGCAAGGAACCCCATCACAAAAGTTTGTATATTCGAAACAAGAACGGACGAACGAACGCAAAATCAAATGCCAATCGAATGAAGATACAAAAAAAAATACCGCATCCCAACTAAAAGAAAACGTGGAAAGTATAGTAACGTTCAGAAAGGAAGAAATGACTATGGGAATCAATAACAAGAAGTTAACTAGAAGGCAATTACGACAAAACGTCCGGAAAAAGAAACAAAGAGGAACCGTATCAAGCAGATCAGAGAAAAGAAAGCAGTAATAATAAACATAGAACCAAATGCGGCAAATGAGAGAGGAAATAGTAATTGAGAATACAGGTGAAAAACCTATCACAAAAATCTGCGTATTCGAACTAAAGTCGAAACGAACAGTAAACAAAGAATCCATGTGAGATAAGCAAAACTTAAGAACCAAGTATCGCAATAAACCGACGAAAAGGAAACTTGGAAAATATGTAATAAACATTCAAAAAGGAACTCATGGACATTGGAGAATGATAACAAGGAAACCACTCAAGTCAACCGCGACAGATCAATCTATAACAAAAACAAGCTGAGAGAAAACCAAGAAACCAAACATGAAAAAGATGATCATGGCGACAGCACCTTCAATTCACGAAGCATTACAACTCCAGAAAGCACTAAGATGTACAACCAAAGAAGGAATAATGGAGACACCAATGCAAGAGACAATACAACCATGCGCCTAACGAAAGAACTAAATGAGTAAAATGATTTGATAACAACAGCAGTAATAAGCAGCGTAGTGATGCTGATAAATAATTCAACGTAGTGAGAACCAAAAATGCATGAAAGAAGGTCAAGAAGAAGAGATTATGGCCAGCAGTAGAAAAATTTCAATTATGACATTCGATAGGAAAATACTGATGCAGGAAGAACCGAAGAATATGAAAAAATCATAGGAAATGTCTAGCACAAGCGGAACTTCTGTTAAAAAACCGACCCATTATCGAAGCACAACAATGGTCAAATGGAATTGATGTATATCAGATAACTGAATGAGAAATACGGGGATATACGGACACTGGCGTATAGCTAACCCGGAAACGATGGTGTAAAGACAATAGAAAGGACATTGTATATGATTGTAAATATTATGTAGCATAATAGTAGTAAAAATATGTATATCTCTATGTAATATCGTACAAATGCGTTAGAGACAATACGCAAACAGAGAGAATGCCGATGAATTAATGATTGTTATAATCACAGATGATCCGAATAACGTAAAATAACCAATCAAGGAGACATACACCGTTCACAGAAGCAATACAACAACCAGCAGCTCCATGTACCTATAGAGATTGTCAGGAAATATACAAGATCCCAGGGAATTGAGCAACGTGGAGACGACAATGCGAATTAATGACACTAATAACGAATCAATGCGCAAACTCAGTGGACAAATACTCATCTAGTATTAATGGAAAGTGTGAACAGAGGCCTACAACAAGCCATAAAAGACTAGAAGAAGCAACAAGAAAATTAATACAGATTGCAGAGAATAAATGAACACCTTAGCAGACAAGTTAGATGGCAAGCTGACGAAAAAAACGAAATTAGAAGACTACGTAGCAACCAAACAGCACTAGATCCAGCAAAGTATGGGTGAATGGATGAGCATCGATGCAGAATTTCACGCCCAAACGGATTCAACAGTAGCAGAAAAATAAAGCGTACCGCGTAATATATGTATAAATACGACAGAAACGAAAGCACGTCAAGTAATCAGA
Source organism: Schmidtea mediterranea (assembly GCA_022537955.1). Classification (NCBI taxonomy): domain Eukaryota; kingdom Metazoa; phylum Platyhelminthes; order Tricladida; family Dugesiidae; genus Schmidtea; species Schmidtea mediterranea. Next base: position 90,019,544 of record CM039680.1, read on the forward strand.
AAAATGTTTGTAATATGCAGACATTATGCGAGAGAATAAGAGAAGCGGAGAAACCACGAAAACTAGAGACGAATAATGAAAA